>CM031235.1:231413834-231889837 GCA_018340775.1 Taxus wallichiana var. yunnanensis | reverse complement strand
TGTCTTATGTAATCTTGGTTGCAATTTGTGGTGTTGTTTTGATGTTGTGTATCTCTTCGGCGTCCAGCCACCTTTTTATTGTAACCATCGTGTATTGATCTTGTTAATATATTATGAGTTCCAATAAAAATATATAAACCAATAATAATTTATGTTCAACAAAAAAAAGTCTTATTTTAAGATTTATAAAATTATGTTTGAATTTTTTATTAGTTGGTGAACAATTCAACTTACTAACATATATGAAGTTTTACAATTATTTACCATCTTTTAAACAAATTTTACATCAATAGTTTCTTACAATAGATTCGGAGTCAAAACGATTATAATTTAGAAAGAAACCAAACATCACAATTTAAAGATTTAGACTAAACAAATATTTACTTACTTTGAAAAGAAAAACAGTATTAAGTTGTACAAGTTTAAAAACTCTCTGTTAAAGAGTCGATTGACATTAAACACTGTTGTTTAACACTCTTAAAATATAAGTGTTAAACCTGAGTTGATCAGAAAAAACATATCCTAATCCATCACAAATATTTGCAAAGTTGAATCAACACCAGACAACGTAAACGAAACCTATATACAGTACATGAGATGTGAAACTCTTAAGCATTAATAAGGTAGGTGGCTAAAGCTTAAACCTAAAGAGTCCATTCCAGTTGCAAGTAGAGAAGCCCAGAATCAACGTTACGAAGCCTGAGACACACATCCTGCACCCTCTTGCCCTCTGCATGCTGAACAATTATACTATCTTTAAACAGGCAGTTTCCCTCTGATGCATACAAAACCACTTTACCCTGTGCAGGAAACCATCTCCTTTAACAAGAGGTTTTAGGTCTATTTCAGCTTCGCCCATATAGTCATCAGGATCAAGACAATCAATACCGAAAACTGTATCCTTATCCCACACTTGCTACAAAATGCAAACCAACATGTATTAATATAATATTCTCTTTCCACTCAAAAAACTATGATCTCATTGATGCTTTCTCAACATGTTACATTTGTTACATATAATAATTCGATACGTCATATAAAGATGTGGCTGACCATATAACTTGATTATTTCATTAAAAATGAATTGCAATGTTTATTTAAAATAAATTGAATTGGAATTTACATTTTAAATACTTACCAGTTGCAGTGAGCTGCAACGGTTAAAATCGGTTATGGGGAATCGAAACTCTTCATCCCAAACTGGATTCAGGTTCTTATCCACCACACGAGTGCTACCAAGCTGCTGTCACAAAAGTAACATCATATGGTAGAAAAGATAAAGAAAAAATATTAATGTCTATTAAAAACTTAGGAAAAGTACAAAATGAAGGGAGAAACATGAGAAAACAAAATAATTCCAACAAATCTTTAAAAAAACTCTCATTCATATATATATCAGTTTACATAAAATTATATAATTTTATATAATGGTTTTTAGTTAGAAAAAATGAGAGGAAAAAAAAATGGGAGGTAAGGTAGCAACTTGTGTATTAAACAATCACCGTAAATTGCATATATAAAAAAATATGATAATTTTTTATACTTAGTTGAATATTCACCATATGATAGCTCTTCTTCATCACTACTTACATTTTTAGTGTATTCTGCAACATTTTGTCAAATAATTCGCAGAATCACAGTTGTATTTGAGTATTTTTTTACAGAGTATTTTGTCAAACAGTTGGTAGACAATCTACATAGTAGTTGTATTCCATTTTTTTAATACAGTTTACCAGCAACACACCTCATTAACTCTGGTTGTTGTCACCCCTTTCTACATGTTAGGTTGTTGTGTATCTTCCAAAGACTATTAAATTGCTGAGAACCATGTAAATACTTCTGAAAAATGAGCAGAAAAACCTTCCAAACACTATCCCTTAATCTGCTGAATTTAAAATCTTGAAATTTTTCCATTTAAACATGTTATTGTGAGGATTAATAATAAATAAGTTATAACATATATTATTTAAAATCTCTTATTTCTGAATTTTTAAGAAAAAACGTATTAAATACTTTTTAACTACCGAAATTTCGTATTTTTATACGGTCTCATGAAAAAACGGAAAAAAACGGAAATTCATAGAAATGTTACCGTATTTGGTAACTATGGTGGGAAGGTGGCTAGTATTAGGACCAAGTTTAAGAAGAATGTACGCTATTCCTACAAATCTCAAATAAAAAACGAAAAAAAAAAGTGGAAAGGTGACTAATATAAAGACCAAGTTTAAGGAGAATGTAAGGATTGCTATTCTTATTGAACAAGTCTAAAACAAAAAGAGAAAATAAAATGAGAACCTGACTAACATTAAAACCAAGTTTAAGGAGAACGTAGAGATCACTATTCTTACTAAACAAGTTCGGGGAAAAAAAAAGGAGAAAAAATGGGAAGGTGACTAACATTAGGACCAAGTTTAAGGAGAACGTAGGGATCGCTACTCCTACTGAACAAATCGCGAACCACTAAATTGGTTCCCTTCACCACCTTCACTTTAACACACTTTGACATCTCTCCCCCTAACTCTCTGATTATAACTTGTAACAGAGCCACCTATTCTTCTGGTTATTCAGACTAACATAGGCCTTGGTTCTTGATTCCGCCGTCACCCCACCTTCCATATAGTTATAAAGCAGAAGAATGAATAAGGATTATGGAAAAAGTCTGGGGAGTTACATGAATCAGAATCTTGCTTTTGCCGACCAGCGACTAAAACCATAGACATGGTGCCATGCATGTTCCCAAAAAGCTTGGATAACACCTTTAGATTTTAGATAACACGTACAGATTTTAGATAAAATGAATAAAGTGCCGAACTGCTTTAAGTTTGACTGCCGCCCATGTCAGTCAAACAATTTTTAAGCAACGGCAAATTTGAACCACTACTTTCCCCATAGAATGCACCAATGTCCATGAATAACACCTGTACCTATTCCATGATTAGGTGTCACGCGCTTCAGTATTTTTAACATTAGTTGTGTAGTTGCAGAATTCGATCTTGTGACCTCCTATTTTGCCACGTTCAATGTTATCAACTGAGTTACAGCGAGACACATGTAACTATTCATTCTAAAACATATACATTAAAAAAACCCTATGATGTGACCTCTGGGCACAGGGCCCATCCATACATAGGCATCCATGTTTTTCATAGAGGCATCTATATAGGATGGTGCATTCTATTGAGAGAAAAACTTTCGCTGTAAAATTACACCGCATAAGTACAATTTTAAGTGTTTGTTCTTTATAAATATATTTTAAAATAAAATGCCCTACCCAATTTTATATAAATATATATTTTAGATTGTTTTCTTCTATTTTAATCAGTTGAAATTAAAATTTTGATTTCAATACTTGAACCAAAAAACTCATATTGATTTTTAATATATACACTCAACAAATAACAATGTTGTTTTATATAAAAAAATCTACATGATTTTTTTTTGTTAAAGAGTTGAAATTTATTTTTTAATTTCACTTTCTAAAAAGGATAGATGGAAAATTGGTTTGATTGATTTTCATCACTCGATGGAACAAGGAGGCGCGTTCACCGCCCCCTCTTCTTTGTCTAAAATCCTAACCTTAGGTTGTGCCTTGCAAGAGTGACACTCTAGGGGTGTCGTTGGCCGAGGAAGGAGAGTTTGGGCATATTTGGCACATCGCCTAGTTTTTTTATGATGATGGCTATTTTGTCAACCATTTTTTGTTTGTTGGCGATTTTGCATTTATTGGCGCTTTTATGGGTATTAGCTCATGGTGGCAACAACCACTCCTTTTCTACTCTACATTTGTATGTTTGTTTCTTACTTTTTTGTTCCTTGCGCACATATATATTCGTGATGGTGATGGTCCAGGTGGTTGTCTTTGATTGCTTTGTTTGTGTTTTAGCCTACTTTGTGTCTATGGTGGCGAAGGTGTGCCTATGTCCTATGTTCGGGGTGTGATTTTGTTTGTGGTATTCATGCTTGAGGTGGGTTTGGCTATTGGTGATCGGTTTCATCTAGTTACGGGTTTGTGTTTTCTTTTTGGGATGCATGTTTTACTTGTTGGGGCCTCATTCAACCAATAAGGCACTGGTTTCTCGGGATGTATTTTTGGTATTGAAAGGGTTGTAGTCAAATGATGAGTATGATGGCTTATTAGCACTTTATAGATATAAAATATGTGAGTGCCTTTCTTTAGTCGTATTTAATGACTTCCTAGCATATGCACCATATATACTTTCTAAAGTTGATCATTCTCATTTAAAGTATAAAAATAGTAAAAATATTAACCGGATTGAGGTGCACCTTGGTGGAAAACACACTAACTATGGTGTTTAATGTGTTATAACAATCAATGCACAATGAAAGAGCTATAAACACAAACTACTTTTTTATTGAAATTCTAAATATATACAAACTGACACACTCATAAGAGAGATGTATGCTTGGAGATCTATCTCTTTATTCAAAACAAGAGGCTTGCTTTATAGCTATACAATAGAGCATATGAAAAACTACTAATAATATAACATGAAGGGTTTTAGACGGCAGCCAAAAGGTCATCCTACATGGAGACCATTTGCATCCACCTTAAGGATGGATTCAAATAGACAGAATTCGAAAAATCGAAATCTATGGACTGTTATTATTATTATATCTAGTGTTACTTGTTTTGCAAACCATAGGATCCGTTAGAAAGATGACAAAACAAACTTGAAAAACATTGTTATGACCATAACATTTGGCTATCCTCGTACAATCCAAAGCCTAGAAATTGCCCGAAGACCCCCAAAAATGTAAAATACTAAAAGTTATTGAAAACTACTAAAACTAAAATTTTACGACTTTCCAAAAACAAATTTTTAGAAATCATGTTTTGGATCAAAATATGAGATGCCAAGCTATGTCGAAAGGTGTTTACATATGGGAATGGAGGTGCCTAGCCTTGACTATTGCCACGGCTTTCAACGGATGAGCGAACATGATTCATGGTGGTGGTTGTTGATGCTCATCATGTTTTAGTAACTTGATTAGCCAAAAAAATAAAAACACATCCACATGGAGTTTGATGAAGATCAGTACCTTGATTGCGAGTTAGATTTGCAACGACACAAGAAAAAGGTGTAATCGATCATGGTGCTAGAATGCACCATCATACATAATACCCACCCTCAAAACCAACCCTACACTATGCATACTTGTGTGGGTTGTTCTTGTTGACTTGGCTAATGAGTATGTGCTAGGTTTTCTTGTGTGGCATCCGTCGACATTCAAAATAGTAACTAACATGGATGTGACATCTCAAAGCATCAAGTTATCATTAATTCTTTATTTGAAGTGTGAAATCGAGAATAGATATATTCGAGAACCAACTCCCAACCAATGTGAAACTAGCACAACATGAAAAACCAAAATCCACCATTAGAGATTCTATTCATGTATTGATGCATCATCGTCATTGTAAACCATAGGTGGGTGAGGTGTGATGCCAAATTTGAATAGTTCATATAAAGTTGAACCAAACAAGGTGTATTTTTAGACAACAAGGAGAGGTGAGATTAGAAGGAATCCTAACTAGGAAGGTGAAGTTCAAAACATGTGAAGTATTTATTTATTTAACAAGGCCATATAATGTGACTTTGTTTGTTAAATGTCCAATGTATGGCATTTACTCTATGCATGATGATATACACCTATTATATTTCCCTATGTCTACCATTCCCTTACATCCAAAAAAAATGTGTATGATGTAGTACCTAGACACCGGTAAAACCCCAAACCTTACTTGGGTTTTCACATTATGTTCACCGCAATAAACCTAAAACATTTTGACAAAACCATGTACACTAGCATAAATAGGTTGCATTGCACTCATGTCTCACTTGTAAAACCCAAAAGGGAAAAATAAAGAATAAACAATTAAGTGTTTTTGAATCCCTCAAGTGGTATCAAGTTTGACTCCTTCCCACTTCCCACCAAAAAACACATTTTAATCTTTTGTGCCCAAAATCATCAACAACAATATCCTTTTGTTTACCCTATTTTATTTTGAGGTGTGACAAAAATTTGAAAAATAAGTTTTCTAAAACTCCAACAATTGTATTTGTGGACAAAATCTAAACTATAATTCTCTATTGAAGCTTTCAAATAATAAGAAAGCAATATAATGTATATAAAGTCCATAGAATGAAAGATTACTATGTTTTCCACAATGTATAAATTTGGAGTTGTGATGTAATGTAGTTAATCATTTTCATCCATAACATTATTAGGGGATAGAAGCACATTTTTAAAAAAGGCAAACTTGACAAAGAAAACATTTTGATAACCTTATGTGTAAATATAACGGCACATGAAAAAGGTGCATCTATCCACGACACGAGAATGCACCACCATACATAGTACCCACCATAAAAACCAACCATACCATCCCCACACGATGCATGCTTGTGTGGGCCTCGTTCTTTGACTTGGATAATGAGTACATGCCAAGTTTTCTTGTTTGCATCCTTTGACATTCGAAATAGTGACTAGTATAGATGTCACATCTTGGAGAACCAAGCTATAATTAAGTATTTATTTTTATGTGAAATCGAGAATGGATAGATTTAAGAAATAGCTCCCAACTAGTGTGACAAAAAAAACTAGAATTCACCATTAGAGTTGTTGGCTATGTATTAATGGATTTTCATCATTGCAAACCATAGAAGGAAAAGGTGTAACACTAAAGATGAACAATTAGTAGGAGGATGAATTGCACTAGGTGCGTTTTTGACAACAAGGAGATGAGAGAGATTAGAATGAACCTTACCCATGAATGTGGAGCTCTAAAAATGTTCAATAATTATGTATTTAGTAGGGACCATATAATGTGGTTTTGTTTGTTAAATGCCTAATATGCGATGTTTACTCTCGACATGTTGTATTTACTCTTAACATGTTATATGTGGAAACTTCAAGACATGTGTTGTTTTCATGTTGATGTTCCTTAAAAATCGACATCCTTCCTTGGTGCATACAAAAACAAACCCTCCTCACTTGAAAGTCTTTCACTCATTGAGGCAACAAGAACATGGTCTTACGACCCACATCATAAAGGAAACAAGTGGAAGTTGCGCGAAAAGGCCATAATGCGAGAGTACACCCTGGTTCAATATCATTCCCTCTACGGACTCACCTTATTTTGATCTTTTTGTTAGTTGAATTGCTTCTTTATAATCCATTTCACATAATAAGCTCATATATTGGTGGCAAAACAACTGAGATTATAAATAATTGGGAAAAATGTGGCCATATTACCGTCCTTGGCATGTAGTTCAAGCTACCCCTAAGGAGTATCCAAGGTCGATAGTGATTCTTTTCATATGAGGGTTGCATGCTAAACACCACCATATTGGATGAATGTCGGCTTCTCTCCCATCTCCAACCTTGTCTGATATGGAACTTAATGAAATCGATATGCTTGGGCGGGCGACTTTGACATCAACTTCAGTGGAATGCAAGCAACCTTCTAGCATACTTGCACGACATTGCTCCTTCTTTCATTAACTTCAACAATGGGACAACAATCCAACGTGACATACAAAGTTCTTCTATTGTTATTTATAGTTGCTTGTCACATGAACAATAGGTTGCATTCCACACTCTTGTTCAACATAAAGCTTTCTAAAATTGTCTCCCTCCCTTAAAACTTATCATTCAGGACAAAAGAGACAAGAAAATGTTTCCTCATCAGGCGCCATAAAGAAAACATTTCCTCTATCCGATGGCTCAAATAATTCTCCCTCGCTTGTCCTCGCTCCCACATGTGTTGTGGATTTTAACATTTACTCTACTATAGTATATGTGTGTCTTAAGATATTGATTAGAGAAATGAAACCCTTAGAGGGCGATTCTGACTTTTCGAGGAATCACCAAAAATATCCATTATATTCTTATTGATGAAATGTGTTTTGTAGGACCAAATTTTCTTTCCCTTGTTGACCTAAGGCTCTAAGAGGCTTTTCCCCATCATAGAAACATAGCCTTTGGGGGAAGGTATATCATCCTTGTTGGGGACCTTGGTCAACTTCCTCTTATAACGGACGTACCTTTGTATGTTGGTTATTCTTATGGCTCAACACTATGGAAAGGATTTGACAAATTTGTCACCCTTCAAACCATCTTTCGCCAGTAAGGTTCAAACCCTTCTCAAGTTTCCTTTTTTCAACTTCTTCTCAACATTCCAAATGCAAATCCATAAGTCAGCAGTCGAGACACTAATGACACACAAAGATAAATTCCTTTCAGTTGAAGAGATATAAGAGTTTCAAACTACACTGCATTTGTTTGCATTGAATGATCTTGTAGACCACCATAACAAATTAATGTTACACTCTCTCTGCATGTATGTTGCTCGTTGCGATGTAGAATACATACACCATGCAAATTGTTGTGACCGGAATGATGACCGATTACAGACCTACGGTTCTTCTCTACATTAGCCAAAAGATTATGCTTACTTTGAAGCTTTGTGTACAAGTTGGGCTTGTCAATGCATCGATTGGCATTGTGGATTTAATTATTTAACGTTGGGTCCACAACCACATAAACTACCTCTCTTGTTCTCAAATTTGAATGATATATTAGCTTTGTATGGGATCCAAACAATCCTCGGCATGTTCCACTATGCCCAATTTCTCAAGGATCTTAACGTTGGCTCTCATTTAAGATGGCTTGGGCACTAACAATACATAAATCGCGAGGGCTCACTTTAGACAAAGCTATTGCTGATATTGGAGATAAAGAATGACAATGTCTAACTTTCACAACATTTTCTAGAGTTAGTAGCCTCGATCAACTTCGAATCTCTCCTCGTTTTACCTTACAAACGATACTCCAATATGTCACAGGGCGTGTACGTCTCGATCTATTAAAAAAAAAATCCTTCTCACAATTCATCTTGAATGTCCCTCTTCAAATGTTTAGGTTCCTTCCTCCCTTGACCTATAATTCCATCAATGCTTCCTAACTTTTGTCCACCAATTTTCAACTTCGACCTTCGTGCAACACATCCTATCGGCACCCCATTACACCCCTTTGTGCGATTGCTAGTTATTATTATTTCAACACAAGAATATTCAATTTCCGATGGATATCCATAACTTCTCTCAAAAGCAGGGTGATCAATCATTGCATGAATGGCATCGTAGACGCTATCCACGTAACCACCGCAGCTACTTCAATTTTTTTGTAAAAAAGCATTCAATTTGTGGCCGCAAGCTTCTTCGCACAAATCACTAGCCAAAGGTGATGACATTTAACTGAAAATTATATATAAAAACATTTAAATAATATAATATTTATCGCTCATTAGTGGACATGTGCCCGTCTAGCTCAGTTGGTAGAGCGCAAGGCTCTTAACCTTGTGGTCGTGGGTTCGAGCCCCACGGTGGGCGTACCTTTTCTGATTTTTTCTGCTTCTTTCGTTGTGTTGGATGTTGAACGAGAACCTGATCGCAGATGATTGATCCTGATTAGACTACTACACGACTTTCAGACGTGGCCTATTAGCTCAGTTGGTTAGAGCGTCGTGCTAATAACGCGAAGGTCGCAGGTTCGAGACCTGCATAGGTCATATTATGTTTTTGTTTAATTTATTTAGTTTTTTTATTGCTTTTTAGCAAAATTCTGATCTTTTCTTGTTTCTCGTTTAGAATGATTTTGAGTTGCGAAGTATTGGAAATCCCAAAATTCTATTTTTATTGTTTTTCCTTGAGAATTACTATATGAAAGTTGTGCACATTGGTAAAGTTTTGTATATATAACCATCAAAAATCCCTTGAATCATGCACCCAGCAAACACATCCACACAATCACCACACGTTTGATTTGCATCTTGATGGAGGGTTTAATTTTTAACATGGCTTAAAATGTCAACCATGCACATATTTGTCTTCTTGATTCGCAAAAACTTTCTTTCTCAGCAACAAATTAGAATCAGTGAGACCCATCTCCTGAATGGATAGCAGTAGTTCCTCCCAAAGATCAATTTCATCTTTCATTGTGGTGAAGACGCCTTACACCTTTTCAGTTGATATCGTGGCAACCTTTTACACATGGAGAAGATCAATCCATGTTTTAGTCATTATGTGGATCAAACTTACACAGGGAGTAATTGGCTCAGGAGGAGTTAGAAGGGGAGCCACGGGATCCACAAAGGTATGAACATATGAAGTCAAAGCTCATACATGTCCTTCAATTTCTCTTGGGTTTCTTTTCCTTTTCGTTTGAGCAACTAACTTAGGATGTGTTTGTTCAAAGTTATGAATGTCTCACTCACAACCTGGTTCCCCAAGAGGAATTCTAGTCATTTCATAATCAGTTATTTGCATCTAAGCTTCATCTTTATCAACCTTGGGATGGCAAATCTCAATAAATTGGGACCCATATGTATCATTCATCAGTTGGGTAGTAATTTTTTTCCTTCTGAGTAGTGTGAGGTGTAAAAGCTTCTGAGGAATCTGGACCATAGGGGTTTGTGATTTGGCGATGATATGTTGTCGATCAATTATGAGGCTTTGTACCCAAGAGAAGATGGGTCTAGTGGGAGTAGGTAGAGCAAGAGATGTAGGACTTGTTGCAGACCAATGGAGAATGATGGCTTGACTCAAGATTAGCGATGGTTCATGGATGACATTTGAGTGGGATTGGAAGGAGGTTGTAGGCGACTGAAGCTGAGAATGAATTGGTTGCTCAAAAAATTTGGATGACTTTTGGCTGGTAACACAATGAATTCTTCAGGTTCAGGAGACCTGAATTTATCTTTCCTTTAGGTTGGTAAATTTCTACGATGAGACTCAGACTGAGAAATTGGAGATGAAACTCGCCAAGGAACCAACACCTCTTTATAAGTGCCCTCATCTCTTGAGACACTTATAATTTTGACATAAACTTCGATTGCAGACCTTTCAGGTTGCCTACTAGAGGATGAAGTTTCCCGGTGACCTTCTGGAACAGTGAATTTGGTCAATTTCTTAAAAAACAAATCCTTTGATCGATGGAGAATGGCATTCATTCGAATTGAAATGTCTGCATTCTCTGCTACTGACCGGTCCATTGGAGGTAGAGGAGTGTGCCAGATTGATTCCATGAATCTTGATTCGTTTATGTCATTGAAACATCAATTACACCTTCAGTTACCAATCGGGTGGTTCAACGTGACTTTGCAATCTAATATATTTTCAATGAATTCGGAGCAATGGAAGGTCTTGGGGGTGAGCATACTTCCAAGAAGATCATCCAACAATCATTGTTCAAGCCTTGCAAACAAGATTCCTTCCATTCCCATTCGAGTAATGTATTATCTTTACTCAAAATGATTGCATTCCTTGACTGTGGGATACCAAGCCATCTGGAGATTACTTCGGAAGTTAGGATGGCCACAATGGAGCCATCGTTGTGGTGATTGTTTGACTATCAGGTTCCTAGTTTTGAGCACATGCACAAATGATATTGGCATCTTGGGGAGACAACGAGAAACCTGCAGCTCTATACAAACCATTGTGATAGATTTTATCTGACATTACACTTTTGATTCCTTCTTCCATCTGCCTTCACAGGTCATCAAAATCCATGTTTCTACATTGATATCCCCTATATTTGGATACTCGGAGACCAAAACTAAAATTGGATCATAGCCATAATGTTTGGAGTGATTGACACGGTAGAGTTTGCAACTGAGAACTGACACTTTGTAAAGGTAGAATTTTGAGTTTTGAGCATTTTAAAGGGATTTTAATGGGGTTTGTAGCTGAAACATGAATGTGATCACTCTAGATGCAATATTCAACCAAGCCATGCACTAATGGATCCAAATGAATACATGGTGGAAACGAAGTCACACTTCAAATTTGAGAAGGTTCCTCCATTGGAATCAATGGGAAAACGCAAAAGAGATTCACTGTAAAACTTATTTATTTCAATGGAGTTTGGGCTACAAATTGAATTTGATCATAGAAAATTAAATCTTTTGCCTCATCAATCAGGAAAGGAACCAAAATAAAGGAATGTTTGTGGAAAGGCTATGGTTAAAACTTCAAGAGGTTTGCTCCATTGAGTCTCTAGGAATAAGCAAAATGATTTTTGGAAGCATAGGAAAAAAATAGTTTTTAACAACTGAAAAATTCTTTCCCACATTAGAAATAAACCAGCTTATAACTCAACACAATATTTAGCTCTTATTAAAGGCATTTTCAAATGGATCATTTCAGAAAATTTCCATTATTTTTCTTCCATGGAATTATTTAGGGTGAGAAAAAGTGTGTTTGGATGGACTAGGGCATCAACTGGTTTTAATGGTTTTTGCAAGCAAAAATGAGTTTTCATGTTCAATTCGTCTATTACTTTTTTATTTATTCATTGTGTCATTTGGGAGGAAAATAGACGTTTAAAAATCACTAAGGTGGGAGGTGGAAATTTGGATGGGCAATGTAATATTAGAGTTTTGGATCTCGATGAAAAAGCAATTGACAAGTAATTGTAGTATTGATCATAAGATGCAATATGATTACAAATTCACAAGACAAGAATGACTCGAATCAACTCAATGCTCCATATGCTCCGTAAGATAGGTGATGCAAGTCAAGTACACATAGGTGATGAATTTGTAACCTCCTCCTCGATCAGTGGGAATAACTCTCACTAACTGATACTAGAAGTAGAGTTGACTCCACACAACTAGTAAGCTAACTCAACACAACTAGTAAGCTAATTCAACATAACTGCTACACTAACTCAACAAAATTGGTACACCTAAGCAAGCATATCCCATAAGTGTAGGAAAGCTCCAAGTAAATAAATAAATACAAGGAAAATAAATATCCTACACTAACACCCCCATAAGCACAAACTTAGGTGGGCAGTGAAAAGGAAAGTGGGCCCACAACAAATCCTTATGAGATACCCACGTACAATGCAAATCTCTCATAAAGTAGAGAAAAGGAGAAAACCCAATGGGAAAAAACTCTCCCCAAAAGAGAGAAACGAAGAAGTGAAGAAGGCTAGAAGTCTCCTCCAAAGATGATGAAGTTGTTGATGTGGATAGAAGAATTGGGTCCTAAGCAATAAGGCCATGTTAGGTACCTAAGTACATAAAAGATGAAATGGGAAGAAATAAGACAACCCAATAAGAATCCAAAATTAGATGAGGCACTGATAAAGAATCTCCAACAAGTAGAACTTGCTCCAAAGATTACCCTCCAATAAGCAGAACTTGCACGAACAAATATGTCCAATATTGTTTTAAAAACATCGGTTGGCCAAGCGGGCACAAAAACAAAGGAAAAAGTCATTACTTACAGAGGAATGGAGAATTTGTGTGAACATGCCATGCCCAAAGAGTGCTACGAGAATCCACAACTGCTACGATAAAGACATAGTGATCCTCAATATAGGCTCCAACAATAGGCACCCTTTTTAGATACCCATTTACAATGCATGTACAAAATTCTTCTCAAGAGAAACACATGCACTAAATGTGCTTATTACAAAAATAAGAAATGAAACAAACAATTCATAATGGGGGGGTTGGTCTCCTACCAAACCGGGCCCCACCCTCTAGTCTTCAAAATAGATTTCCGGAAAATGAACCAAGTGATCATCGTCTTCTTCATCATCCATTGCAAAAATCCTCCCAAAATGTGGCACTTTATAACTTAGTGTGTTTTACAATATAAATAGGACTAACTTTATAACTTTTACAAAAGACGACGTTCAATTCAAGCTACCGATCAAAAGTTATTACAATAATGATTTCCCGTAAATAAGGCCTATTTTAAATAATATTGCACTCAAGCATTAAAAAAATACACTAGATGAGGGTGAACATAGCCTTCAAACCACTCGTTAGAATCGGCATTTAATTTTTTAATTTTTGAGGGGGAATTGGCCTCCTGCCAACCCGGGCCTCACACTTTGTCTTCATCCAATGAAGATACAAGCTTAATTAAACACTTAATTCCTTCTCATGCAAATTTTTTCCAAATGACTTATTTTCCAAAAGGCATGAAAATGATAATTTTTGAATGCTAAAATCATACAAGTTGGAAAATAATGCAAATAAGGATTAATACTACCCTTTTGCCACTTGGATGTGGGCCCACCAAGGAAGAAGCATTGGAGGAGTTGGCTTTAGGGTTTGAAACCCCAAATTTTCTGATTTTCTTGTTTTGAGTTGTTATGGCGCTACTTAATGATTGCAAATCAATGCAAAGGAGGTCGTTTTGGGCTTGGAGAGGTCAAGTACACATTTTTAGGTTGATTTTCAACATTAGAGGGCATTTTTTCATAGGTCTAAGGCATTTTTACATATTTCAACCAAAAAAGGAGTGCTCAGGTTAAAAAAGCACCCTCCCTAGGATTTTCTTCACCCTCTAACACTATTTTGATGGGAAAGGATGCAACCTGCTGCAGTGAAATGAGCCAAAAACATGGCTTTGATGATCAAAACAACAACCCAGATCTGAGGATGCCCTTGCTGATTTATGAGTGAAACCAAATTAGAATCACATCAAAAAAACACCTTTGGAAGATTCCTGCAACAATCAATGGCCCAAAACATTTCCATAAGCTTTTTCCCCCTAGAAATGGTCACCACAACAAAAAAACAACAAAGATTTCTCCTTTACCAACAATAAAGTAATGTGATTTATTTATTTTACAAATAACAATCTCAATTGAAAAAGAACCAAGATGGAGTCAAATATATTTGCACATGAATTGTTAGTTTCACAAACGAAGTATTCGAAAACTAAAAATAACCCAATAATGGAAAACGTATCACTAGAATCACTCTGATACCATATTAGAGTTTTGGATCTCTGATGAAAAACAAATGCACGAGTAATTGTAGAAATTGAAATAACTAACAATAAGATGCAATATGATCAAGAACTCACAAGAAAATAATGGTTCCAAATCAACTCAATGCTCCATAGGATAGACTAATGCAAGTCAAGTACATATAGGTGATGAATGTGCAACCTCCTCCTAGATCAATGGGGAATAACTCTCACTAACTAATACTAGAAGTAGAGTTGACTCAACACAACTAGTAAGCTAACTCAACATAATGGTTACACTAACTCAACATAGGTGATAAGCAAGCATATCTCATGAGTGTAGGAAAGCTCCAAGTCAATAAACAAATACAAGGAAAATAAATATCCTACACTAACATGTAAAAAACTTTAAACATTAACAAAATGCATGAGCACTCCAAGAATGTTCCCCAATTAGATGAGGTTGCACTTTTGGAATGCAAATTAATTCCAAAATTCCACCACCGAATGCATCATGGGCTCCAAAAATCCTCCTTTGCCTAGATGGAAGAGCCCAAAGGGGGAAAATAAGGAGGGAAAACAAGTTTTATTTTTACTTTTGGTCTACTAAAATCGACAAATAAAAGGAGGGCACAAATTTGAGAGTGGAAAGCAAAAATAATATGCATAGCAAATTCACGAAGCCTCCAAAAGGCCACACCAATCAAAACATTTCACTAAAAGTTGTTGGTGTTATCACCTTAATGGAGAAATAGAACAAAAATTTACTTTCCATGCACCCAGTGAAAATGTGAGTTTCTAGGCATATAATATATGATTTTGACTAGAAAACACTCAAAAAATCATCGTAACAATTTCAAGAGATGGGGATGCATAATTTATGAGTTATGATAAAAAAAACATTTTTTTGAAACGAGCTCAAAGCGGGGTAGCGGAGGGATTTTGGATGGTATGGAGGCTTAGAGTGACCAAGACCAAAAATAATATTTGCATTGTGTAGAGAAATCCTTGATTTTTTATTTGAATGGTCACTAGTCTTCTAAGTCCACTATGAGCTTCCACAATCAGTTGTTGAAGTTCACCTTCCTCTGGTCTAAAACACCTTATCTCAAAAACATTCCAAAAGGTTTTCACTAGCTAAACCTATCTAATGATCCCCATAATCGACTCTAAGTATACCAAAGTGAGGAGTAGAATCATATCCCTTTTCATTAACTATATTTTGGTCACCTAGAAACACTCAAAACTCACACATGAAAATCTACAAGTTAACACTTATGATGGGGAAAAATTGGCAACATTGACCAAAACTCTCGAAGAAGACAAGATTTTTAGTGGTTGTCGATAAAAATGATTACTAACATTTTACATGCCAATAGTTGGCTCTTACTTTAGGACTTGTCTTGGTTTGGGTGAAGCACAAACAAGACAAAGCAAGAACATTAGAATATCACAATTTTAAGCGGATGAATACCTTGTCCATTGGGTAACACAAAGTTGAGAGACATGGGAATGAAATGATATGGACACACAACAAGAAAGAAACACACACAATGGAAAAAAGGAAAAACACCAACACATAATAGGAAAGGGAAACACACCATGAAATAAAACAACCTAATTCACCTATGGTACATGCGGGGACATTCACCTATGGTACATGCGGGGGACACCCCACTTTCATTATTTGTATAACTTCAAGTATTTCTGTTGTGGGGAAATTCAAGAGGAGTTCCATTGAAATAGGACAAATAGAAAATATTATCTCTATAGAAATGATTGATTTTGAATGGTCCTAGCCACAAAGAGTCAAATTTTCCATGGCTACCCTTTGTCTCTCTTCTCTTGTCCCAAAGTAGGACCAGATATTTGATTTAAAATTTTGTCTATCACGATTTATGGTCATAAATATTTATACTCTCATATGATTTTCTCTTATTCAATTAGCTACCATGATCCTATCTTCGTTAAGCTTCTCAAAATACAAAATTATTTTATCTAAGGAATCTTGGAATTGGTCATCTTTATTGCCTTTACCGAGTTGTAAGGAATGTAACTCAACCGATATAGGTACTTTAACATTTATTCAATACAACAATTAGAAGGGATATTTTGATAGCTTTCTTGGGTGTGGTATGATCATCCCAAATTGCATCATTGTAGAGTTTCTTGTGCCAATCTATCGACTTTGATCTGCTAACTTACAAATGATAGTCACAATATTCTTGTTACTTGATTTTGCTTTTCCATTACCATGTGGGTGATAATTGAATGAATGAGAAAGGGAAATACCATACCCATATTAGAATTCAGTCAACTCCCTAGAAGAGAAATAAGTAACACTATTGACAAAAATCTCTTATGAGAAACTAAAAGGATTAGAATATACTCTTTGAAAAAATTGTAGACTATTTTGGTGTTAGCATGTCGACTCGAGATGGCATCCATCCACTTGGTGTAGTCATCTATGGATGTGAGCACATATGATTGGCCCGTAATTGAATGTGGTTTGAGAACACCTATGAAGTCCAAGCTCCATTATTGGAAAGTTTATTCAATCATCACATGCCTGAGAGGGAATGCAACTAGATGAGGTCTACCAAAAAAATGACATTGCTCGCATTTGGTTACCCATTCTTGCGATTCCCAAACAAATTAGGTCAATAGTACCTTCCCCTCAAAATTTTGTGCGTTGTGACCAAGGTGAGAAATGACCACCACATGATTGATCATGATAAGTTTTCAACAACTTCTCTTTTTTTATTTGTCTAAGAACTACAAGAAACAACCATCTAGTCCCCTTTTGTAAAGTACATGATTCCATATCACATATCTCATTGCTCAAAGCTTGAGAGCTCTCTGTTGTTTCTCACTAGATGAGGTGGAAAAATTATGTATATTAAAAATTGATGATATCCAAATACCATTTGAAAGTAGTACTCACCAAGAGTATTGTAGGCAATTCATTATCTGGAACACCATCTTAAGAATTTGATTCGATTTCCTCATTTGAATTTGCATTATTCTTATAAATCAATTGAGAGAGACATTTTCCCCATACAAACTTTGTAGACCGGATCTCAAGGTCATATTCTTTGACTTTGGAAATCTATTTGCCTCTTTTGGAGCTAACATCTTGTTGAGTGAGTATGTATTTCACTACATTATTTGGAAAGAACACCATCATATGAGAATTCAAGATGCATATCCTAAAATTCTTCACAATGTTAACAATCGTGAAAGCATGTTTCTCCGTAGTAGAGTAATTCAACTCGTGGTTCTTGAGTGAGAATATCATGAATGTTATCGAGGACTCAATCTCTTCGTTGTTTTTATTGATAGGTATTAGACAAGTTGTACACATATTTTGTCAGAGCAAAGCAATATTGATTTCTCTATATTATTCCTCTGTTGCAACCATTATACAAATATATAGGAGACATATATCCTATTATTGGGGATGCTTTGATCCTATAATCTCTCAACCTATTAACCAAATAATACTACCCACATATTATTGTTGTTATTCACAACAATAACATACCAAACAATATATTATAATACGTTACAAATAAATTGTAACCATACTAACAAGATATTAATTACCAATGTAAATACTAAAGTGTTTACATGGTAGAAAAACATTCACACTTCCTTTGATCTTGTCGCCTCTGCAAAGATCACGATCTTGACACAAAACTTTAAATGAAGGTATGAAGGAACACGTCAACTTCTTATCGACATGAGCAAGCACCCTTCTAAGTACATCCGACCAAACTAGTGTGGGAACACGTACGGGAACATCTTCTTATCAACCAATCGGCTGAATACAAATTACATTTGACCTACTCGGTGTAAATCAAGCAGAACACATCCGAACAAACTTCAATGGTTTTCCGTGGAGGCTAACCACAAACCTAGTATGAATAAAACACATCAATGTCAACCTCTTGAAGCATCACGATGTTGCATTTCACTATGTTTTCAGCTCTTCACTATGTTATTACATCAGGGAATTATGTAGGAATAGTCACATACACACTTAAACAAAACTAATGAACCTCTGTTCTTATTTTCACACCACAACGAAATAAAACTAGAATCCATTGCTTCACACAAATTAAGGAAAAATACAAGTCACCATACTAGAAACGGCCCAAAAGTTGGCGCTTAGAGGTCAATGATTGACCTCCGGCCTCGAAGTCTCCATCCTCCATTAACATGTTCAAGCTATCGGATGGATTTGACTTGGACGCTCAATAGTTTCCACATTGGGTTTATTTTGTCTCTCCCCATAATGTGAAACACATTATTTTTCAGACGTTGGGTAACACTTTTGAAAATGCGTCAAAGAAAAATATATATGACTTTAACAATGACACGACTTTTGGAGACAACTCACAATTTTTCCAACAACACTTTGACTCAAATCAATAAAATTTTGACAAGACAATTTTATGACTCTATCTCAAATATGCTTTTGACAAAAAAATCCTCTCTATGATGACTAGACTACTTTGTTAATATTTGACAAATTACACTAGACTCACAATAATTAGTCTTTAAATAGCTTTTGACATAAGACTATAAAACTGAACCAAAAATAATTTCAAGTTGCTATAACAACAGCTATTAGGCATCGACGAGACCCAATTTCTAAAATAGACCCGTCAAACTCAATACTCGGATAAAGATTAACTAAACTCATAATAAAACTTAAAACTCGTGAACTCTCATACCTGAATAAAAACTAATAAGAATGACACTAGGCAGATCAAATACCACTATTCACCTTAAGTCTACGTGGCAAAAATGCATATCCAATACCGACTCCCAACTCCCGCATGCGTCTTAACTTCTGATCACACGTACGATGCGACAGAAATGGTCATTCGCAGATTTCGAGGTAGGATAGATCACAGTACAGATCATAATACAATGCCAAAAGAGCCATCACATAAATATAATTGTGCTCAATGGATAAATATCATGCCAGCTGCAAGGAATCAATCTTGCTCTTTAGATTTGAAACCATGGACAACAAACAAGGAGAATCTAATGTAATCACTATATGCTAATCTACTGTGAAGATTGTCACGTTGGATGCAGGTGTCAATGGAAAAGCAAGTTCGATTCAATGCACTACGAAAAACTGAACCAATGCACACTGATCTTCTTCAATATGAATTGTCAAGCTCCCAGAACACTATATTCATATACGTGGATCTGATCAAGATCACCAAATGTGAATGGCTCCACAGTGAAATGTTTGACCTCGTCTAAATGCCAAATTGATTCCTGTGTTGAGTGTACAGATATGTAGATGCACTTATATGAGAGCAACGAATGTACAATGAATGTAAATATGTGGAGCAGTTATATACAGAACACTGGAAATTATGTAGCTAGCACAACATTAGGATTGCACAGTCGCTAATAGCATAAGGATATATATCTAAATAATTTGAATTCTACAAAAATATACCCCTTACTCATAACGGTTAGTAAACAATGGTTACTGCCCCTTCTACAAATCAAAAAAACATTTTAACCATAAATCTTTCTTACACGTTATCAAAGAATCCCTGCTCTGATACCAATGATAGGTATTAAATAAGTTGTATACAGATTTTGTCAGAGAAAAACAATATTGATTTTTCTGTATTATTCTTCTATTGCAACCATTATATAGGAGACATATATCCTATTATTGGGATGCTCTATCCTATAATCTCTCAACCTATTAACCAAATAATACTACCCGCATATTATTATTGTTATTCACAACAATAATATACCAAACAATATATTATAATACGTTAAAAATAAATTGTAACTATACTAACAAGATATTAATTACCAATGTAAATATTAATTTTTAACATTTATGCACTAGGATAGTTGAGAGGGTGTGCTCAAAGGCATAACAATATATTATAAAATCTTTATTGAAGTATGGGAAAACCAATATAGGGGCATGAGCAATACCCTTCTAAGTATTTTAGAAAACATTATTTCCTTCCTTATTCCAACCGAAAGTTCTTTGATGCTCCATCATGTTAGTGATATGATTAGTTAATTCTACAAAGTCGGGGACAAACATCGTAGAAAATTAATCTTATTAGCAAAGGAGTGAAAAAATAGCTTACTTTTCGAAAAGAGATATTTTGAATAGTCTCTACTTTTTCAAGATTAATTTGTGTACCCTCTTTGTTCACGATGTGTCCAAGGAATTTCCCTTCAATCATTTCGAACATAGACTTCTTGGGATTAAGAGATATACCATGTTCTCTTCAACGTATTAGAACTTTCTTAATATATCTTAGATGATTGCCACACTTCTTTTAGTACACCGTGAGGTCAATCAAATACACCACTATACATTTAGGACCAAAAGGCATATAATAGTATGTAAATGTTCCCACAAAGTCATGAATGCGATCTTATGTTGGTCTTCTCGGCACTACTTTGGTCTTATTATACCCGTAGAAAATCCATCAATCATAGATAGTATTTAAGATCCAATGACTATCTATACAATCTAATCCATGATAGACAGAGGATAGTTGTCTTTCAATGATGTATGATTCAAGTTTCTAAAATCAATGCAGATCCTATTTCACCATTCTTTTTATGAACCAGGACTATATTTTCCACCCAAGTGGAATGATGGACGGGAAAAATGATCTGAGCATTCAAAATATTGAGCACTTCTTCTTTGATAGTTCCATCTATTTTTCGGTCATATTACCTATATTTTTGTCGAAATGATTCTACCCTTCATTTGAGAGGGATAGAATATTGCATTTCTTATAGTTTAAAAGATTACACCTCCTCATAAGAGTAAGCCAAACCATATGAGTACTTTTTCGGGGTGAGACAAGCCCGATGCGTTATTCTGAGAGTAACACTTACCAATATCAACTAGCCTTGGTTGTTTTGTCGCTCCAATGTCGATCTTATCATATTCAACATAACTACGGGATATTCCTTGGCTTTGGATTTCAAAACTTGTCGTGTTTATTGAAAAGGTATTCAAGAGAGACCGGGATTTTGTGATCTAGTTCTCATTCATTTTTATTACACCATTTTCATCTACTTATTCAATATCACCATTTTCTTCACATGAAGAAAATTCCATGCATGGAGCATGGCTTCCTTTGTTATAAAGATTGTTGAAATTGTCCTTCTGCTCCAAGAAAGATAAAATATGATTGTCATCATTGAAAACTTGCTAGCTTTCATCGTTGTCTAACACACACTAGGTCTGAAAATCATCTCAATATAGTAGTGCTCCCTAAAAAAGGATGAGGAATCAATAATAAGGATGAAATAGCTAGAGAACCTACCTTTTAATTTTGTTCACGTGGAATTTGCTAGAATAGAAAACACTTCAAAATCTTCCATATAATCCCATACCATGTTTTTGTAGTGCTTGAGCCTTGTATTCTTTACTTGAAACTAATTTTTGAATTTCTTGACAATAATTTTTACATCCTCGTGAAATTGCAACTTTTTAATTCCCATTTCCTCAACAGCTTCTCATCCCAAGAAATAAAGCTTCATACTTAGAAATGTTATTCATATTCAAAATTGTAGTTTGTATGAGAAAGGTTATAAATGGCCGAGAAGTGGAAGTGAGCACAACACCCACACTAGATCTAAACTTAGACAACTACCATCAAATTCTAGAGTCTATAGATCATTTTATCGTTTCGCAATTAGGATGGCCATTTTTACATCTTTCTCTATAGTCGTGAAGAAGTTTCACATCCCCTTATCTTGATATAAAATGTTTTCTCGTGGGTCATCTGACTTCTAAACATTATATTTATTTATTTTTATAGGAAGGATCCTCTTCATTTGGACTTTGACTTGAATAGTTGTATAGGGCTAATCCATTTGTATCTCACCACTTACATCTCGATAGAAACTTCTACTCAACAACATTCCATAAGAGGCTGGAATGTCAGCTACCAGGATTATTATCTTCACTCTCTTTTCTAGGAAGTCGGCAAAAGAAACTTGTTCATCCTTGATCCAAATGCCAACAAATAGGGCTTATTTTTTTACCATGGATTAGCAAAGGACATAAGCATGGGTCATGGTGATAGTAATGGAATTTACAACTTTTCTCGAGCATGACATTGTTAAAGGAACTAGATTCAATTATACAATTGTTTAAATTGTGACCTCCGATTAGCAAAGAAAGATAAAAGGGTTCCACTTTAAATGAAATCGATGGGCTTGCATAAAGTAAGAGGTTCTAGGATGGAGGTAAGGTAGAGGTAGGTAGCATTCCTTTAGAGGTAGATGAAACTAAGTTGGACTTAGTACTACCATTTTTATAAACCAGGACTAGTTTATCACATTGTTCAAGGTGAGTCTACAAGTATTTTGATTTTGAAATTTACACTTTAGACTTTTTTACGTGATCAATTATATCTAGTGATGTGAACGTATATGTTCAGGAATTATAGCCACTTTAGCGGGAAGGGTAGATGATACTTTTGGTTACAAAGATTACTTTGGGAGTGGGAGTTGTTTTGGAAGTAGAAATTGTAGATTTAGTGGGAGTAGTAGAGTAAGTTTTAACATGAGTAGAAGTAGATGACTTAACTAGAGTGGAAGATGTAGCTTTATTTGTGGTATAATTCAGATTCTTCTTTATGGAGACCATAGAAGGAGAAAATAGTGATCATCTATTGATTATCATATTTTGTAGAGTCGCCACAGGAGGATTTGTAAACTTCTTCTTTTGGGAAAAAACATAGGAAGATTATTTTTTTGCTTGTGAGTAGGTGAACACCACACACAAATAACTATTCATGTTAGCTACAACTTCATCATATTATTCATTTATAGCGTATTCAAAATAACTAATTTCTACATCTTCAACCTCTTCAATATCTAGAACATTTCCTTTCGCTTCTTTACATTCTATTTCTACAATTTCTTCTTCATCCTCCTCTTGAGTTTCACAAGCTGCATTGACCATAGGAGCTTCCAAAGAGAGTCTTTTTGGGTACCATATATCCATTACTACAAAAAAAATTCTTCATGGACACGTCCTTATAGGAGGTACTTTGTGTAAGTTGCTTCTTTAGAGAAATCACATCGACAGATTAGTAGTTCCCGAGATAAATCTTTTAGATTTATCTTTTCTTGATCTTCTCCTAATTTTACCGGACATGATGAAATCATCTTCAACTTCTACATCAAGATCTTGAACCTCTTCCAAATTATTTGGTTAGCTCTTCTCAAGATGAACCCAACTTTTGGTAATCAAGCATTGATGAAGTAACTTAACTCGTTATCTTTAGTAGGCCTAGAAGATTTGGGAATTTTATTTATCATCTTATTAAACTTAGCTACAAAATATCTCATGGTCTCTTGAGGTTTCTTTTTCAATTGTGATTTTTGGATAAGCAAAGCATGAGTATTCTCAACTAGTTTAAATTTGGCTTCAAATTTTACTTTCATCTAAGCTCAATTCATGATTCAAAGAAAATGTGAGTTTCCTAGACATATAACATATGATTTTTATTGGAAAACACTCAAAAATCCATTTTAACCAATTTAAAGAGTTGGGGATGTATTTTTGAGTTATGAAAAAGCACTTCTTTTGGCAAGTTGGCTTATAAAAGGGTAGCGGAGTGTTTTGGATGGTACAGAGGCTTGGAGGGACCAAGACCAAAAATAATTTTTGCATTGTGAAGATAACTCCTTGATGTTTCATTTTACCACTTACTAGTCATCTGAATCCACTCTAAGCTCCCACAATCAGCTACTAAAGTTCACATTGCTCGTGTCTAAAACACCTTATCTCACAAAAATCACCGAAAAGGTGTTCACTCACTAAACCTATCCAATGCTCCTATAATCTAAACTTGAGTAATACCACTGAGGAATATACTTAAATACCTTTCCATTGACTATATTTTGGTCACCCGAAACACACAAAACTCACACATGACATTCCATAAATCAACACTTATGAAGGGGAAAAATTGGCAACATTGAGCAAAACTCTCAAAAAAGAAAAAATTTTAGGGGTTGTCAATAAAAATGAATACTTAAATTTTTCATCCCAGCACATTCTCGATGGTCCTAATGATTTTAACATGTCACAAACAAGATCCCTTGAATTCCCATTAATTAAAACTAAAGAAATTGTTTTTAGTATGAAGGGAGTCATTTTTCGAGCAACAAGCACATTGAGAGTGTGGAACCAATTACATGGTGGGTAACATTATTATAGATGTTTTTAGTCCCCACAATATGTCTCTCACAAAATATCCTAAATTCCCATCTTGTAGAGAGATTAAAACTTGTCTTTAAAGATGGTGAGTCATTTTGGGCATAAAAATCAAGGAAACAATGGTGAGTGATAAGGAATCAAGAGAATGATGGGAATTCCCCTCAAGCAATGATAATGATGATCCGATAATTTTAAAATTGAGTCATATGTGTATAAAACATGGGACGATGAAAATAAAAATTTTGGCTTGGGAGCAAGGGTATAAGGTTGGAATGTTTGGCCATTTAAAGAATACGCACAAGGTATCATTAGAAAAATATTTGAATATATAATAGGATGGAATGAAAAATATCAACTCGAGGTGTAGGTTATTTTTATTCTTTTATTTTTTATCAAGATAATTCTTGCACTTGGGTTATCCCTACACTTGTTGAGTTAGTTTGCTTAGGTGTACTAATTGTGTGGAATTAGCTTGTTAGTCTTGTGGAGTTAGCTTGATATTCTTGTGGAGTTACATTGACTACTAGTATCGATTAGTGGGAGTTCTTCACCACTGATCTAGGTAGTATTTGCATTCCCTCCTCTTATATGTACATTCTAATTATTGAGTTAATTCATGGAATTATGATGAATTTCCATATATGATATTTTTTCTCCTTATATGTAAATATTTTTGTAAGGTTATTCTGGAAAATTCCTTTCACTTATTAAATGTGATGTTCTATTATCATCTAATATTTTTGTAGCTTGGAACACTCTTCTTTTCGTTCCTTTTAGAAATCACCAAATCTCAACTCAAGTATCCTCATATGTTGTCACGCATGTGTTAACAAAAACTAAAGGCATTTTATGAAGTTAAAAGATACCGAGTTCGAGAGGTTAGAGGAGAAATGAATAGTGGATTAAATTGGATTTTTCATGTTATTGAAAGTTCAACCTTAAAAAATAAAACAATAATTTATTTCTCAAAAGATTTCAATTTTCGAGAATTAAGCTAATTGTTTAAGAAAACATCATAGGATCATCTTTAAGCTTAGTAAATTTATTTTACTTCATTTTAAACTCATTTCTCTTCATTTTAAACTCATTTCTATGATTGTGAAGGAGTATAAACAACCTTCATGTGTATACTTTGCATCATTAGTATTGAATGTGGTTTTGAGTCTGCAGGACAATGTCATTAGCTTGACCCCTATCCTTGGTTGTGTCATACCCATGTATGTATAGGAAAGTGGTTTTGCAATGCTAAGACATCATTCTTAATCAAGAGATCTAAATCAACAATATCCCTTTTTATATTATTTTCATGTTTTACTTCAAAGGACACATCCATGTCACCCACTTTATGAGTAAACATGCACCTAAATGTTGGCACAATGTAGTATCCTAAAATTACCACTGTACTTTAAGTAAATTTATATATGTTAGCACACTTGTGTATAGTTATTTTGGTCCAAATCTAGTAATATTAGTGATTTGGTTGACTTCCCAAGCTTAAAACCCTTCATAAATCCCCATAACAACAATCACATTAACTTTTTACCCTTTTATCTCATCGTTTAAACTATAGTATGGCCTCGACAATCCATTTGGACAAACCGTATAGTTCAAACAATTTTCCTCTTATTTTGGTCAAATGAGCCCATTCACCCCTTTTCACTTTTCTTGTTTCTAGTCATTGGACATTGTCACACACACCATATCCCAAAATTTGAATTCAAAATCACCTTTAAGTAGACAAGTGTTGTACTTCATTTGATCATCGGGCATATTGTTAATATATGAAAAACATATTTTTTTTCTAAGGTTCTAAACTATTCCTATATTCTATTTCACATGGTTTAGCTGCTAGAGAACAATTTATTGAACACTAACCTCACAAACCCTAATAGATGCCCCCAATCCCTTTTTTCTTTATTATTTAGTTAGAGATTCAACAACATAAGACAAGAAAAACAAAGAAGTTAAATTACAATTTGATTCATTTTGTTTTGATTGTAAAGTTACGATCTACCCATTGTTTAAAATGATATATATGTTCTTGGTAATGGTCTTTGATTATATCTAAATTTTAGGTGATAGCCACCTTTTTCTTTAGCAATGTGTTCTAAGGGACAATTTCTACAACATGACCTCTGCAATATGGCACACATGTGTCATTTGTATCCTTATGTATTTACTATACTAGTGTTCCATATTTTAATTAGGCATTATTCATATGTTTTGTGTTGTGAATGCTTAATTAAATGTAATTCATTTAGTGGAATACACTCGCACATCGTGCCTTTGAGCATAATTTTTCTAACTAATTGTTATCCAAATTTTTCCCTTGGCAAAATTGATCAAACACGGCCCCGCATAAAAGAAAACCTAAGGGTCGGCTCTGTCTTGTGAGCTCACATTCAAATCCAACAGTCAAGTTGCAAATGGAATCGGAAATGGAGAAACCAGAGGCTCTCGGAGAGAAGCGGGGAAAGGCTCAAAGTCTTTGGGCTTCACAAACGATTTAGAGTGGGCCCAAATTGGCTAAGTATGGAAGAACCGGCGGAAGCTGCCATGCGTTAGCTCGACGCATCTTCAAAGGTAAATCCAAAAGCGGGTCTCCCAAATGAGCGTGAGGCTTCCATGTGTCCCAAGTCCGAAAAGGGGACAGAGCCGGTTGTTTAAATCGACTATCGGCGGAAGCCTCCACGTGTGTCTTGATGGCGCAACACCAAGGCTGGGTCCGAAGTGTGGAGACTCAAATGAGCGCCAACTCTCCACGTGTCTAGGGTCCAACAGAGTCAATAGAGGGAGACAGAGCGGGCCCAAAATCGATTAAGTATAGAGAACCAGGGGACGTCGCCACATGTTGCATCAGTGCAAATTCAAGGCGCGACCCAAAGTAGAGACTCGGATGAGCGCGGGCCTTCCACATGTCCTAGGTCCAAAAGGGGACAAAATCGGCCATTGAAAAGTCAAAATAGGGAAAAGACCAATGAAAGGAGCCAAGTGTCAGCATGGTGCTACTTCAAAAGTAAAATTCGGAGCGGTTTCCAAACAAGTGCGAAGCCTCCACGTGTCTAGGGTCAAATGTATGGCCCCGCCAAGAAAAAGGGACTTAGCCAAATGCAAAGAAAAGAGCAAGCTAGAAAAAGATCCATGTGTCTCTTCGACGCACTTTCAAGAGGTGAATCTAGAGGTAGTCCGTAAATATGCGCTAGCTCGCCACATGTCTCATCGGTGTAATTTCAAAGGCACGCCCCAAAGTCAAATCCCAAACGAGCATCAAACCTCCACGTGTCTTAGGTCAGGCACAATGTCTCCACCAGCAGGAAAGACTCAAGCGTAATACATAAGAAAAGGAGAGCCCATAGACGGTGCCACGTGTCTCAATCTAGTGCAATTTCAAGAGTGAAGGCAAGGGAGAAATCTCAAATGAGCGTGGGGATGCCACATGGCTCCTATATGAACAGACCCTTGCATACTACAAGTCGTGTTAAGCGCCCACCTCGAGGAAATTCAGATGGCCATATCTTTTGATTGGGAACTCAAATTTGGGTGGGAGAAGACTTTTTGGAAAGGTCTTAACATCCTCTACACCATGGAGGCCTAAGAACTTTAATTTTGATAGGGTCAAGTGGGTGAGAAGTAGGAAAATCTTGCAAGATATTAATGAAGGATCTGATTCCTTCAACCACCCGGATTTGATTTTTGATCCACCGTTCTTCCTTCTTCAACACGCCAAATAGACATAGAGTGGTGGATTTGACAATACTCGATGTTTGTTGCAGGTTATGGGAGTTGTGCTTAATGGGTTTTGAAGTGGTGTTCCATGTGAAATCCATCTCTAGTCCTTGGTGCATTCTGTCCACCCTCTCCTCTGCTCCCCTCCTTCACTTCGACAATCGGATCTATGATTCAATTATTTCCTTTTCTGGTGTATCACCACTTAGTGTAGGCTCTTTCACCCTCTCTCTCTCTATCCCCTTGGAATGGTTAGATTAGGATAGAATAGGTTCTACCTGCACTAGAGTAGCTTGTGGCAGGTAGATTAGGAAGCAAGAACTAGCTTTCTCCGAGGTCCATCTCAAGTTTTGCAAGTCCCACAGCTTGAGAGATGGTCCCATGTTGTGCAATCACACCGAATTCCCCACTTCGAACCCAATCCATTCGGGGTGTTGTGATTCTGCACTAACAGTTTTCACACGCCCGGTGGGACAGTTCTGAAGAACCTTACCACTTCATCTTAGCAGGTTGGTATGTTCCTGTTAAGGTTTAGACTTTTAGGCACATGCAAACACATCTAGTGACTCCATCTGGTCAACAACCCCATATCTAAAGTTGTAGACCTTTTCCATCCATTTCCACCCATCTTCATTCACTTTTCTTTCCATATCTCCCATTTTTCTTCCATTTCATGAAGTTGTGCAATCATGACTTCATTCCCTTCATGGAATTCACACCTACAACAATGCAATCCGCCTCCAATGTTTTTCCCGCTCCTCCAGATCAACATTATGATCAGATCCAGAACCATTATGCTTACCCATATGAGTAGGGTCAAAACCAGTTTGGCCATGAAGCTTATCAAGAACAAGGGGATGCATATGATGGTGACAACTACATGGAAGATGTTGATCTGCTGGAGAAGATTCAAGGGATGGAGGCTAGCATGGTGTAGTCCAAGGCTACACACACGATGAATTCATTCAGGATTGATTTCAGGGCACCTTGTCCATGGGGAGGCCCTTTTCCAAGACATTACAGACCCTCAGGAGAAGCTTGACTTCATGGTTGAAGTGCTACCTCAACTTACACAGTGGATTGAGGATATTGAGGCTTATGAGTTGGACACAAGACAACCTTGTCAATGGGTAAGTCCACCACCTCCTAGCTTTTCTTTTCCTCTTCCTCAATCTTTATCATTTCAATAGTGTCATGAGTCAAGCCCCTCACTTGCTGCCCCAAGTGTTGACTTCCCTTCCCCATCTCCTAGTCTTCCACCTCATCTTGATTCTTCTACCATTTTCCCTTCCAAGCAGTCATCCCCTCCAAATAAACAAGAAGTTCCACTCCCCTCTCCACCAAAAACAATAGCAAAACTGGTTGAACCCCAACCTTCCACTCCTCTTGCTTTCCCAAGTCCATGTTGGGAAGAGACTCAAGAATCCAGTCAAGGAGAACAACAAGAAGGGGAGCCCAATAGAGAAGAAATGACAAAAATATGAAGAGTTGGGCTGCCAAATTTGAGTTTACAAAGATCCCCTTGATGGTTAAGCCAACAGAGGAGGTAAAGGTTGAAGAGCCAGTGGTGGCTAAGGCTGAGTTTGTAGCAAAAGAAGAGCAAGAACAAGAGGAAGAAAATCAGCAGTCTGTTTATGGCACTTTGTCTAAAGAGGATGTTGATCTAACCCAAGTTGCACAACCAATTAAGGAGGAAGAACAACCAGCTCTAAGTCCCATTGAAGAGGAGCAGCTGGGAGAGATCAAATCAGAGTTGAAGCCACTCAATGAAGAAAGCATCATTGAATTTTTTTGCTTTCATTTCAAGGGCCTGATTTGATTGATGAACCCACGATGGAGGAGGACCATACAGTTTCAGAGGCTCCAAGTGTAGAGCAGGCCACAAGAGAACCTTCAGTTCTTCCTCCCACTTCATCCCCTTCAAACTCTAATGTTGAAGAAGAGTTTGAGCTTTCAAACTTCATGTTTGAAGATGAGGGGGACCATGGTGAGCAAATTGTAGATCCGGAGGACACCATGGAGGAGGTCGAACACATGCGTGCAGGATAACAAGAAGGAGGCACTGTCTGTCATCGTGACTTGGAAGATTGCTTTGATGGAGAGGAGCCCATGGAGATCACATCATTTTATCCTCCATCATCCACCTTCCAAGCACATGAGCCTGCTACCATGAAGGAGAGAATTCAAGGACAACAACCTACACTTCATGACAACCCTTTGGAACCAAGGTTGGAGGATCATAGTCTTCCATGTTCTTCACAAGAGAAGGAAGGGAAAGAGCAAGAGGATGTCATCATCTCTCTCACACCATCCACCCAGAAGGTCAGTAGGAAGAATCCATTTTTGGAGTTGAAGTTCAAAGCAATGGGAACATCCAAAGGATCATACCATGCCCAATCAGGTACTTGGCTTCATTGAAGCCAAGGGAGAAGCCAAAACCAGTCATTCCTACTTCAGGGCATGAGGATGAGTATAAAAGTACCAAGGGTCATCATCAACACCTCTAGGAGTCCAATGCCAATCAACTTGAGGAGGTATTTTTGGTTGATGTTGATACCTTGATGATTTGGGTGGAGGACCGACTTATTGTCAGTTTTTCACTCATACAAGCAGCCATATTCAATGTCAAATCATTTACATGGCTGCCCCTCTTGAGAAAGGGAAGCTACTTCCCTCTACCAGTTGCAGATTTTTTTGAGTCCCTCTTCTCTCTTGGTTAGTGTAGGAGTAGGTTTAGGTTTGCTTTCAATAGAACAAGTTCTTGTGCACACTTTGCATGTCTCATTTGAGGCATGTATGATTTTTGTCTTTGTACATAAGTTTTGTTCGTATTACTTTAGAGGTGCATGAGGCCAGGCCCTTCAATATTCATCTCAGAAATACCCATAGCTATTTGTAACAGTTGTTAGTTCCAAAACAAAACAAATACAAAGAAACTAAAAATGGGTTTCAGGTCCATTTCCAAGGTAGGTTTAGGGTCACCAAGTGCAAATGGTCGGGCTCACGGATCAGAGACAAGATCAGTATCAGGATATCATTCTTGACTCCATGCCCAATGGATGCTTCAAGGCCATTGGTCTCTTCATCTAGCAGGTAGATGTCCCCGTGAGTCACCAAATTGTTATCCCAATTTTTCCCCGATAAAATTGATCAAACATGACCCCGCACAAAAGAAAACCTAAGGGTCAGCTCTGTCTTGTGAGCTCACATTCAAATCCAATAGTCAGGTTACAGGAGGAATCAGAAATGGAGAAACTAGAGGCTCTCAGAGAGAAGCAGGGAAAGGCTCAAAGTCTTTAGGCTTCACAAATGATTCAGAGCGGGCCTAAATTGGCTAAGTATGGAAGAACTGGTGGAAGCTACCACATGTCAGCTCGATGCATCTTCAAAGGTAAATCCAAAAGCGGGTCTCCCAAATGAGCACGAGGCTTCCACATGTCCCAGGTCTAAAAGGGGATAGAGCTGGTTGTTTAAATCGACTAAGTATAAGAGTGTCGGCGGAAGCCTCCACGTGTCTTGACGACGCAACACCAAGGTTGGGTCCAAAGTGCGGAGACTCAAATGAGCACCAACTCTCCATGTGTCTAGGGTCCAACAGAGTCAATAGAGGGAGACAGTGGGCCCAAAATTGACTAAGTATAGAGAACTAGCAGACGATGCCATGTGTTGCATCAGCACAAATTCAAAGGCATGACCCAAAGCAGAGACTCAGATGAACACGGGCATTCCATGTGTCCTAGGTCCAAAAGGGGACAGAATCGGCCGTTGAAAAGTCAAAATAGGGAAAAGGCCAGTGGAAGGAGCCAAGTGTTAGCACAACACTACTTCAAAAGTAAAATTTAGAGTGGTTTCCAAACAAGCACGAAGCCTCCACGTGTCTAGGGTCAGATGTATGGCCCCACCAAGCAAAAGGGACTTAGCCAAATGTAAAGAAAAGAGCAAGCCAACGGAAAGAGCCATGTGTCTCTTCGACACACTTTCAAGAGGTGAATCCAGAGGCAGTCTAAAAATATGTGCCAGCTCACCACGTGTCTCATCAACGCAATTTCAAAGGCGTGCCCCAAAAGGTAGTTCCCAAACGAGCGTTAGGCCTCCACGTGTCTTAGGTCAAGCATAATGTCTCTGCCAGTAGGAGAGACTCAAGCAGAATACAGAAGACATAGGGGAGCCCACAGATGACCCCATATGTCTCAATCTGCGTAATTTCAAGAGTGAAGGAAAGGGGAAATCTCAAATGAGCACGGGGCTGCCACATGGCCCCTGTATGAACAGACCCTTGCATACTGCAAGTCACGTTAAGCGCCCAACCCGAGGAACTTTAGATGGCCATATCTTTTGATTGGGAACTCAAATTTGGGTGGGAGAAGACTTTTTGGAAAGGTCTCGACATCCTCTACACCATGGAGGCCTAAAACTTTAATTTTGACAGGGTTAGGTGGGTGAGAAGTAGGAAAACATCTTGTAAGCTATTAATGAAGGATCCGATTGCTTCAACCACTTGGATTTGATTTTTTGATCCACCGTTCTTCCTTCTTCAACACGCAAAACAAACATAGAGTGGTGGACTTGACAATACTCTGATGTTTTTGCAAGTTATGGGAGTGTGCTTAATGGGTTTTGAAGTGATGCTCCATGTGAAATCTATCTCTAGTCCTTGATGCATTCTCACCCACCCTCTCCTCTCGCTCACTTCTCTTCACTTCGTGCAAGTCGATATGTGATTCAACCACTTCCTTTTCTGGTGTATCACCACTTAGTGTAGGCTCTTTCACCCTCTCTCTCTCTCTCTTTATCCCCTTGGAATGGTTAGATTAGGATAGAATAGGTTCTTCTTGCACTAGAGTATCTTGTGGCAGGTAGATTAGGAAGCAAGAACCGGCTTTCTCCGGAGGTCCATCTCAAGTTTTGTAAGTCCCACAGCTTGAGAGATGGTCCCATGTTGTGCAATCACACCGAATGCCCCACTTCACACCTAGGCCATTCGGGGGTGTTTTGATTTTGTACTAACACTAACTTAAAATATGATACTCTAAAATGGTAAACAATTTACATAAATATTATTATTTTCAATATTTATTATTGTGCATGGAATCTCATTAAATAAAATAATTATTGATATATACACACATCGCATACAATCTTTTAATCCATCATTATCTAAACATAATGTAGACACCCCAAAACTACACACTTGTTTCCATTTTATCCCAATTCGCTTCCTAGTACATCTTTTTATTCACCCATTTTTGATTTATTGATTAAATTGATTAATCATGTGCATTGTACCCCTTTGGATTAATTAAATTAATCCCTATTACCCCTTGTGCTAAGTTAATTATCATTTATTAAATAAAATGATTAATTAACTAAGTGTGCACATCCTAGTCAATTGCCACTCAAGTTCTCAATCAACAACCACTTGGAATCCACATCCTCATCCTAGTTAACTACATTTCTATAATCCTAGAAAGGTGGGGGAAATTGAATTGCACATACAACCACCTTTTAGATAACAAATTCCCAATACTTCCTTAAATGCATTTAAACTCCCACAACTGCTGCAACCTCCTCCAATGTTATTTTTAGCATGTGCATTCACCCGCTTGTAACCAACTTCTAACTACTTCTACCTCTATAAAATACATACCTACTCTCTATCAAATCCTCTTGGATTTAAGAACATTTACTCACAAATTTGCTCCAACTTCTACTATTTTGGAAGCAATAATCCAAGCCAAATCTCTGTGTTCGTAGAAATCAAATCCATGTTTGGAGGTCATTCAAGAGCACCCAAATTCCACAAGGTTACACAAATTCTAAGCTCTCACAACCTACTTGAGGTTTAATGTGGAAGGTTTGCATGTTTGTTAATTTACTTTCCATTTCAGTTAGTTTTCCACGGTTTACATTTTACACGTTGTGTTTCACGTATTCATATGTTTCATTTGTGTTATTACTTTTCTTTCATGCTAAGTTTTTTATTTTTGCAACTTATCAAGTGTGTGTAGGTATTCTGGAGAAGAAGAATCAATATTACAATTCAAAAAATTGCTACTTTGTTGTTTTTCTAGCATACATCAGTTTTAGGTTGTTTAGGTTGTTTAGTCATCTGTTTGTTACTTGTGTGGGAGTATTTTCTTGTTTTACAAAAAGAAAAAAACTATTATTTGAGGTCTTCCTTTCACAATCTGCATTTCTATTTTTTTCTAACCCAGCAAAAATCAAAACAAAAATCAGATTTTATATATTAAAAAAATAACAAAAAATATATTAGATTTATACAAATTTGAAGAAATCAAAATCATATCTTAAAAAAAAAATTGAATTTTTTTATTAAAACCCTAACTAAATCCCATTCCTCACCACCACTCCAAACTTCGCTCAAAGCTTCCCCTCAAACTCCCCCATAATGACCCGACCTACGAGCCCTCCCCATCCTAACTCACCCCGACCCCCCATCTTAGACTCTACCCCTAGCTCCCTCGTCCAACCCCCGAGTTTCCCTCGTTCCCCCGATTTACCCACGCGACCCCCTACCCATCTACCCCCACGGATTTCTCACCCATGACTCCCCTTCCCTACCTAACTACTTGAGTCCCTCCCAAACACACTCCCGCCCGAGCCCTAAATAGCGAGCTATCATCCTACCCCAACACCCTAGTTCCCCCAATCCCAATCCCTCCCTATGCACTATGCAACCCTCCCCGACACCCAACCCTCACCCCATCGAGTTACTCTTAGCTCACACCCAACTCCCTCCCCCTCCTTGCGACCCCATAACCCCTCCCACGCACAACTCCCCATGTTGCCTTGCATGATCCCCGATCACTTGGCCACCCTTCCCAGAACCCACTCCATGTTGCGAGTCCACGTTACCCGAGCCAACTCCCCTGCATGACTACCCAATCTCCCTTCTTTGATCCCCGGTCATCTTCGCCGCCCGAAGCACTAGGAGGCACGAGTCACTCTAATACTATTCCCGTCTTCCTCACCTTTGACCTACACGCTAAGAAAACAAGACTTGCACAAAAAAAATATCCCATCGTAAACCTAATATTTCCTTGCACATTTGATTTATAATTCTTGCTTTTAGTTTCTTTTTTTTTTTTTGTTAGGTTCCATTTATTTGCTTAGTTTAAATACATAGGCTAAGTTTTTTTATTAGGTCATGTGCTTTTTATTTATTTATTATTTATGTGATTTGTTTTCGACTAGGTTAATAGCTTTAAAACTTAGGTTATTTTGATTTGGCTATTTAGTTTAGTTACTTACTTAAATTCATTAGTTCTATTTAACATTTAATTAGTTTATTTTACTTAATTACTTATATTTCTTTCTTTAATTTAAGCCTTTTGTAACTTTCATTTAGGCCCCTTTTTCCCGTTAATTCATTTATTTTACTTCCTCACTTCACTTGATTACTTACTTTAGGCCTTTTTACAATATATTAGGACCCATTAATTTTATTTTATTATTTTGTTTTTTTGTCAATTTCCTTTAACTTGAGTTAATTGTCGAATTTGTTTTTACAGGGCTCTTGGATACTTCCCCTTCATATATATTTTTCGTTGTTTCCAGACTTTTTCTTAAACTAAACTTGCTTTCAACCCTTTTCATTTCACTTTCACCTCCATTTCTATTATCGTACTACTTTTCTAAAAGTTGCTAAACTAGGGTTACTAGACATTTTAGTCCACTTTTTATTTTTTATCAATTTTGTACAATTTTATCATTTTATAACCAGCACTAACACTTTGTCACATACTTTTCTTGTCTTTCCTTTGTTGTTCTTTTGTTTTTTCGTAAGACTACTCATTGTGCGATCACGCGTATACTCTTCCTCGCGCTTTCTAAGAGATCTTGGGAATTAGAAATGTTATCGTTTCTCATTTTTTATTTTGGGAATTAATGCTTGTCGCTTAATCAAATCTTTTTCTCACGTATGCTCTTTCCTTGTGCTTTTAAGCGATCTAGGAAATCAGAAACTCAAACTTTCTTCTATCATGTTGGTCTTTACCTACCTCGGAGAACAATATAATCCTTTCTGTAGACCCGCTCTCACGAAGGTTGATTAAACATTTACAAACTACTAACTACATGTTTCCTTTTCTTGTGCGCTTCAAACTATTAATTCTTGTGTATAGAAATTGTGGATAAACAAGATAAAATGAACATTTTTACACATTGTATTTATAAGTTCGGATAAGGGTTAAAACGTCCACATAATTATGGGAAGTTCCTTGGCATAAGCCATAAAAATCTTTTGAGGATTACCACAGAACCCCAAAGTAGTCAGCACATTGAGGGAACTAGCTGACGAAACGGGCACCTTTTATCCCAACTGACTAGTAAAGCCTTGTGAGTTAGAGTCACGATATCCAATAGTGGTGACCCCAATGTGATTCATTCGAGCAATATCTTTTCTCATGGTTTCAAATGGGGTAAATTAAAGTCATTAGCTAGCAATAGCACCATGCTTACTCGAGTATACTGCTAACACCTAGTTGAGTGAACCACCTAGGAAGCCACGCCTTGTCCAAGCCAATCTAAGGTAGAGGCCAAAAATTTCACTACATCATTTTTCATTTTTCTCGCGTGTTACACACTTGTGTTTCACTTTTTTCATTCATGTTTTCTCTCTCATCCACCTTTTTCATTTTGTAAACATTTAAGTCTCGGGTTATGGACATCCATATCCGCACTTGAGCACTTTTTTTTTCACTAAGTCTTGACATTGTGATACTTTCTTTATCACAATCAAGCACCCTCTTGATCACCTTGATATTTCATTGTCGTAAGTCTTAAGTTTAACGTTATCTTGTTGAACTCTAAGCATTCCACACTCTTACGTTGTCACATTGTACATTCACTTTGTTGAATTGACATTCTTCTAACTCACTTCCACACTCTTACGTCGCCGTCACATTACACATTCACTTTGTTGAATTGACGACATTCTTCTATCTCGCTTCCATCATTCTTACATTGTCACACTTTGTAATCACTTTGTTGCATTGATGACATCCTCATCACTTCATCACTTCTCTCTTTAAAGCATTCACTTTGCTTTAATTTGAGCTCACTAATCCCATCACTTTCCCCTTGTCTCTTATCTCCACTTTTACGAGATTTGGACCTTCTCATCATTCACTCACTTGTGACTGAAAATCACTTTTCGTTCTTTTTGTCATCACTCCCATCTTTTTTGTTGTGTGTCCTCTTTCAACATATTTTGTTAATATTGGATATCTTTCATCATCTTCTAGAGTCTCCCTTTTAACATACACCTTGTTAAAAAGTCGAGCAAAATCATCATTTTTCCTAAGTCTCTTCCTTAACACATTTTCATTAAGAATTGAGCATCGTTTCTCATGTTTTAAGTCTCCTCTTGTTACGCTCATTTTTCACAAGTTGAGAATGCTAACCTTTCATTTCTTCCCTCTTTCAATTCATTTGTAAAGAGTTGTGAAGATTTTTCAATTCCTTCTTCACCATTCATAACACTCATTTAGTTAAGAAACATCTAGACTAACATCTCGATCCCTCTTCCACCTTAACATCACTCATTTTTTTAAGTGTTGTGAGGCCCACCTTCTTTGTCACTCTTACCACTCATTTTGGTTAAGATTTAATCACATTCATTTTTAAGTCTCTTCCACCTTAACATCACTCATTTTGCTAAGTATTGCGAAGTCCCCCATTTTTTCATTTCTCTTAACACTCATCATGTTAGGAGTTAACCTTTTCACATCTCTTCATCACTCTATCACTCATTTTGATCAAGATTTGACCATATTCAACTTATAAAGGCCTCTACTCCCTTAACATCCAATTTTTGTAACAAGTAGGTTGCATCTAACCTCATCTAGTCCCTTTCCTCTTAACTCTCATTTTGATTAAGATTCGGGCAATTAACTCACCCTTTTTCGCTCTCTTCCATCTTAGCACTCATTTCGCTAAGGGTTGATATTTTTCATCTTCTTCCCTCTTCCATCTTAGCATTCACTTTGCTAAGGGTTGAGTTTTCTATCACACCTCTTCTTGTTCCTCCCTCTTTCAAAATGGTGGGAATACATCGTGATTATAGTCCTTTTCAACGGGAGGAAGAAATCATTTCCATATCATCTCGAATGAAGAGGACGAAGACCAATTTAAAAACCTTTCCATTGACGCCACTTTATGAGAAAAACAAAGACCAATTCCTTCTTCGCCTCCTCACAATGGGAGAAATATTTCCCTCGGACTTTGATGAGGATGAATTGAAAGCCTTTAAAATCACAACCTAAATCCCATAAGGGTCCACCATTTAAGTTAAAAAACATGATGACAAAGGACCAAATAACATAAATGATGATAATAAAGTCAAATCTAATGCTTCGTCCTCTAATCCTAACCAATCCTTGTTTGATCAAATCAATGCAATGGCAAAACAATTGGCTCTCACTTATCCTCTATAGTCACTAACAATGATACCAAAGGTATCGAACACATGAAGAAAAGTGACGAAAAATTCAAAAATCATTCTGAGACCAATAACAAGAACAACAATCATTTAGACGATAAATCACCATTCATACCACACAAAACAATTCACCATTTTCTCAAGAGTGACAAATGATGAAGGATGTCATTTCGGGAATGCAAAAAATGCAAACAATTCAATTTTGATGAATTGTGTCCATACCCTTTTGACATGGACATCTTACGCATACCCTTCCCATGCTCTTTCAAGATGCCTAAATTTGACAAATATAAGGGAAAAACCGATCCTAGAGAGCATGTCAAGGAATTTTTCATGGCATGCCAAGAGGTGGCTTATAACGATATCTTTCTCTTACGCCTCTTTCCTAAAAGTTTAGGAGGACAAGCTTTGGACTGGTTCTTACACCTTCCAAAGGGATCTATCTCTACCTTTGCGAACCTCTCTAATAATTTCATCAAACACTTCTCTTTCAACCTTGATTCTAAAATAACCATGATGGATTTTTGTAATGCCAAACAACAACAAAATGAGAGCTTTGCATAGTTTTTACAATGATGGCGAGGAATCGCAATTTCGGTTCCCATGTTCAATCCCTAAAAAAGATGTTAGCATCTTCTTCCCTAACCTTAATGATGAGTTGTCCTTTCACATGCAAATGCACTACCTCAACAAATTTGAGGAAGTTATCGAAAAGGGAACTCAAATTGAAAAATCCCTCATTTCTAAAGGCTTGATCAAGCCTCATTATAAATACAATGGGCACAATCATAATCATCACAACAATAACAATAATAACCTAGAACTTCTCATGATAAGCCTAGGTACATCAATCGCAACCATAACATTATCAATGATAATGTCATAGATAATCGCAACGTGTAAAACTTACAGAACAATCCATTAAAATAGATTAAGTTTAAACCATTTGTCACCATTCCAAAAAGATAAAATTTTCCTCCTCATGATTACAATCAAAGAAAATATATGTATTTATGGGAATCACTTTCAAGCATCCTCAAATAGTTGGAAAGTACTAATATGGTCACTTACCTATTACCTAACCCTTCCCTGAAGGTGAACCTAAGCCAGTTTGTATAGACCTAACACATATTGTGATTTTCATTGCATTGATGGTCATCAAATAGATAAATGCAAATAGCTTCCTACCTACATCTAAGACCTCATTGACAAGGGATACATAGTGGCTGAAGACCTACCACCTAACAATGATACAAAGGGAAAATCTCATGAACATGGTGAATCTGCGAACAATGTTAATTATAAATCCATCATTTCCTATATTGATGACACTCCTCTGCGTACAATTGAACATAAATGTACACCTCTCGGAGAGATTCTATCTAGTGCCTTTCAATAATTAGTAAAGGATAACATTATCGAATATCCACCTATGAAACCATTTTCTGATGGGGAACCTAATCCTATGTCATACAATGTATTTGAATATTGTGAATACCATCGCATGCATGGTCATTCTACTAATAATTGTACACCTCTTTGTCATTATGTCCAAGACTTAATTGATGATGGAACCATTTCTATAGAGCTCGATGATGAAGCTCTCATGACCGATGACACGCCAACTTCCACAACTTCTAACGAAGAGTTGCATGTTTTCTCCCAAATTTTGTACATATTGACACTCCACGAGATCATAGCGAAGGTCAAGTATCTCTCTGTTCAAACCAATATTTTTTCTTCTCCGTCTTTTCTTCCTTGTCTTTTCTTCCTTTAGTCCAAACATACATTGAACCTGTTTCGACAATCTTCTCACATCAAACAACAGCTTGAATTTTCTCCAAGACTCTCTTCAACCTTGACACTATAGAAGAGGGTCCATCATCAAGCACAATTGAGATTGATTCCATTCTTTCCATTTCAAATCCTATGCCTGACATCTCTAGTCTTGTTGTTGAAATATAACCACAAAAAGCTTGGACACTTGCAACAATGCAACCTTCTATGTCCATTACACCTCAAATGATCAATCTTGCAAGCATCTCATCAATGATGCTTCCTACTTTTCAATACATATACATGTATACATTCTTCGAGGTGTGTATACCCAGGAATATCCTTATACAACATTTTCAAGCTTTAATTGAAAATATTTTGTCAAATCAACTAATTCACAACCTAGAAGGAGAAACATTGAATATCTCCTCTCTACGGCCTATAAGGAGCTCTGGGTATACATCTAAAGATCCATCCTTCTTTCCTCATACTCTTTCATTCATAGGTGAATATGAATCTCAACATATTCCCCGTGTCGACAACCTTCTTCTAATATTGCATATGTCTCTCGATCTCATCAAAGACTTATCTAATCATGCCTCCTTGAATTGAAATCTATCCACACGGGTCTAGTACTTCAGGACCCATCAAATTGTTTGATTCACTCCTTTGACTTGGAACATTTCTTCCCAAGTCTCGTATTGCAAGACTTATCAAATCTTCGGATTTCCTCCTTTGACTTGGAACTTGTCTGCCCAAGTCTCGTATTTTAGGACTTATCGAATCTTTTAATTCCCTCTCTTGACTTGGATTTTGTCCACATAAGTATTGTATCTCAGGACCATTCAACTTCAATAAACATGGACCTCTTTCTTGATGAGTCCATTTCAAATCTTCATCCGCCAAAATTCAGAAAACTTAAAAAGGACAAAAATCATTGTTTTCCAATTGGAAGTGGAAAAGTGCGTACAAATAATGTTAAGCATTCCATCTTCGATAGATATCTTAATCATACCATTATCATATATTTTCCTTCTTCACCTATTACGACACATGTTAACCTTGTTCCTATTGGGCATTGTGTGTCTCATTTTGTTCTGGTTCTTACCATTTCATATATTTTTCACCTATGGTTTTGTCTCAAAGCTTATTGATGGCAACTCCTCCTTTCAAATAATCTCTTTTTAACAAAAAGCACTAAACTTATTTACTGGTCCTTTTTGACCACCCATCTCAATCTATGGTGTTTAACCCTTGTGTCTTACTAATTGCATGAGGTTGAGACTTGGGGAAAAATTTTCCTTCCAACAAGCACACCATCAACATACAAGGCAATTTAAATCAATCTAAAAATGTAAAAAAATATAAAATCATTACACCTTTCGTCCTTCACAGTCTTCAGTGATAAGCCCATACTTCTTACTAGCAGTATGAGATGGGAATGGAGAAAGCCCTTACTTGCCTACATTTTTTCTTCGGTGTTGAGCCCTTGTCTCTTACTAGTGACATGGGGCAACATGTAGGGGGTCCTTCACAAAAATTAATCAATAATTAATCAATAAAGCCTTTATGAAATCTTAATCAAAGTGCTTAATAAAAAATATCCCAAGAAGTAATTTAGTTGCTCATGTTAAAGAGAGACAACAATTCCTTCAACCGTATTTTTCCAATCAAGAGCCACCTAAAGATCTAAGTCAGTCAAAACTTATACAATGGAATCATCTTGGAATCGGTCAGATAATCTTCACTAGATATGAGTTACATTTTTCTCATATGGATCATTGTTACACCTTGTGTTGTCACATCCATTATATTCAAATTTCATACCACTTTTCACCTCATTTTCACGTCCTTCTTAGCTCTTGGTGATGAGCCCTCACATCTTCCTAGTTGCGTGGAGCCACGAGCGGAGTGAAACATCCTATCATTTTATCATCTACATTTCTACCAATGGAATGGAATGCTTTTAAGTATTTGCACCTGCTTTCCAACAATGCACCCTTTTTTATCAAGTTGTAAAATACCAAAAAAACATTTAAAAATGTCTCACAAAATTACAAAAATAATATAAAATTTTTCAGAACTCCAAAAAATAGTTTCAAATTGTCACAATCAAGACATTCAAATAATGTTTTACCAACTTTTTATCTGGATAACACAATTCAACAATTTAACCTTTTGGCGACTCCTCCTAATCATTCCGGATCATCTTTCGATGATAATATTTATTACTCGTGGTGTATATCTATGCTTGAGGCAATCATTTACCCTTTTTGCAATATAACTTTGTTTGGGGCACACTTGGATTTTATATTTTAATCCAATTACAGATCAAATTTTAATGGGATTCAACAAGAGTATATTTTGGAGTATCTAAGTATCACTCACTCTTCGGCCTGATCTAATCCTCTCACGTTCTAAGCTATCACTTGGGGGCATTCAAATTTGTCTAGTTCTTTAATGTGGAAGACATTTGAGTGTCATTAGACGTTGTTTTTGCACGTTGTGTTGTACTATTGCAGTTTGTCAACATTTTGATGATACTTTTGTTTCTTTTAGTTTTTTTTTTTTACTTTGTTTACCTTTTTCTAAACCAATTTCAAGAAATTTACTCACATATTAGTTCATATATAACTTTGGTGTGGTTCCTTCCTATTCATATTGGGTTTATTTTCAATTTTTGTTTCATGTTTTCTTTTCGTTTGCACATGTTGTGTTTTCCTCCTATTTTATTTAAGGCATGGAGTGTTTTTCTTTTTTGTTGTGTATTTCAGTTTGTTTGCATTTGTTTTTAACATTTTTCAACAAATCACAAAAATCTAAAAAATCAAATATTTCAAAATTCAAAAATTACAAATTTTTTGAACAAACATTCACTTATCATAGAAATCCTACAATTGGAAAACCCTTGAAGTGAATCTTTCAACATTTCAATACAATCTTGATAAATGTCATACCTTTATTTATTACCCTAGTGATCATTCTAATCTTACAACTATCACTTTCTTCCCTTTACGTGATATGTTAACTCTGCTTGGGGCAAGTCACAAATTGTTTTCCTTCGCGATATAAATTTTCCCTCGGGAAATTTCTTTTAATCATTTTCACAACGGATCCAACAAGAGTGTCATAAGGATTCGCTTTAACTCCGCTCTTCCAATCTAATCCTATTCCCACTTGGGAGCATTTGCATCTACTTAATCATCATTGTGGCATGCATTAGGGGCATAGTTGATTGTCTTCTTTTTGACTTTGTGTTGCATTGTTGATGTTTACTTTTTGGACCACTTGCAAGTAGTGTGATTACATCTTGGTTCCTTTATAACCATGATGCCTGCACCTACTCTTGTATATTGGGTTTGTTTTTATTTTTATCTTTTCTTTGTTGTTTTTATTTTTTACGTGCATCTGGGTTAACCATATTGATTATTTCATAATCATGGTGACAAATCTATTGTGCAACAACAAAATAAGGTTTCTCTAAAATTATTCTACAAATGACACTCATGCTACAAGCACAATCCTTCCCATCCTTGTTCCAATCCCTTGTCTTCTTCCTATCAAGCGGTCGTCCCACCGCTGTGTTGCGTCATCCACTCACTTTGTTAGGAAATTGATATTTACATGGGCAAATTATTATTTACTATTACTGTGAGTAAATACGGCAATATAGTTTGTTAGTATAATTATTATATTGTTGCAGATAACAATATGTTATTCTTAGAGTTTGTTATACTCGTGAAGAACATTCCGGGTTAATTGTTGTAACACCTTCCTATTTTCTAGGAGGTTGTTTAGCTTTTATGATGGCTATATAATAGCCTATTGTATTGCACGAGATATGCTGACAAATATTCTATTGAGATATATACAATGAATAATATTATTGTGTGATTCGTGTGCAAAAGCTTAGACCAAATTTATATTTGGTATCAGAGCATGTTGTGGTACTAATTTTTGTAATGAGGGAAACTCCATTGAAATTCATGGTTTCCTGTATATGAAGATTTCAGAAGTGGAAGCATGGTAGTTCTGCCGAGCATCGATCTGAAGTCCAATCTGCGTTTAGAATTGTCTACCACAATCCCCTGTCCACGTCAGATCTATAATATATGTCTGGTCTGTGTGCTTTCAAATTTCACGAATAGTGATCTACAATTTCAACGTGGCTCTGTGTATTCCATGATTCTTGTAACCTCTATTCTACGGTAGTGTTGACCCTGCATTGATCTCCAATCGCCATCACCGTGATTCACGAAGTAAGTTCATTTGTACTCCCCATCCACACGGATTTTAGTCAAACATGTGGTATTTTGGTTTGTCAATAGTTTGGGGTAGTCTCTGTGATTATGTTTGAGTGGAGTTATTACATTCAACATCAGTCTACATCTCACTTAAGAGATCTTTTCTGAATAGATAGTTTTCTGGTTTTTTCACAACTGTCAACAAGTACCAACCATATCTGAAATTGGTGTTCAAGTTTTATAGCAGAAGAGTTGTGTGAGTCCAACTCATTCTTCCACGTCCATCCATACGCATATGCCACGATGGAGATATCTTTGTAGCTCGCCCAAAGAATATTATCATTCTAAGTTTCTGCATCTACATTGAAGAATTGGTTCGGTTTGCTTTTGGATGATTGGGAAGACACGACTTCACAATGATTCACATCTCAAACATCTGCAGATCTGTTTATATCACGATATGGCATTACATCGGTGCCATGCAGAGTAAGAATTTGATCCTCTATGACCACGGTTGCATGTAGATCTATCAGTTTTGGTTCTTTACTATTCCGGGTTACAACTATCCACCGTTCACAACTTCAATTCTTGCATAGGGTCCTCCACATACAGCTATTGCACATGGTTTTGCATAACTCATGGTTTTACGTAATTACAATCAAGTCAAGAGTCTAAAGTTTCATAGTTTTGTATATTTAGCTTTGGTCAAAATATTTAGTTATTTATTGAAATTTTAATGAGTCCTCGCATTGTCATAGTATTTATTATTTTTGAGTCTTTGTTCAATGCAATTGTTAATAGACATTGCTAATATTTATTCCGGTCATTGTCGATAAAATATTATGTGTCTTCATTATAAGTGTATAATCTATAGTATTTTGTGAAGACTTAATTCATAGTCAAGTCCGTATATTAGTGATGTGTAATACGTCATCCATCAAATTCTTTAGATTTTGTATGTCTTTAGTTATTAAGTCATTTTCATATAAAAAGTAATCCCATTTTATTACTTTTTAGTCGAGTTGAGTCTTCTTGTCCAAGTCAAAAGTGTTGTTTTTAAATTTGTAAATTGTCGTCAAAAGTCGTATAATTGTAAAAGGTCTGAAAATATAAAAAATTGCCTTACGAACACATTTTTCGGGTCCAAAAATAAAGTGTTTCACATTGCGGGAGGGAAGAAAAGAATAATCTCAATGTGGAAACAAATGTGCTTCATGTTCACATCTTGCTAAGTTAGCAGCACATACTGATGGAGGATGGAGGCATCGGAGGCTGGAGGACAACCAACGACCTCTCGTCAGTCACCACGATAGGGCCACAGGAGTTGTGGTGTGAGTTTGTTTTCGTTGTGTGCTTTAGTTTCATAGTACTTGTTTGTGTGGATTTCAGCATTTCAGCATGGTGTGAAAAATAAGAACATGTGTGGTATGTTCCTGTTCACTGGTATGTGGTTATTCCTATTTCCCCTATGCAAAAACATAGTGAAGAGAAAATAGCACAATGAAATGCAGCATCATGAGTCTTGATGAGGTAAACAGTTAGATGAGTTCTTGTTTGTACCTAGGTTTGTGGTTAGCCTCTTGAAAACCATTGAAGGTTTTTCAGATGTGTTCCTACTTGAGTTCCCACACTGTTAGGTCAGATGTGTTCCCTAGAGTGACTGGTTGATAAGAAGATGATTCTGAGCGTGTTCCCATCCTCGTCGATCAGATGTGTTCCTGACAGTGCATGGTCAATAAGAAGTTGATGTGTTCCTTCTTCTACCTTCAGTTCAAGTGTGTGCTAAGATCATGAGCATGCAGAGGCGGCAGGTTGCAGAGGAAGTGTGAAAATTCTTTTACTACCATGTAAACATTAAGGGGGGAATGTTAGGAAATTAATATTTACATGGGTAAATTATTATTTACTATTACCGTGAGTAAATACAGTAATATAGTTTGTTAGTATAATTATTATATTGTTACAAGATAACAATATATTATTCTTAGAGTTTTTTTATACCCATGAAGAACATTTCGGGTTAATTGTTGTAACACCTTCCTATTTTCGAGGAGGTTGTTTAGCTTTTATGATGGCTATATAATAGCCTATTGATCGCACGAGATATGCTGAAAAATATTCTATCGAGATACATACAATGAATAATATTATTGTGTGATTCGTGTGCAAAATCTTAGACCAAATTTATACACTTGAGGGGACATTCCTCTACTTTCCTACTTACTGGGGCATCATAATGCTTCGTATCTTTCCATTCATTGATATGCATGTGTTTACCATCTTTAAAGCACTATTACTTTGCAATAGCACTTTAAAGAGGGGAAAATGTAGACACCCCAAAATTACACACATGTTTCCATCTTATCCCAGTTTGCTTCCTAGTACATCTTGTTATTCACCCATTTGTGATTGATTAATTAAATTGATTAATCATGTGCATTGTACCCCTTTGGATTAATTAAATTAATCCCTAGTACCCCCTTGTGCTAAGTTAATTATCATTTATTAATTAAATGATTAATTAATTAAGTGTGCACATCCTAGTCAACTACCACTCAGATTCTTAGTCAACAACCACTTGGACTCCACATCCTCATCCTAGTCAACTACACTTTTAGAATCCTAGAAAGGTGGGGGCAATTGAATTGCACGTATAACCACCTTTCCGGATGCAACTTTTGCTAACAAATTCCCATTCTGTCCCTAAATGGAATTTAAACTCTCGCAACTATTGCAACCTCCTCCAATGTTATTTTTAACATGTGCATTCACTTGCTTGTAACCAACTTCCAACTACTTCTTCCTCTATAAAATGCAGGCCTACTCTCTATCAAACCCTCTTGGATTCAAGCACAATTACTCTATCAATTTTGCTCCAACTTCTACTATTTTGGAAGCAATAATCCAAGCCAAATCTTTGTGTTCATATAAATTGCATCCACATTTTGAGGTCACTCAAGAGCACCCACAATTCCACAAGGTTACACAGCTTCTAAGCTCTTACAACCTACTTGAGGTTTACTCTAGAAAGTTGCAGGAAGGTTTGCATGTTTGTTTGTTTACTTTCCATTTCAGTTAATTTTCACAATTTACACATAAAACGTGTAAAACTCTAATCCCTAATTTACTCCTCCAAGAGGGGATCATGACAAAGAAAATCTTGCCTAATTCAACTTTTACACACTTTCTTAGCGCTTTCTTTTTATTTTTATTTTCTAAGTTTCATTAGGGAAAGGCGTCAAACGTTGAGCACCCTATGTTCAATGAAATCCCAAATAAATTCATGAGGATGAGGGGCTTTAAATGTTTTTGGCATGTCAAAAAAATTCACAATTTTGAAAAAGTGGGGAAGCCACCTTGACGCCACATAAATCACCACATGGTGGGCCCACTACAAAACCCTTTAAAAATGCATAGTGAACCAAAAATACTTTTCCCATGCAAAAACGTGTTTTTTTGGAAAAGGGTAAATATGGGGGTTTTGAAAGGACCCACATCCTTTTACAACAGCCCTAAAGGCAATATATAGTAATGAACCGAATAATGAAAATCATGCGAGCAAAATGAACAAACAACCAAAAAGGCATAAATCAAACAAGGAAAGAAAAAAGAACCAAAAGCGAAAACAAGGAGAAGTTGCTGCTACCACAAATGCATCAGAAAAATAGAACCATCGAGAAGAGAAGAAGAAGCCACACACGTAGCTGCAAAGGAAGAAGATGCAAAGAAAGTGGAAGAATTAGGAGGGAGGGAGAAGATGCAGTTTAGAAACAAGCTACATGGTCGGGAAGTGGATCGATAGAAGAGACACCCGAAGAAGAAGGATAGGAAAGAGAAGGAGGCCCGAGATCAGTGTTTACCCTTCTTTCCCTTCTTCGAACACACTACCTACCACTTTTAATGGGAAATCACCCCAAAATCAAGAAGTTTGGGTTTGGATAGGTCCAAGGTGGTGGAGATCTGACAACTCCTTATCCAGAGTATGGGGACCATCCTTATCTGAGTCAAAGTGGTCGGATTCATGGGTTTGTTTAATCCCTGGAGTAGGTCTCTCCAAAGAGGGAATATTAGTCTTTGTCTTCCCCCCTCCCCTAGTTGCAGCAGAGACATATTTTGTTGTAGTCAATGGAGCTGCATTTCCTGTTTCTTGAGCTACAGTCAATGGAGTTGCATCTCTTATTTCTAGATCTTTTGAGTCAGTATCATATTCATCCTCAAGATCTAGTGGGATCCATCATTTGGGAGTAGATCCTTTTTCTTTAGAGCTTGGGCCTTCTTATGAGGGAAGGCGGCTGGAGGACTCTTGGAGTCCTGCAGCTTTCTACATCTCAAAGTCATATTTTCATAGTCAAGAGTCTAAATGTGAGTAGTATCTCCCATCTTGAGAGTCATTTTATCCAAAAGTCCTTTATTGAGATCTACTTCTACACAAATCCTGACAAAAGTATGAAGTCCACTTCGTATTCTCTTGTTATCCACTTTGATGAAATGCCCTAGAAGATTCCCGATATCCTCTGAAGCAAAGAAAAGTGAAGGGGAAGATTAGGAAATCTCACCCAAACTAGAACACGAGAGATGGAAAAGGAATTCGGGTCAAATTGAGGGAACCATGGGGTAGTGAAAAGGCCCGCCGATCCCCAAAACCAAGGACCCTCTTCAATAACCCTAAGATAATCCTCGGTTCATTGAAGTAGATAATGAAGAAACCTTGAGCACATAAGAAGTATTTACAATTTTTCATCCACGAGGAATGAATCCACTAGATCAGAGCATTAATCGATAGCCAAACACCATTAAATCTATAGATAAGGGCCTTAGATTTCAATTCTTGTAAAAAAATCTAGAGATTCTTCATTGTTGATCTCCAAAGTAGGGGATTTAGAAGCCTGCTCCACAATGTAGGTGGGGGAGGAGGAGTTGGAGAGTCTTTTAAGGGAGTGGAATTTTAAAAAGGGCCTCTTTGAAAGATGCAAAGCTACGCTCTTTGGCTCCACCCAATAGTATTCTTGTCATAAAAATCGTGGAATCTCACCCAATCCCATAGGAGATGAGTATGGAATCATCCTTCAGGGGTTCGGCAAAAAAACTAGGCCTATGAGACTTTCCTGTAACTCGGTTTATGGGAAAGAATTAATTTAAGATCCTTCTCACGAACTTGTTGTTAGAGCTGAATGCGGAGGGTATTTCCACCTGTGTTGCAACAAAAGCTTAGAGCTAGTTTGTATTATTTTCGAGTGGTTTTAGCATTACTTGGGTATGGTTCTTAGCCAATCCCGAGCCAGCGTGCCGAGAAGACACGAAAAATCCACAAATCTTTTCGTCTTGAGTCCAATCTATTATAGTGTCACCGTAACTATAACCTAACCGCCTTGGTGGATGTGCTTCCACCACTTTTGGTAGAATCTCCACAGATCGGGCCTGGAGAGATTTTTCCACCACCATCGCCGCTACATACATCACTAGAAAAAACAAATGTGAAAATGTGCTTTTACCCATCGGCAAGAAAATGAATTAACTTCTATTCCCAAAAACCCACATTCAATTCACTTCACATCATACCCTACCATTTTTCATCCTCTCCGATTGTTCATTCCTCACACCACTAACGCATTCAATGCAGCCATTAATTGCATGGCATTACATTTGGCGAGTGGGAATGCATGGACGAAAGGTTGAACATTCCTTCCCCTATCAAGCCATTGCACTTGACCCTTTCCACCCAAAGAATAGAGATGAAGACACATCTGCGAATCAGCTAGTAATTGTCATGTGGGTCACAAGGTGAGACCATTTATATAATTGGTTGGATTTTTACTGCTCTAGGTTTCATGTAATAAATGCATTTGCAAGCAATACCAATTTTACAATCGTATATTCATTTTATATTGAGTTGTTTTTTTGCATGTTCTTGAATAATCAAGCATTACCAGTTTTACAAACGTATATTCATTCTTTATTGATTTATTTCTATGCATGTTCTTGCTTAATCTTATGTTCGGCAGAAACTATGTTGATTCATCATATTTTGGCCATTAGTAGATATTTCTACACATGGTTATTTATATTTTTGGTTATTGAGTAATGGGTTTCATTCTGACCTATTGTTTTATCAAGCATGCACGTTGAACTATTGGTTTTCTAGTGCATGTGCATTTATTTAAGTGCATTTTGTTTATTCATCCATTTGCCACGAACTCTTCTAATATGGCATAAAGAAATTGTCCAAAAACATGGTTTTTCACCCATGTGTGTTACAATTTCAAAATATAGTGTTGTTATTGGTTATACACTATTGTTATTAAGTAATGGGTTTCATTATGACTCGTTTTTTTTCAAGTATACACGGTGAATTATTATTTTTTAGTATATATTCATTTATTTCAATGCATTTTGTTTATTCCTCCATTCACCACAACTCTTCTAACATGAGTGTAGAAATTGTCCAAAAACAAGGTTATTTCACCCATGTGTCTTACAATTTCAAAATACAGTGTTGTTATTGACCATACATTGTTGTTATTGAGTAATGGGTTCCATTCTGACCTATTGTTTTTTCAAGCATGCACGTTGAACTATTGTTTTTAGTGTATATTCATTTATTTTAGTGCATTTTTTTATCTCTTCATTCACCACGAACTCTTTTAATATGACATAGAAATTGTCCAAAAAATGGGTTATTTCACCCATGTCTTTTACGATTTCAAAATACAATGATGTTATTGTTATACACTATGTTATTGAGTAATGGGTTTTGTTCTAACTTGTTTTTTTTCAACCATGCATGTTGAACTATTGTTTTTTTAGTGTATATTCATTTATTTTAGTGCATTTTGTTTATTCCTTCATTCACCACAAACTCTTCTAATACAACATAGAAATTGTCCAAAAAATAGGTTACTTCACCCGTGTCTTACGATAGTTTCAAAATACAAAGTGTGTGTTATAACTATACACTATTGTTATTGAATATAAGTGTTGTGTTTGTTTGTGTAGTTAATATTTGAATATCCACAGTTAACTTTATATTGATGAATATATATTGGAATTATTGAACATACATTGAATATACTAATTGTAACTTTTCATTTTCTACTACACATTCAAACCTTTAATGTGCACTGAAATTATTGAATATGTTGTTAGGTTCAATGCATGTTCTTATTACATTGCTATTATTGAATAAATACTTATATTGTCGGGAGGCCACATATTCATGAGGTAAATGATATTATATTTTTTAATATTCAAAGTATTCAAAGAATGTATGAATATGTGAGGAATGTCAAAAAATAGATAGAATGTTAAATACATGAAGAATGTATACATATGCAATGAATATGTGAATCACTTACCTTAACATCTGAGGAATATTTTGATATAAATAATATTTGTTTTTGTTTATGTAGTTAATATTTTACAGCCCACCCTGACATAAATGAGTTCATAGCATGCTTCATGCTCACCAATTGTTGTCTCTCCCATAAACACGCGAAAGATTGAATATACATTGAATATACGGTTGTAATTTTTCATTAAAATGTATGTGTTCAAAGGAAAAATTTAAGCACATGTTATTAAGTGTACATTTTGTAGTTTTAGTGCATAAAGATAGTTTGTAGCTATTGTGCAATATTTTGGCTCATATCACTCTACATTCCTCCTCCGTCATTTCTAACTACGCACCAATGCCGCATTCAAAGCAACCATTAATTGCTAACATCTTTTCATAACACTTGTTGATCCCTTCCAACCTGCAATGCCATTTATTATTTATGTTCTCCATACACTAAGCACATTCACATGCAACACTAGGATTCCATCCATATTTTCAATGTGTATTCAATAATTTCAATTTGTTAATATGCAAAGAAAAACAAAGTTTGAACATGTAAAGAAAATGATGTCTATACATTGAGTATCATTTAACATAAGGTGAACATGGTTCTTATTTTAATATTTGTTTGAATATACACTAGAATTACTGAACATAGATTGAATATACATGTGTAATTCTACATATTTTCAACTACAAATGTTGATATTGGTGTTGCTTGCAAATGTGTCATTTCTCCTAGGTCCATTTTTTTGTAGATACCTTGTCAAAAGTTGGTTCATGAAGGAATGTCATATCGGAAGGGTAGAGGAGAATATCATAATTGTGTCTTTTTGACACCATTAATCTACATGAAATCATAATGCTTCATTCTACATGTAAGGTCATTTATGACCTTACTTAGGTAGTGAACTGTTTTCCTTTGTTGTCATTATTCTAGAAAATAATGAATAATAAAAATTATAAACACATATACGAAGATAATTCATGTTTTACACATTACCAAAACTTATGCTTTTATATTGATATGATGGAATAAACTACAAATACTTATGTGTAATGATAGGATGGAAAAAATAAATATTGCTTGTATGATTTCCTAAATGACTTATAACTTACGCATAATAATATTATAATTACGCATACCAATCATATAATAAGGTAGCATCTAAATTGTTCCAAAACTGAATTCTTCTTCAATTCCATCAATTGTTTCACTTCTTATGTTGTTTTGTATTGTTCCATTCTCCATTTGGGGTGTCATTGGCATGTTGGTTGTGCTTGGTGATGGGAGTTGTGGATTGCTTGCATGGCCTAATTGCATTTGGATAATAGAATTGACATGCATGGGACTAGAAGTAGGAAATTGCATGTTTGTTGTACTTGTAGAAAATTACATATTACTTGTGTGAGCAAACTGCATTTGTGTTGTCGGAAATTGCATTGTTATTGAAGGAAATTGTGTTGTCATAAATTGCATTGTTGGTGTTGAAGGAAATTGCATTTGATTTGTAGAAGTAGACATGTTTCTCACTTGGTAATTGGCCACATTTGGAAAATTCAGAGTGTAAATGTTGTAGAAATCCATCATAATTGGATGTTGTGAAGGAATAGGATTTTTTAGACTACTCAAATGTCTTTGCCTTTACATTTCTTTTTCTATCCTCTCATTCTCCCATTGTAGCTTCTCATGTTCCCTTTTTTTCTCATTTTCATGTTGTTGTTTTATCTTGTCTTGTTCCCTCCTTCATCTTTTAAGTTGTCATTCGAGTTTGTTTGCTTCCTTTTTTTCTTGTGCAATGATTATGTTTTCCTTCCTCTCCTCAAGTTGCTTTTTCTTTCTTTCTTTCAACTCCTCTAGTTCCTTCCTTTGTGCTTCTTATTCATCAATAAGCATTTTGAAGTAGTCATTCGATGTGAGAATTTGTGATTGTCTACTCAACCTTAGAGTCCTTTGTTTGCACATTTAATCTCTCATTAATCCTTTCAATTAGAAGCTTAAGAAATTTCCACAACGAACCGCCAACCTAGTTTCCTAAATTTGCATTGCATGGTTGTTTTGTTGTGTCTTGTACAAATGTTTGTGAACACCCCAAATCTGTAGCATCCATTGACTATCATCTTCATTTTTCCATGTGTTATAATCTGCATAGTAGTGGACTATTCCACTTGGCATGTTAGGAGGAGGGGATGGCATGGAAAGAGAAATCTCCTCATTGGAAAGGTCTATTGAATCCCCAAGTTTGTAGTAGCTTCTTTCAACCATTCAGGTTGGCTAATTAGTGTTGGCATACTCATCTCATCATCGGTTGTGATGGGTTCTTGTGTTTGACTCACATGAGTTGGTGTGTTTCTTCAACTTGAACATGAATTCCAACTTGATTGCCTTGCCAATCTGACTTAAACATGTTCTCTTGTCTTGTTGATTTAACTTTGTCACCTCCACCTCTAATTTTTGAATTATATCATCTTGTTGTTGGCTTACTACATCTTTTTTTTTGTTGGATTTGATCAACATTCTATTGGATTGCTTCTCCATTATCTCTGATAAATTATTCAATTTCATCTCTATTATAACCAATCAATCTCCATAATGCTCTCCACATTTGTTTCCTCCTTTGTTAGCTCAACATTGAATGCATCATTAGGGTGCATGTCATTGACCAATGCATCTTTGTTTAGAGGCCATATTCCATATCCTCATAAAACTAACTTTTATATTCGATGGAGTTAATGCTCTCTTAAAATCCTTGTTGTTAAGAGTTGCCAATTCAGATCTTCTCACATCTACTTTGTGATGCTTGACCATCCATTTGGATCTTTCATCCTTGAAGTAGGTTTTAAATGGAAAAAACACACTAACATCTAAAGGTTGTAGTCTGGCGGTTGTGTGCAAGGCAAAGTGATTAAATCAATGCTCAATGCTCTTGTCTCTTGATTGTATTGTATGCCACTTGGTTTTCATGACCATAAAAAAGAGTAGATATTTATTTGATAGTGAGACACCACCAAAACGATCTAGCAAAGTGGTGCAACCAATTCAAAAATAATTCATTTTTCATTTGTGTGTGTGGTTGGGTTGCCATACATGCACCAGGATCACAATTGGAAATGTAGTTAGCTAATTGTTGTTGTGCTTTAAAATATAGAAGCATGGTATACTCTGCCTTGTTGTATTAACACAACAAAGTATTGTGATCCACTCTCTACTCTTTGAGAGTATGTGGGTACACTTCTATTGCCCGTCTTTGCAATCACCATCATCCCACAATTACTACCAACTTGCACACCAATTTCATCACAATTCCATATCCTTTGTGGTCCATATTGCTTAGTTTTATACATTTGATCCAAGTCATAAAAAGAAGTAATTATGTCAATCCAAAGCATAACTTTCTGTCTCATGAAGGCCTACTACGGTCCTTAAAGACAAATTTGTGTGTCTCTTTTTCTTAATCTTACCCACCAAGATTTTTTACAATACCATCAGTAAATGGAGTATTTCTTGTATCACATATGTGTGTCATGTGAGATTTTAATGAGTTTATTTGTAGACCATAACCCATATCGATGACATGTTTATAATATTGTATAATTTCAAACTCTTATTGAGACATTAAAATGGTTGGGAGACCTTTGTGTTTCATAATTATGGTACCATTCAGCGAATTAAATAATGAACCGCTTGAGACACCCCACTTTTCTATAGCGACTCTAATGGAATACTCGTTCTCTTCAACATCTCTTATTGCTCAAACATGTCTTTAGTCATCCACTCAGTTCTAAAGAAAACTTTTTTAGATGTTGTTGTGCACTTCCCACTAACATTATCAATTACCTCTAGTTGTGGTGTTGGTTTTAACTCTGTTTTGTGATTTGGACTGGTCTGAAATTGTTATTTTTTATTAGCTTCAACTAACTCTTCCTCTAAGTCAGTATATAATCAAGTTTAACACCCTTTTTTTAGGGTCCATTCGTGACTTCCTCCTTCTAGGCCTCCTCTTGAATACTATGTTGGCCTAAAATTATTTAGGACAAAGTAAAATAAATAACCATGTGTAGAAATGTGTACTAATGGCCGAAATATGATGAATCACCAAAGTTTGTGCCAAACAAAAGATTAAACACGAACATACACATAAAAAACTCAATAAAGAATGAATATACGTTTGAAAAACGGGTAATGCTTGATTAAACAAGAATATGCACATAAACAACTCAATATAGAATGAATATACGTTTGTAAAATTGGTATTGCTTGTCAATGTGCTCATTGCATGAAACTTGAGAGAAAATATCCAAACAACTATGGAAATGGGATATCATGATTGTCAATGTTAAGAATTACAACATATTTTGTGATAATCTATTCCATTTTGACCTGGAACAAATAAATTTGAGATGTTTTAATGTTAAGAATTAGAGCATATTATGTAATAAGCCTTTATGTTTAAAGTCAGGTATTGCTCTCACCTAACGAACCACTTGGCAATTCAAAGTGGCTAGTTTTCAGCGCCTTTACAAGGTTGAAAGGGTTGGGAATGTTCATCTTCTTGTCCCCACATTCACACTACAAAATGCAATGCCATGCAAAAATGACTGTATTGAATGTGTTAGTGGCACGCAGGAACTAACAGTTGGTGGAGGTTGGTGGAGTGGTAGGGGATGATGTGAAGTGAATTGAATGCACTTTATGGGAATATAAGTAAATTTGTCTACTTGTCACATGGTTACAAGCAATTCTTTACGTTAAAAAAGTATTTTCGATTCACTATGCAAATTTGATCTTTGAAAGGGGTATTTTGTTGGGGTATTCAGTGTTCACATCACAGACTCATACTTTGCATTCACATATTGCATATACCTTGAAATTACTAAATATATATTGAATATACAATTTGAAGGTTAGCAGTAAATATATTGAATTGAGAGAGTTTGTGGCGATATGAACATTGAATACGCATACACAAAAATTATTGAATATACATTAACTATACACTTGTAATTTTTTCATTTAATGCATTGTTTAAAATAACAAAATTATTTTCGTATATTCAATATATATTCATTAATTCTCATATATTCAATAACATCAGTGTATAGCCAATTACAATGTTTTTTGAAATTGTAAGACGCATGGGTGAAAACCCTTTTTTTGGATAATTTCTACGATGTATTAGTAGAGTTTGTGGCGAATGAAAGAATAAACAAATGCACTGAAATAAATGAATATACACTTGAAAAACAATAGTTCAATGTGCATGCTTAAAAAAACATGTCAAAACGAAACCCATTACTCAATAACCAACAATGTATGGTCAATAACAACTTTGTTTTTTACAAATGGGGAAAGAAAAAAGATATATGTCATTTACCTCCTAAATATGTGGCCTCCCTTGGCAATATAAATATTTATTCAAATAAGAATGTAATAAGAATGAGCTAACAACATATTCAATGTATATTCAATAATTTCTATGCTCATTAAAGTTTGAATGCATAGTAGAAAATGACAAAGTTAAAATTGTATTTTCAATTTATGTTCAATAATTTAAGTATATATTTAATGAGTCAATATAAAGTTAACAATGGATATTCAAATATTAACTACATAAACAAATACAACACTTATTTATATTTAGATAATCCTCATTTGTTAAAGTAAGTGATTCACATATTCATTGCAGATGCAGACATTCTTCACGTATTTAACATTTTGTCTATTTTCTGACATTGTTCATGTATTAGCCAATTAATATAAAGTTAACAATGAATATTCAAATATTAACTACATAAACAAAGACCACTTTATTTATATTCAAATATTTTAAGATTTGTAAAGGTAAGTGATTCACATATGTAGACATTCTTCACGTATTTAACATTATGTTTATTTTCTGACATTCTTCACATATTCAACATTAATATAAAGTTAACCATGGATATTCAAATATTAACATATAAACAAAGACAACATTTATTTATATTCAAATATTTCTCGAATGTTAAGAATATTAAAAAGGTATTCATTACATTCACCATTCTCCACACATTTAACATCGTCTATTTTTTTGTCATTCTTCACATATTTAGACATTCTTTTAATACTTTTGAATATTAAAAGGTAATTGTCATTTACCACCCAGATATGTGACCTCCTAAAAATCCGAATTTGGCAGTGGCCTCCTGCAAATCTGAATTTGGTATATAACTCTCAGTTATGTGCTTTGTCAATTGTTTCCACAAAATGATTGCTAACCATATTCATCCAAATATATAATATTACATCCCATTTGAATTTAAATTATGAGTTTTGGAGGGATTATTCAAATTTTGGAGGGATAGTTATTACTTGGCATTAATTCTGATTTGTTTTTGGAAAAATGGTGATTCTAATACATATTTATTTGTAGGTGCAACATTTAATGAGGTGGAGGTGGCAAAAAGAAGGTTGTTATAAACAAAAAGTTAGAAGAAGTTTGTTTACTTTAAACTTAAAATTGCTTTTAATATCATCTTGACAACTTGAGAAGTAAATGTGCGGTTAGGTATTTGAATAGATGTGATAAATGTGAACAAGTTTGTTCCTATACATAAATTGATGAACTTGTGATTATGTACACTTAAGTACTTAAGTTATTGATGTTGACATTTTAATGATGCAAGTTGGCTTTTAAATGGAGGAGTCAAACATTATTATTTAAATGTTAATATTTCCAATATGTCACTTCAGACATGTTTTGAATTAATGAGTGTATTAATTATGTGAGGTTTTATAAAGATATTGATATATATCATATTTGTGCAAATATGCACATTTATTGGGTCCCCTCAACTATATTAATTTGATTTTTTTGTCCACTTAGTGGACCCCACCCTCACAAAAGGTGCATATCTATTGGTGCATGTTCACCAATTGGTTCCTTCCCCTAAACCTAATTTTTTCATTAGTGGACATTTATACAATTTCATGTATTTCAATTTATAATTTAAAATAATATTTGCATGTGTTGTGATTTAATATAACTAACATGTATCTTCCAATGGGAAATAATATCGATGGCGACAAAAAGAGGAAAATAAAAGTAGAAATGATAGATGTACCTCTTAGTAAAAGCAATTAAAATGAAAAGAGTAAGTTTCAAGAAGGTCCACAAGCGAAGACAATGTAACGCTGAGCAAACTTTAGAAAATGGGAGGTTAATGAAAGTGACTAGGATTTGGGTCAAGATCGCGCTAAGGTTTCTCTCTCCTCCATGTATTGTGTATTATCTTTCCCCTCTATTTTCTTCCTTGACCAAGCAATATAAGCATAGTTCAACAATCTCATAGTAAAACATGTCAACAAAGGTGCATGGGGCCAATGCGGTTGTGTTCTAGGGATGTCGACATGTTATGATCCATTTTCATGTTTGCAATAATTATCATGCGGTTGGATTATGAGCAAAGGCCCATGATGTGGCTAGGGTTTTTATTTACAAGTCAAATTCCCCTTGATTGAACGAACAACAACAAATGTGCAAATAGGGAGGGAGAGTGGTTAGTACCAACACATAGCACAACAAATTATCATGCAAAGAAGATAAAGAAGGCATCAACGAAAAAGAGTTTACTATAACGTTGGACATGGAAGAGCAAGGTGAAGGAAATCGAGGTAAAGCAAAATCCTAAAAAAATGCAAATTCCACCGAGACGGTGTCAAAAAGATCTTTTCCACTCATATTTTGAGGGAAGCAAGTGTAATTATAATTGGGGAAGAAGCTATTGTGGGAGTGCATAAAGAGGCTTTCGGAAAATTGATCTTGTAAATATGAACCCCCAAATCCCGTGGAAAGCTTTTCCTGGCTATGTAGGTAGAAGACCCACTTTGAATGTTTTGTTCCATTATGAGCTTTGTAGTGAGAAAGTTGATCCCTCTTGTCTCTTTTGGATTCCTTTGGCACTACATTGGACCAAATTCAAATAGAAGGGACGAGGCATTCGACCTTGATGGGTTAGAGATTGGAGATATCCCTATCAAAAAAATTAGACATCCTAGATATTAGATTTCACTCTACCCTAAACATGATTTCTTATGATTTTGCTTTTAAGGGTTTGAGCTATAGGTTTTAAGGACATCAAGTTTGGAAGAGCTTTAACATTGGATGTTGGGGAACATGGAAGGACTATTCTTTACCTACTATTCGTTTGCTTTCCAATGACTTCTTCTAGACTTTGTTTCAATTGAAGAGACTTATTCTAGAGCTTTAACATTTGATTTTTGCAGATTTTTACAATAAGGACAGTGAACTAAAGAAAATTAGTATCTTCCTATATATCCACTCAAATTACTTTGAAAATTTAAAAAGAGCTTGATATTATTGTAAAGAACATGATAAAATTATTTTTGGAGTTTTACATAAATTAAAATGCTGCCGGAAAAGCACAAGTGTGCCTAGACCACTGGGAAACTTCAAGGTTCGTAACTCTCCAAATACTAGAGCAAAAATTAAGAGTCTTGAAAAATAACATTAGCAAATAGAGGAAATGATATTTCAACCTTCGGATCCGAAAGGGGTCAATCTGAAACCCTCCAAATAAAGGCTACAATCGCCTAGCTTGGAAAAGGGTTGGAAATTGTTGTAGACGCCTTCAAAGTGATGCTAAGCCTTTCAATGATCTGATCTTAAAATGCCCCAAATGGCTTCCTCTAAATATAATCTAGAACCCTCTAATTATCTTCCCCAAAATGCCCCCAAACCCTCAAATTCCTTCCTCCACAAGTTGTAGAGATGAAAACCTCGATATACGGTAGATCCTTCTCTCATATATACTAACATGGCCCATAAGGTGGTTCCAAAAATGACAGTTATTTTTTCCTTTTTGAGTCGCCAGTAGATCTCTCACTTGGATCGAAGAATGCCACGCTAAAGCCCACAAGGGTACCACGGGTCTCTCACCACCGAGTAGTTAGGGTCATTACATTCCATTTCATGGGATTTCACTCTAGTAGTTGTGGCTAGAAACCAAAGTTTGAGTTATGTGCAGAGACAATTGCCACAATGAAGGGATCAACTAAAATATATTTCAAAAAATGAGGTGCTTTCCTTTCTCTCATGGCTCCATATATACTTCCCCCACTCATAAAACAAGCATAGCCCAAGGGTCCTTAACCAGAAAGAAGAAGGATGCCTTTCACCATTTTGTGAGATGCATTCCATGGAGGGGCGATAAAATAAAAGTAACTAAAGTTATTTTTTTACTGGACATATATTTAGGAGTCGCCATGCTAGGTCCACTAAAAGTGACCCCCAATGCAAAAAAATGTTGGATATTAGAACCACGATGGCCCATTCCCCACCATACCCATTGGCACTCTTCCGTAGTAGCTTCAGCCCAAGCTTGGGTATGACCACTTTATTTTTTGGACTTGATGGTTGGCCCTTGGGCCTTTTAGGGAAGGAATTCCCTCAAGAGTTTTTGGCATAGAGCAAGGGAAGACATTACATTCTATTTCATGTTGCTCACTCTCCTTATTTCTAAAATAGGTTATGGCTAAGGTAGCCAAATGTAGTGATAGTATGCTTTGAGTTATGTGCCCCACCTTAAAGTTCTACCGTCAGACACCCAAGTTGAGCGGAGACCACAATCTTGGATAGGAACTATTCCAAGTGTTAATTTGAGAGGCACTCTGGAAGAAATGAGGTGCACATGGGTCTCTCTACGGTTGTAAAAAAAAAATTTATCATCATGGATGGGAGAACATATATCGAACACCACCCACTCATAAATATCATTGTTTCATATAATAGAGGGTCTTTACTTTTTTAGGGTAGTTGATTGTTCATAAAGAAGAAGGATCACGTGAGTTTGGTGAGATTCACCATTTTGTGAGATGCCATTATAGGAGGTTGGCCCCATTTTTAGGAAAGTTGTGCTAATAAATGTTGTCACGGTATGCAATATCTTATTATGTGCATGGAAGCAAGTAAACTTGTTGAGGCTCATTACATAATGGAGTTCATATATATTTAGGACCCCATATTGTGCGCCGATGTTATGCCATGAACAATGCACTAAAAGATATTGTTTATGTTCTTTATTGTAAAAATTGATTGGGTCAAAAGGATGTAGTGGTTGATATTAGAGATGTGTAGATGTTCATCTGCTATGCATCATACCATAAACGTCATTGGTGGCACTCTTGGTTTTTATCTTCTCGTGGATGTGCGGCCATATAGCTTTTCAAGGAAGGAATTCCTCAAGCTCTTCGCTGGACACACGTTTTACATCTACTTTATTTTTTCTCACGATAGGATGGTTGAGTTGATCAAAATCTAATCATTTCCAATGTATGGTCATGACATCGGGAGTGTTCACTAGGTGGAATGGGACCAAGATAGAGCAAGGGAAGAAGGTGAAAGCAAAATATTTCGGTGAAAGAAACATTTTGGATAGATGTAAGATATATCATAAATTATCCATATGTTTTTGGTGTTAGAATTATCTCCAGATTTCCATCATATAATTGTGATAAAATATGGGGATTTGGTATATTGAGATCAAGATTATCTAACCTTGGTGAGATATATGAATGTAGTAATAGTATGCTTGGCTAGATGAAGGTTGTTGGTTAAGGGACCCCACCTTAGAGTTCTACCATCACCATGTTCATCCCATCATTTGCCCGCAATTTTGGATGCATTTTCCAGAGATGGGAGAGGTTTTTGAACACTCCTTTACAAAAATGGAGGTTGGAGGTCATTGGCTGACATGCACTAAATCCAGATGGTATGTTGAGAGGCACGTAGAGTTCTCTCGGTGTTCTTGTTTCATATGATGAGGTTTGTTGAGGTGAGGAAGGGTTTCTTAAAACTCCTAAAAAAACTTATAATGCAGGTAGAGGATGGTTCACGAGTCAAAACTTATTGGCTCAAGCTTGTTTTATCTAGATGGCTACAAAAAAAAGTCAGCAAAGAGGAAGGAGCATTCCTCCATGATTCACTTACCACATTCGGGCACAAGAGAGAAATGCTTTGAGGTTAGTTGGTGGCGATTGTATGATTAATAATGTTACACTAAAGGGGGATTGCTAATATTGTTTACATTATTATTCTTTTTCTCGGGTTTCTAGTTCCTCAACTCATATTATTCGAGAGGAATTTATATTTGTCAACATATGGATGGATCCACATTCTTAAGAGGAACAGAAAGAAGTTACTTACCTCTTTTGGTTCAGAGAGCAAAAAACTTGTTATGAAAGTACATAGTGCCTTGAATATCTCATGGATTATTTATCTTCAAGACACCTCGTAACTGGAGATACTTTTACATTGTTTATCCGGTGGCATGTGGATCAGAGGATACACATTAGCACAAGAGAGTCCGAGTTGATGAAGATCGGGAGCAACGAGGTCTTCTTTCTCAGTTGATATCTCCTTTGCGGTCAACATATGATCCACGAGATGATGTTGATACCTCTAAGAGATAAAAACTTATAGTGAGGAGGAGCACACCTACGTTAACAAGTGTTGTTGTGGATCAAGGATACAACTCGATTGATGAAGATCGATAGCAACGAGGAATGATTTTATCTCCTTTGCGGTTATCACTTGTCATTTTGGTTATGTAATGTCATATAATGATTATATGTACTTTTAAGTTATAATGATATACGTACTATGAGTTATATGACATAATATTTCATAGCATATGTAGGTGTACTCTTCTCATGTTGATTATTGAAGAGTAAGACTTGTTTTTAATTTTCAACTTTAGTCTTTCATTGTCATGTTGAAGTTTTGAACATTGAATATAATATATATATAGCATTTTGGGCCTTGGCTTATGTGATGAATAATTGGATTAATCATTAATGGTTTCAATCTTCAAACTTTCAATTTTAAGTCTTAGTTTATTGAATTATTCATGTTATATTTGTAAAATTAATAAATTATATATATTTGTTTTTGAGAGGAATTGGTCAACATATGGGTGGATCCACTCTCTTAAGAGGAACAAAGTTACCTCTAAGAGAGCAAAGAAACTTGTTGTACATATTGCCTTGTGTCTCATGGATCACAAGACACCTACATATAAGGAGACCCTAGCATTGCGGTGGGATGTGGACCACGAGGATGCAAGGCGATTGATGAAGATCGGGAGTAAGGATTGGTTGATATCTCCTTTGCGGATGCAAATGATACGTCTGAGATACTTCTAATGAGGAGGGGCAATTCACAAGTGTTGCTCCGGAGGGCTTTGCTAGTGATTTTTAAGTTATCACTTGTCATTTTCGTTATGTAATTTTATATAATGATATATGTACTTTTGAGTTATATGACTACGAGTTTATGACATAATATTTCATAGCATATGTAGGTGTACTCTTCTCATGTTGATTATTGAAGAGTAAGACTTGTTTTTAATTTTCAGCTTTAGTCTTTCATTGTCATGTTGAAGTTTTGAACATTGAAAATAATATATATGTGGTATTTTGGGTCTTGGCTTATCGATGAATAATTGGATTAATCATAAATTGTTTCAATCTTCAAACTTTCAATTTTAAGTCTTAGTTTATTGAATTATTCATGTTATGTTTGTAAAATTAATAATATATATATATATATATATAGGCGTCCCATTGTCGTCCCCCGCCATCCCCAAATTTTCAAAAAAAATGCCATCCCGCAAACCTCGTCCTACGTCTCGCCGTCCCAAAGTCTTAGATAACTATGTTGTCAATAGAATTGGTGAGGAACCCCAACCCTCTTTTCCTATTAAAAAATAAACATGTATTTACCAAGAACAAGTCGATTATGTGGACATTGTCGCATTAACCTTATTAACAATATTTTATTTATATGTTTATCTATGAAGCCCATGTCTGAGGCCTCGCCTTGCCGCCTTATTATTAACTAACTAATTAGAATCACTTGAATGACCAACCATTTTAACAACATGCATCTTTAAAAATTATTACCAAAGAGATAATTGAAATCTTGAAAATGAATGTTAACAAAACATGAAATCTTAGGAGATGCTAATCTCCCGGGAAAATGATTGCAGAAAAGGACTTTCTATTGATTTTTTATTAGTAGTAAAGACGTTGAAACCTGATATCGGTCATCGAGCCAATTGTATAAATAATTTTTTTAAATGTATGATGTATTATAATTAATGTTGGAATATTTAGGTAGTAGGATTAGACTAAAAGTTGTATTTCTGAAGTAGAGCCCAAACTTGTGCTAGACGATCAATTTTAATATCCAGGTTTAACAATATTGTTTCCACTTTACAATTCAATGATTATAATAGCTTTCAGCCACTATTCCATTAGAAAACCTTCCCCTTAGACAACTAAAGGTATACGCATTGAACCCATTCCCAACAACCTTGATAGTACCTGCAAATAATGTCACATAAGATTCTAAAAAAAAATACTATAAACTTAATAGTGATTATTCATGGCATTGCAAAACAAACTACTTAATGGTCTAATCTTATATAATGGTTTAATCCTACATACTTCACCACAATGGGCCTCTATCTTTAACGATGCTAAGTCATCAGCACGTGTTGGACCAATGTTGATGAGTCCAATAGGTGAACCCACATCATAGGCAGCCCTACATACAAACAAATTAAATGTTAAATCGAAAGTGCATGTCATTTTATATATTTATGGCTTTTAATACATCATGGAAGAAATTTTCATCCAAAGATATCTTTTGTGAAGGTTTATATTAAAAACGAACTTTTAAGGAAAAAATTGAGAGAACTGTGATACCCCCTTATATCAAACATCCAAACTGTTAAATCCAACTATCAATATCGATATGAAGCCACACAACACTACCAATGGCAACAAACTGCTTGCACTTCCTCCTCGTGCAAAACTTGACTCTGTGCTTGCAATATGCTTGCCATCTTTTCCAACAAAGTAAGCCATAATTTGTAGTTTTACTAGAACTGCAATATTCAAGAGTAACCTTTTGTGTGTAATAAGCCTGCCATTTCTTCCAATTCATAGATGGGCCACAACTGTAATCCTTCCTAAGCAAAAACTTTGTACCCCTAAATTGTTCACAATGCTTGGAAGAGGCAAACTATAGGAACAAACTCTTCACATGCATTGTTGGTTCCTCGCTCTCACATCATATATGTAGCCACATGCTACTTTACTAGTCATAGTATGTGCATTATCATATCATACTATGGACTCTTGAAAATCCTCAGAGGATCAAAATAACTCCATGATCTATCTAAAACAATCTCCATGTAAGAACCAATACGACATTTTCCTCACTTCCCATCTTCTCAAATTCACAGACACTAAAACATTCTGGCTGGGATACCATGTTAAAAATAGCAGATTTGTAGACTACAACTTAGAAGGGAAGATTTTAAGCTAGAAACGATGAACCCAAAAATATATGCACAATATATATACAACAGAACAAAAACTATTGAATACAAAGCATAAATTCATACGAAGTTAATAATTAAGAGCAAAATAACAATATTATTAATAAAAGAATTTCACTCAGCAAAAGAATAATAACCAGTAACAAGCACGAGTACTTCCGATCCTCTAATCTTGTATGCTCTAAAAACTTGTACTAATGCAAATAGATGAATCATTGAATCCTTTAAGCTTCTACCTTACCAAAATTGTTATTCATCAAAAGAATGAAAAGAACTGTACAGCACAAAAGGAATAATATATATTTTGCCAAAATAAAATGTTAACCATAGTTTTCCAACATTCCAATAGTTGGATGTACAGCTATATTTTACACAGTATTCACACAGCATAAAGTGCATAAAATTCTCAGTAACTTATAATTCTTATCTACTGATTTAACACATTATAGAGTATACATTTAGAATTGACTTATAAGAACTTAGTTTGTTGGACACAGTTTTCTCCATTTAAAAAGCAATATTGTGAACTATTATTTTCCTGGATATGGCGTTAATGCTGTCTCCAATAACTGAGAAAGAAAAATCTAAAAAATTCTGCATTTAATTTTAACTTCTTGTTAAATTATCAAGTGTTAAGATACAATTTACAAGATTTCCAAAAGTAAGGCGACAACCAAATAAAGGAGGTTAGGATGAGTTCTATCTGCCATTAACCCACGTGCACATGTCCTTACGTTTAAAGATATCTAGACTAAAAATATGCTAATGGATAGTATGAACTTTTGGGCTTCACACAGGTGGTTATATTTAATATTTGTGTAGTAACATTTCACTGTGAATGCTGAAGTAAATTGTTTGTCTTATTTATCCATGCCAAAACTGCAGAAATAACTATTTTTTAATTACTCTCTTTTTACTCCTCCACTACCAACCGACTGGTAGGCCTTTTCCTTCCATCCAACTCATTAGAGAGCTGGGACATTTCAATCAATCCTAGGTGGAGAACTTGGACACCCCCTTGCATAGTTGAAACTAACCACCCTAGGCCCCCTACTTTTTAAGCCAAAAATAAATTGATTACCAAAATTCTTGCATTAACAAATATCTTTTCTCTACATCCCACTAATGTGGATGTTTACATTGTATCCTGTTAAAAGGAGTATTTTGAGCTTTATTGACTAACTTCATTCGAAAGTCATACATTCTTAAGATAGCTTAACTTAATTCAAAACATTAGGATATAATTTATGTTATTTTAAATATAGATATTGTAAGTTTATCAATGCATAGAAACCTTAATTAGATTGAATTGATTTTTTTGCTAAACTGAACTCTAGACCTGTTTTCAAAAACTTGCATACCATATTTAGAGAGATTATTATCCCCTATGTTACACTTTGTAATCTCTTCCTCGTCACCCCTCTCTATCTGCAAATTTACAAGTGTAATAGTTATATTAACATTTTTTCCCAATCACTCCCAACAACTTTTGAGATATTGACCAAAAGCCGAGAAGGTGATCCGGTAGACAACACACACTAAATGTGGATTTTATATGCATATGTGGAAGCTATTTAGCTATATGAAGAGTATCAAGAGAGAGATAATAGAAAAAAATAAATAAATGTATTTAATTATTTGTGTGTCCTATACATGGCATACTCTGAGAAAGATGTATGGTTGTCTATCTTTTCTTCTAATTGCTATCTAAAGCTATAGATGTATATACACATACATTACAATGCCGCATGAAGCGGAAGAGTCGTTATGGACACATAATTATATGCATATGTGGAAGCTATTTAGCTATATGAAGAGTATCAAGAGAGAGATAATAGAAATATAAAAAATAAATGTATTTAATTATTTGTGTCCTATACATGGCATACTCTTGAGAAAGATGTATGGTTGTCTATCTTTTCTTCTAATTGCTATCTAAAGCTATAGATGTGTATACATATAGATTACAATGCCACAAAGCGGGAAGAGTCATTATCTAAAGCTATAGATGTCTTACGTGCGAGCCCCACTTCATCGACGTTTAGGTTCCCCACAAGCCCTAGCTACATGGCGTAACCAACCTAAGTGGGATTTGAACACAAGTGGTCACTTTGATACCAAATGTAACAAATCGTTACACCAAAATTTTGAAGCGTTAGTGAAATCCGCACATGAGGATCATATCGAACTAACTCTTCTTTGAAAGGATAAATAGAATATTTGAAGCAGCATTGGAGAGTAACGCATAAAACTTTGTTGTTGCAGGAACTGAGCCATCCCAATTTGTAAGGTTGTGGATGAGGCATGGTTGGAAGACTCGGTTGCTTCGAGATAAGGTTCTTCATACTACCATTATTGATGAAAATTTTCAATGGCTGCCCTTGCACCGACATCTATGAATGGAATATATTTTCTTTATAAGATCTTTCACTATTGTTACTTGTTTGGTGCTTACCAAAACACTGGGATCTATGTTGATGATTTTGTATGAGGGCTTGACTCCATCATCCTTTGTTTCTTCGCGTGCAAGTAATGTCTTTTGAGCATGGCAATGTATTGGAGTTGTTGCTACTATTGTGTTTGTCACACCATTTACTTGTCTTGGATGGTTGTTTCTTGTTTGAAGCCAATGTCTTCTTGGCAAGGACAACGTGTCCCGCTTTCCCTTCATGTTAGACTTCTCAATGGTTTTTGCATAGCAATAGGCTTCTCCAATCATCTTAACCTTAACAAGCTTTAGTTTGACGATGAATGGCCGTAGGTTGATGCATTACTTGAGAACTCTACTCCTTTGATTTGAATGTGTAGGATTCCATTAACTAGTCATGTCCTTGCCATTGTTGTTGCCACTAAATGTAATGATCTTCGTAAACATCTTCAGGATAGTATTCGTCCTTGAAGGCTTCCAAGAATGAATCTCAGTTTGGTTTAAACTTTCCTTCTTTTTGGTCTATCTAATGTCCCCATTCCTACACCTGAGGCCTAATGGCTTATTTCAGTCTTAGCCTTGGTCATACATAAGGGTCTAACGATGTTAGAGGCTATTGGGTATGGATGTTTGATTACCACCTTGCTTTATGTTATATTTTGTCGTTGACATTAGTGTTGGGTGACTTGGTGGTAATATTTATTCTAATTCTTCGTTGGGGTGACTTAAGTGCACTTTTTGGCATATGGGTGATAAAGTCACTTAAGTTATTTCTTTTATCATGTGGATTTTTCCCAAGGGGATTAGGGTCTTTTGGGGCCCTTTGTTGCAATGAGAAATTATAAAAGGAAGCACTTGGGGAGAGGAAAGCATGCATTCACTCATACAGATATTTGGAGCTTTTGTTGGTTGCACTCTTTGCTTGTGGAAGTAAGATTCTACAGGAACCCTAGCTTCGGTGGTGAGAGATCCACTCCTAGCTAGCAGAGCACTCTTCGGTGGTGAAAGATCCATCCCTAGTTTGCTATTTGGGAGCATTACTCAGTTCAGATTTTCAAACAAAGTTTTCAGAGAATTTCAAGGGTTTGTTCAATGCCAGAGAGAGGTTATTTGATCCGCATGTAGGTTATTTGATCCGCATGTCAACCACCATCAGATCAGCCAACATGCATAATTTTTGGCTCAAGGGTTTGGACTTTTCAGGTTGTGGTTCGAGAACAGGTTGTGCGTGAATTTTTATAAAATAAAATCGACCTATTTTGAAGACCAAATCTGGTATTTCTTTTATGATTTCACCTTTGCAATATTTGTTGAGTTGTTTGAGTTAAATATTCAGTGGTTTTGCATCAGTTTTGAGTGGTTTTAATCTCCTATGCGAGTCACCATGCATGTATAAAATTCATATCTACATTGTAATATTTTATAAATTATTTAGAAATTGTTCTTTGGATTGGGGTTTTGCCAAAAATCCATTTGGGGTAAAAGTGTCCATTTGGGGACACTACGGTTTCCTCCCAAAGAGTGTGGGCTTGCCACCACTTCTTGAAGGATGAAGAGACTTTCATAACTGTAATCTTGATTTTCTCTTTGTTAGAAAAGTCATTCATAGAAAAATACAAATCTAACAGATTTAACCAGTTATCTATCGTGCATTTACGTCATTTTTTCCTTCAATACAAGAACGCCTAGATTTAGTTGAAACTCATGGGGACTCGACCACCAAAATCTTTTCTTGATGATAAGGCCGATGGCACCACCCATTTGAGGACTTACGCTAGTTGGATGAACAAGAATATCCTCTATTCTATGAGTGCTTTTGAGATTTCATCTTTCATCATTGCATGTAACTCATCTTGTGTTTGATTGTCCTTTTCCATCTAAACTTTGTTGAACTGACATAGGATATAGTTTGAGGGTCTTGTGGTGTGACATCGAGGCTTAGATACTCGACCTTGCTTGGATGGGTCATACAAGATGATGAACCTGCTCTAATACCATTGATCCAGGGCTAAAGAGGTGCCCTAGTGGGCAACACCGTAAATGTGGATTTAGATGTGTTATATGTGTAAGCGAAAGCTATTTCATTATATGCAGAGAACCAAAAGGGAGTGAGATAACAAAACTAGAACGATAAATGTATTTATTTATTTTTGCGACTTGTATATGGCATACTCCAAAAATAGATGTGTGGTTGTCTATCTTCTACTCTAAATGCTATCGAAAGTTATAGATGTCCACACTAGCGTGGTTCTTCCAGAAGTCCTCTTATGTGTCCACCTCCAACCTCAAATTTTTCCATAAATTGAACCCATTGAGAAGTGCAACTCATACCAAACTTTTTACTCACAATTTGTTGATTTGATCTCCATTACCTTCATTATTTGTGATTCAATTCAAAACTCATTGCACCACTTTCCTCTAGATATTTTACCAACACCATGTTATTTATGTCATTTACACTATTATTGTCACAAAAACAATACAAGATTGCTGCATGTATGTTTTGAGCCACCCCAACACGGCACTTGTATAACCAACCTTGAATTCTGCACTAGTGTATATTTTTCACAAGTCCTCTTTGCATCCAACTCTAACCTCAAATTTTCAAAAAAAAGAACCCACTAAACAAAGCAACTCATATCACAAATTTTGCTCGTTCATAGTTTGTTGTTTTCAACTCCATTACCTACCTTCTTTGCAATCAATTCAAAACTCAATTGAGCACTTTCCTCTAAATAATTTACCAAGACCATGTTGTTTAGGTCAATAGAACCCATTGGATGTTGCATCTCAATTTGCAAATTTTGCACATTCATGTTTGTTGATTTCATCTCCATTACCTTCATTCTTTACGACCAATTCAAAGAGACTCATCGAGCACTTCCCTCTAGACACTTTACCAACACAAAGCATTAGTGTTGCACTCTCAAAGGATTCCAAGAACATCGTCTAATGACTTCCATTCCCTAATATTTTTCTACATTGTTCTCCTTTACAATCTTGGTTTTAACTTATGCATTTAAGTTTTCTTTAATGGTTAACATATGCATTTAAGTTTTCTAATGGGTTTGAATTGGATAAAGTTGTTATCTATTTACATAACAACACCATGTAACAACATTCCACTCAATGGATATGAGATTTAAACGTATCATGTTTGCATGCTTAAGATACTTTTTTGTGATAACTCAATGATAGGGTGACACTTCAATTGAAGACCCTTATAAAAATCAAATTGATCTTAATTATCAAAGTTGTGTAAGTAATTCCACAACTCTTTCAAATATTCACATACTTATGGTTTACATACAAGAATTCCACAACTCTTTCAAATGGTCACATACTTATGGGTTATATCCTCTCATATGTAACCCTTGACTTGTATATAAACTTGTTCGTTCTTCCACCTTTTCCCTCGCCCATGGCCTAAGGGCCAATGCGTGCCCTAACCCTAGTCATGCCCAAGGGGTTACGGACACTATTTTGCTATTGGGTATGGGCATCTAGTCCAGTTATTATTTTTTTATTGACTGGGTCATAAAGTACTTTTAAAAAGGGACTAGATGTTATGTTTCATCATTGGGGCCACTTAAAGTACCTTTTTGGCGACTTGAGAGGACATGCATGGCATTAAATGTTATATTTCTTCATTGAGGTTACTTTATGGGCCTAGGCGCCTAGGAAGGGAAAAGCAACTTAAAGTTATTTTTAATAAGGCCCTCTTTTTGGGAAAGTGCGCCTTGAGTGGTTTTAGGGTTTCTTTGGCATGAAAAGGTTATAAAAGGAGGTGAGGGGTGAAAGGATAATCATTCATACATACACTCATATTTTCTTTTCATGGTGCAACTGCTGTTTGCAACTTTTAGCTTGTGGAGTAAGATCCCACGGGAACCCTAGCTTCGGTGGTGAAAGATCCAACCCTAGCTAGCAGGGCATTCTTCGGTAGTGAAAGATCTACCCTAGCTTGTCATTTGGAGTGGATTTCAGGGCTGTTTTACAGAGGTATTTTCAGGATTTGCAGAATTAGGGTTTGAAGGGTTTTGAGAGTTTTTGTGGAGATTTTCAGCCGGTTTTCGGATCAGACCTACGGCAGCCATAGAAGAAGGATTCGGCATCATCTACAGAGGGTTTCACAAGGGTTTTGGCTGTTTTCCAAGGGGGGCGACTTGTTTGGGAATTTGCAGCCCTAATTTCTAGGGTTTCCAGCAGTCCTTTTTCAGATCTGAAGGTTGGAGAGTTATCTACTATTTTTATATATATTATTTCCAAAGTTTCATCTTTATTGCATTTGTATTCGAAAAGATATTAATTTTCGAAGTTTTCCGGCTATTCTAGGCATGCTGTAAATTTCTGGCAGCATTCTGTTATCTGAAAAATTCCAAAAATATTTCCCTTGTGTTCTACATATTATTATCTTGTTCCAGTTAAAATTTCAAGTATTTTGGACGGGTATTTTAAGAGTTATTCACATTTTTCTGTTCGCTGCCCTAGCTGTACTTTTCTGTGTAAAATCTGCAAAAATCAGATTTAGTATATTGCTGCAATTTTCTGTGTTTGTCATTTTTTGTGGTAAGATCCCAATAAGGGATATTTCAGTGGTATCAGAGCGGTTGTTCCTCCAGCCTGTTAGGGTTGAAAGATGGGAGACAGAGATAGAGACAGTGAAGAAATGGGAGTAGATCTGATGAGACAACTGTTCACCAACATGGTGAAGCAGCAGGAGACTACCAACCTCTATTTGAGCCAGCTTACTGAGAGGTTAGCACAGGGTAGGATCGAGACTCATGCGGAGAAGGGAGAGGCCAGCAATATGGGTCAACATGGTAATAGAAGTGAGAGTCGACATTCGGGACAAGGGTCCCCTCATGCATCTACCAGGCCATTGGGACTCCACGAGCCTTCATTCTTAAAGGATCCGGAAGTTTCGCAGACACGACAGCCCGCAGACATTGTGGATGAAGAATCTTGCTGGGAGAAGTACCGGACTTTGAGCGAGGGTTTCCGAGACAACATGCCATTTCAGGAGTATTGCAAAATGAAGATTGGCAGCAGGCCTAGGAGAGATTACCAGCCACAGGTACCTGAGTTTCAGAAGAGGTTAGGACAGATCTCTATTCCACACTTCGATGGCTCTAGGAAGTGTACCTCCCAGTCTTGGATTCAGAAGTTGAAGACTTACTTCGACTTGAATCCCATGCGCGAAGAAGATGCAATTAAGTTTGCTATCCTACACCTCGAGGGAGATGCCCATGACTGGTGGCATCATGGATTGATCACACAGGGGCACATGCATATCACTACATATGCAGATTTTACACAGAGATTGATGAGCAGGTTTGACAGGAGGGACCCAGATAGGCACTTCAGGGAATTGACCCACTTGAGGCAGACAGGTTCTCTGGATCAATACATTGCAGATTTTCAGAGGTTGTCAGTGATGGTATCTGATGTTTCAGAGATGAGGTTGACTTCACTCTTCATGGCAGGTTTGACGGACTCTTTAGCAGGATTTGTGAAGGCATTTGAGCCTTCCTCCCTACATGAGGCGATTAGGCGAGCACGAGATTTGGAGTTGTCCACTCCAAAATCGAGGTTTCCCCCTCGAAATCAGCCTAAGGGTTTTCCTTCGAAAACTGAGGGTTCACAGCCAAAGGGGCCCCCACCCAGGCAGGATACCACAAGGAGACCATTTGTATCGAGAGAGGACCGGGAGGAGTTGAGGCGAAAGAAACTCTGTTTCGATTGCCGCACACCATGGGTTCCAGGACATGATTGTAGAGGGAAAGGAAGGGCCCAATTCATAGAGGTCTTTGAGGAGAGTGAGAACGAGGAGGAGCGGTACCATCAGGAGTTAGAAGATGAAGATGAGGAGGCATTGGATAGTGCAGGGATTGAACAGGAGGAGGAGACTTTTCCCCAGGAGACTATTCTTTACTTTGTCAGTACCCAGTCTGAGGCATTGAGTTAGGGGAACATTACAGGGCCAGAGAGTTGTAGTGCTCATTGATAGTGGGGCCACCCACAATTTCATTGATGCATCTTTGGTAGAGAAGCGGGGACTGCAGGCAGAAGACTTTGAGGGTTTCAATGTAGTGGTAGCCAATGGTGAGTCCATGAGATGCATGCAGCGAGTTCCGCAGTTGAGTATCACCATGGGTAACCATACAGTCACCGATGACTTCTATGTGGTTGGTATTGGAGAGACCAACCTTGTGCTGGGTGTACAGTGGCTCCATTCTCTTGGAGAATTTCGGACTAACTTTCAGACCATGGAACTCAAGTTCAAGTCCGAGGGAAAGAATGTAACCTTAAGAGGTTTATCTTCAGAAGCACCCAGAGTTGTTTCAGCAAAGAGGATTGAGAGGATTCACAGACACAATGGGGTTGATTGGGCAGTACAGTGCTTGGTTTCTACCAAGAACTCAGAGGATGGACAGCCAGAGTATCATGTAGATATACGGGGCTATTGGACAAGCACGGTCTGATTTTAGCGACATACCACAGTGTACCGCCAGAGAGGGATTTGAGCATGTGATTGAGCTCGAGGACACTAGACCAGTGGTTACTACTCCTTACCGTCACCCCAAACGGTTTAAGGACGAGATTGAGAGGACCATCCATGAGCTTATTGACATGGGACACATTAGGCCGAGTTCTAGTCCTTTCGCTTCTTCAGTAGTATTGGTGAAGAAGAAGGATGGGACCATGCGGATGTGCATTGATTATCGGGCATTGAATAAGAAGACAATCAAGAACAAATATCCAGTGCCGCGTATTGATGAGCTACTAGATGAGCTACAGGGAGCAATCTATTTTTCTAAAATAGATTTGCGATCGGGATATCACCAGATCAAGGTTAGGGAGCAGGATGTGCATAAGACCGCTTTCAGATGTCATTATGGACATTTTGAGTTTTTGGTGATGCCCTTCGGTTTGTCTAATGCACCAGCCACATTCCAGTCTTGCATGAACCACGTGTTCAACCGCCACTTGCGGAAGTTTGTTTTAGTCTTCTTTGATGATATATTGGTTTACAGCAGGACTTGGGAGAGTCATATCCGCCACCTTGACGAGATATTGGGAATACTAGGAGCTAATTTGCTATATGCAAAGGCTTCTAAATGTGAGTTTGGCATGACAGAGTTGTTGTACTTGGGATATGTGATTGGCGGAGGGGGAGTCAAGGTGGACAGAGTGAAGATACAGGCAATTTTGGATTGGCCTCCACCCAGGACGTTGACACATTTGAGGGGATTCTTAGGACTATGCACCTATTACAGGAGGTTCGTGAAGAATTTCTCACGATTGAGCCCCAGCTTGCAGAGACTTGACCAAGAAGGAGCCTTCGGCAGTGAAAGCGGCCTGTGAGACTTTTGATCATCTCAAGGAGGTGATGAGCTCATGCCCCGTCTTGGCATTACCAGATTTTGCTCGTCCATTTGTTCTAGAGTGTGATGCATCAGGTGAGGGGATTGGAGCAGTGCTTATGCAGGATAGGCACCCCATTGCTTACGAGAGTCGGAAATTGAGCCCCGTGGAGAGGGGGTATTCAATCTACGACAAGGAGATGTTGGCCATCATGCATGCTTTGGCCAAATTCAGACAGTACCTTGTGGGCGCGAGTTCGTGAGTACGTACGAGATCCACAATAGTTTGAGGTTCTTTTTGGGACAGAAGGATCTCAACGACCGCCAGCAGAGATGGGTGAACAAGGTACAAACATATGACTTTGATATAGAATACACTAGAGGTAAGAATAATGTTGTTGCTGATGCTTTATCTAGGAAGCCTTACCTTACTACTATGTTGAGTTCTATGTCTGAGATTTCAGCAGATTGGAAGGCTCACATACTGGTTGAGTACTCCAAGAATCAGTTTGCATGCGAGATCATGGATGGTATTATCAAGGATGACCGATACAGGGTGGTAGATGATCTCATTTTTTATAAGGATCGGATTTTCCTTGTACAGGGGTCTAAGATGAAGGACAAGATCCTTCGTGCAGTACATGACACACCACTAGCTGGACACCCCGGATATTTCAAAACATACAGGTATATCAGGGAGAGATTCGCTTGGAAGGGGATGAAGGATGATGTCCTTAATCATGTTAGAGAGTGTATGGTTTGCCAGCAAACCAAATCAGAGCATTCTTTTCCTGCAGGTTTACTTCAGCCTCTTCCCATCCCTGAGCAAAAGTGGGAGAGCATATCGATGGACTTCATCACAGGACTCCCTCTGGTGCATGGGCACAATTGCATTTATGTGGTAGTTGATCGATTGACCAAGTATGCGCACTTCTTTTCTCTACCCAAGAAGCATGAGGCAGCTGATGTGGCTCAGGTATTTTATACAGGGATTTTTAGGCTACATGGGTTGCCTAAAAATATTATTAGCGACAGGGACAAGATCTTCATGAGCACTTTTTGGCAGGAGATTTTCAGACTTGCTGGTACCGAGTTGACTCCTAGCACGAGCTACCACCCTCAGACTGACGGGCAGACGGAGATTGTCAACAAATGGATAGAGGGCTATTTGCGGAGTTATGTGACCGGACATCAGCAGGCATGGATCAGATGGTTGCATATGGGTGAGTATTGCTACAATACCACATATCAGATGAGTATTGGCATGACGCCTTTCAGAGCTTTGTATGGATACGATGCCATGTCATTTGCTGATTTAGTATTATCAGATAGTCGAGCTCCCAAAGCTCGGGATTGGTTACAGGAGAACCAAGATATCCTGCGAGCTCTTAAGGAGAATCTCCAGAAGGCGCAGAATCAGCAGAAGGTTTATGCGGATCGACACAGGGTAGAGAGGTCCTTCGAGGCAGGAGACTTGGTGTTCTTGCGTCTACAGCCGTACAGACAGTCATCACTCAAGCAGAAGGGGCGGAAAAGCTGAAGCCCCGGTTTTATGGTCCATACAGGATAGTCAGGCGAGTGGGTGCGGTTGCATATGAGTTGGATCTTCCAGAGCACAGCAAGATACATAATGTCTTCCATGTATCATGCCTTAAGAAGGCCTTAGGACAGCACATTGTACCTTCTACAGAGTTGCCACCACTGGATGAGGAGGGGAAGCTGGTTTTAGAACCGGATTCTATTATTGAGGTCAGACAGAGGAAGCTCAGGAACAGAGATATCACAGAATATTTGGTGCGATGGAAGGGTTTGCCTCTTGAGGATGCTACTTGGGAGGGAGAACAGATTCTACGGCATCTGATACGCATTTGCTTGGGACAAGCAAATTTTGGGAAGGAGGGCTGTAATGTCCCTTTTCCCTCGCCCATGGCCTAAGGGCGAATCGTGCCTAACCTAGTCATGCCCGAGGGTTACGGACACTATTTTGCTATTGGGTATGGGCATCTAGTCCGATTATTATTATTTTTATTATTAGGTCATAAAGTACTTTTAAAAAGGGACTAGATGTTATGTTTCATCATTGGGGCCACTTAAAGTACCTTTTTGGCGACTTGAGAGGACATGCATGGCATTAAATGTTATATTTCTTCATTGAGGTTACTTTATGGGCCTAGGCGCCTAGGAAGGAAAAGCAACTTAAAGTTATTTTTAATAAGGCCCTCTTTTTGGGAAAGTGCGCCTTGAGTGGTTTTAGGGTTTCTTTGGCATGAAAAGGTTATAAAAGGAGGTGAGGGTGAAAGGATAATCATTCATACATACACTCATATTTTCTTTTCATGGTGCATTAGTGCTTTTTTGCACTTTTAGCTTGTGGAGTAAGATCCCACGGGAACCTAGCTTCGGTGGTGAAAGATCCACCCTAGCTAGCGGGGCATTCTTCGGTAGTGAAAGATCTACCCTAGCTTGTCATTTGGAGTGGATTTGGGGCTGTTTTACGAGAGGTATTTTCAGGATTTGCAGAATTAGGGTTTGAAGGGTTTTGAGAGTTTTTGTGGAGATTTTCAGCCGGTTTTCGGATCAGACCTACGGCAGCCATAGAAGAAGGATTCGGCATCATCTACAGAGGGTTTCACAAGGGTTTTGGCTGTTTTCCAAGGGGGGCGACTTGTTTGGGAATTTGCAGCCCTAATTTCTAGGGTTTCCAGCAGTCCTTTTTCAGATCTGAAGGTTGGAGAGTTATCTACTATTTTTATATATATTATTTCCAAAGTTTCATCTTTATTGCATTTGTATTCGAAAAGATATTAATTTTCGAAGTTTTCCGGCTATTCTAGGCATGCTGTAAATTTCTGGCAGCATTCTGTTATCTGAAAAATTCCAAAAATATTTCCCTTGTGTTCTACATATTATTATCTTGTTCCAGTTAAAATTTCAAGTATTTTGGACGGGTATTTTAAGAGTTATTCACATTTTTCTGTTCGCTGCCCTAGCTGTACTTTTCTGTGTAAAATCTGCAAAAATCAGATTTAGTATATTGCTGCAATTTTCTGTGTTTGTCATTTTTGTGGTGACTCTAAGAAAATTGCATGATTGAAATGGGATGAAATTTGCATACCAAAGTCTATAGGGGAGTACGCATAAGAAACCTTTTTACCTCAACTTGGCTCTTGGAGCTAAACTTCTTTGGAGGGCTTTCAAGGAGCATCGAGTCATTGAAGTATCATACGTAGACATAAATATTTCGATGGAGATGAAGATCCTAACAAATATTTTTACAGCTCAAAACTGGATGAAGGGTTCCCACATCTGGAACTTCTTGTGTAAATGCAGCCCTACAATAGCCTAATTGTTTTGTTGGAATATTAAGAATGGGAAGAAGGTGCTCTTGTGGAGAAATGCTTGGGGCCCCACCTTTGTCCTCTTTTGTACTACCCATCCTTTATTCTCAAAGATCACTTTTCTTTGAGTTGGGGTATTAGAATGGAACATTATTGATCTTCTTCAATTTGTGTGGGTCAGCAGAGACACTCAAAGACCCCTTCTTTGTTGGCCCATCTAGCCCCTTTGAGCTTTTACTCTTGTTCAAAAGCATTCTACTATCCCAACCTCTGAGCTCTTCCTTGGATGATGATGAGCTGATTTGGGTTGGCCATTCTTCTAGTGAATTCTCAGTGAAATTAGGTTCTATGAGCCTTCAAGACCTTGATGTTATCCCTTTGTGGCCGGTGTCGAAGATACAGTGTCCTTTACTTCACTATGAAACATAAATCACTCTTATGGGAGAGACTTCAGTGAATTGGTTTTATTTGCCCTTCTAAATGTCTTCTGCACAATAATGATTATGAGGCTCCTGATCATGTTCTTTTTCAGTGCCCTTTTTCTTGGAAAGGATGGATGTGGCTCTTTGGTAAAATGTAAACAAGGTGGATTGCTCTAAGAAATCTACAAGATGTCCTTGAATGGGTGGGACGATGGGAAAGGTGAACAAGTTAACAACATTTGGGCAATGGCCCTCTCTCTCTTATCTTGTGGAGCCTTTTGAAGGAGCGTAACAACAAATTTTTCAGAGATTCTGCTCTCTTCGAGGATCTTTTCTTTGTAAACTGGAATCCCTATTTCAAGAAGTCTTCAATGCTAAGGTTCCACTTCCTAAATGTAAGTTTGTGGGTGAGGAATGTCACGTTCTTGCCAAATGGGGTCTCTTAAGATCTAATAAAATCTTCCTTCATCCACCAACCCTAGACTCTCCGTAGTGTGGACTGGTCCAGAATGAACTCCTTCAAGTTGAACTTTGATGAGGCATCTAAAGGCAATCTTGGAGTTTTTGGGGCTGACGGGTGATTAGAGATTGGAAAGGTGACATTGTTTCCTGCTTGCATACAGCAACACGGTTGAAGCCACTACTCTTCTCAAACATGTTAAATTGGCCATTGACCTTAACATCAGACATCTCGAAGTGGAAGGTGATTCAATGCTTATCATCAATGTAGCTAACAACAAGAAAGCAAACAATTAGAGGATAAGCTAATAGTCTATCTCAAGTTAAAGGTAAAGACTACTGAAAACAACAATAACAATAATTTGCTAAGTCAGTTCAACCCGGATTGAAAGGAGCTTGTGACAAAAAAATTGGTTTCATAGGAGCTGCTCAAGGAAGCCTGTAAAGCTCAATGGACCAAAATATCCTTGTCGGTATAACAAGTTGGGAGCTAGTGGAAGTAAGATTGGAGTTCAAAAGAACAAATTCAAGCAAAATTTGATCAAACCGGCACCATAATGAAACAAGAACACCCACAGCAGCTTAATTATTGTCTAACTTATACAAGACAACTATTGAAGAGCTTCTAACTCTCAATATTACAATAAGAATGCAATTTGCTCAACAGTTCTGTTGATCTCTTTGTAATTCATCTTTGGCCATAAGAACATAGGAAAGCTGGGCGATTGCCACTTCCAACGGTTTTTCTCTACCTTGGGATTTTCCAGACCAAAATCCTTGTCTCCTCTGTTGTTCATGGTTGATTTCATTAGTCGTACAGTTCTGCAAGTTTTGTTAAGTTTCTAACAGTGCACTACACTCATTCTAAGTTCCCAAGCATTCTGACTGTCATTTTGGAGTAAAATCAAATTAGGACAGAGTGTTCTGTTTCTGTAAATTTTATTAAGCATTTGTTCTTCAGAGTCTACAAATCACCAGCTGAGTGGGATGAAGGGGCATGCTGCACTGTCAGCCTTGGTTTGTCCTCTGCATCCAAGGAAGACAAATAGCTCATACAGGAGTTTGATTTCAAAGCGCTGATCAAAAAAGGACAGCAGCATATTCAACAACTGGAAAAAGCCTCCTATCCCATACCCTTAAGCTGATGGGAGTCAACCATAAAGCTACAAATCAAAACTCAATCTATAATCAACAATGTCAATTTCAGTCATTTACTGATGATTGATCTATACAGAGAGTTTGCAGATTTCAGAATGTAAAGGTTCATTAAGAGCGTGACTGGGATCAAATTTTGGCATGTTTTCCAAGTCATGGTCCACCTAGCCATTTGTAATTTTTGGTGGGGAAAGTTCAAGTGAAAGGGCTAATTTACAAGTTTAGCCATTTCTGTATACAACTTTCAAAGTACAGCTCGGTTTATAATTATAAAAAGGCTTTATTTTAAGCTTATGATAAATATTAAAAACCTCTGATATTTATTTAAAGCTAAAGATTGACCAGGGTTTTGTATCTACTTCTCAATAGCCTTAAAGCTTTCTACAAGATTAAAGAAAGTTGCTGTAAATTTTCATGCAACTCGTCTTCAGCATGGATCTGCCCAGCATCACTGATCACATCAAGTTATAAAAGGAGGAGAAAGATGCAAATCAAAGGACTCGATTTTTGAGAGCCTAATGGCTGGTACACATAAAGCCTTAGGATTCATCTGTTTTTCTTGTTCTGTTTTCCCCAGTATCCTCATCCAAGCTCTAATTAGCCTTGCAGGACTTTGTCAAAGCCAAAACTCAGAGCTATAGATGCCCAAAGCTAAGTAGAATGCAGACCTGTTCTCCCCACTTTTTATGGAGTCTGTAGCAAATAACTATTTGCTAAAAGGTTAAAGTTTCATGCCCCTTGAAGACCATTTATTATAATCAGAATTCTTGAACAATCAAGCTTTGATAAATAAATAGCCTTTTGCTCAAATTTTATGCTTCATCTGAATTTTTATGATGTTTTGTTTCTTTCCTGCGATTAAAATTTCCAGCATAAGAAGTTACTTCTTAGTACTCGTTGTTTTCTTTCAAAGCTTTTGACTTTATGGAATATGCTTTGATGCTACTCTCTAATATAACTCGAGTTGCTTCTCCGTTCCACAAACCCTTTTCACTAAAACAAATCTAATAGGACTCCAATGCCGAACTGTGAAAGGCTGCCAAATCTAGAGACAATATGAAATCTGAGAAATACAAAGATTTTAATACATTCAAAATATAAAAGCTTATTGAAAATCTTTAGTTGAGGGCATGCCAAATCTATAGACAATATAAAATCTGAGAAATACAAAGAATTTAATACATTCAAAATATAAAAGCTTATTGAAAATCTTTAGTTGAAAATCTATAGACGATATAAAATCTTTAGTCGAAGGCCATTTATTATAATCAGAATTCTTGAACAATCAAACTTTGATAAATAAAATAGTCTTTTTGTTCAAATTTTATGCTTCATCTGAATTTTTAATGATGTTTTGTTTCTTTCCTGTGATTAAAATTTCCAGCATAAGAAGTTACTTCTTAGAACTCATGTGTTTTCTTTCAAAGCTTTTGACTTTATGGAATATGCTTTTGATGCTACTCTCTAATATAACTCGATTTGCTTTTCCGTTCCACAAAACCCTTTTCACTAAAACAATTCTAATAGGACTCCAATGCCGAACTGTGAAAGGCTGCCAAATCTATAGACAATATAAAATCTGAGAAATACAAAGATTTTAATACATTCAAAATATTAAAGCTTATTGAAAATCTTTAGTTGAGGACATGCCTCCTTTGGTTAATAATAAATAATAATAATAGGTTTTTACAGTCCACGATGCCGTGGGGCAGCCTGTTTTTTGGTCTACAAGCAGCTTATAGCATATGGGACTACCTCGTAAAATCACATGCGGGAGGCAACTAACTTTGCTACAAACGAGGTGTACATGCCCTACCCCTTTTCACTGCAGGATTTGAACTTGTGACCTCTATTTCAAGAGCACATGTTTTACACCATTAGGCCAACTCAGCGTACATAACATAAACTAGGAAGGTATTATACCTTCATAGATGCCCCAAAGTACAATTTGCACTTACATGCTAATACAAGGAACAATGCCTATCGACCAACATGAGCTCTTGTCTAAGGAATTCACTAGAAGAATTTTCAATACCTTAATTATAAACCTCATTTCAGATTAGGATGAATTTGGCAAGGCAAGTCACTATCTAATTTCCATTTTCGTCATTTAACCCAATCTACACATGCTTTGAGTGAAATGTTCATATCCAATGTCACCATCTATGCGATGGAGAAAAATAAAGGAAAAACACAATTTTAGCTTCACCTCTACCTACCTAACACATACATCTAATGGAAAAACATTTTAGCTCACTTCTACCTACCTAACTCACATATTTAATGGTGTGTCCATGTCTTCATGCCGTGGCAAGAGGTCCACTCATGGGAATTAAGTGGCCACTTAGCATAACTGACCTTTCCCTGTTTCTTGTAATCTTGATAAACACCCTTGCTTCCTAAGATGTAAAATAAGACTAATTCATGGGTTATGTTTATACATATTAATATAAATATCACAAAATGCCCTAGTGCAATTCTTCTAGAAACCAACTATTTTGAAGATAAAAGAATAGACATGTAAAACATAGAGTTCAGGTAGCTGACTAGGAAAGAATGATTGTTTTGTATATAGAGAAATAGAAACTTTACATAATGCATACAAACGATATATCATTCTTAACAATAACAGAAACATAAATAAAACAGAAAATAATGGAAATGTCAATATTAGTGTTGTGCACATTAGTAGTTTGCAAAATCTCAGGAAGACATACACATTAGTATACGAAAAATTTGTCAGTTAGAAACAACATGCAAGCAACAAAACTGATCGCAACTCAAAATTCAATATGGCCAATGTACGTCACCTAACAATTATTCCTATATACCCATAAATGTCTTATTTGTATTAGTCATACAACAAGCACACAAAATGTGATCAACCTATCTACGTCTATCCCCTTCTAAGACTGACTAGCCGTTCTTTCTAGTGACAACTCAAAATACTATGACAAGGGCAATATGTAGTTGATAGATTAGTAAAATAAGGCAAGGTGAGTAACAAAGAAAAAATTAGTATTTAAGGAATATGAAGTAAAGATGAAGTATTCTTTGGGGACTGTGGAACTAGTACTCTAGAACCACTTAACGTTCAAGTTGTGGGAAAGTGTGTGTTGCAAGTGTTCATCCTATACTAAGCTTGTTTTTATTTTCTTATTCTCATACTAAATCCTTAATGAGTTTTTTTATTTACTCGTTTTCATAAACTATCTTTAGGTGAAACCATAAAATTGGTTCCTACTATAGATGCCTGAATTTGGTCTTTGATATTTGGCAACATCAGTTTTGGGACTCTTTGGCACACTTGGACAGTTGACATATATCTAACTCTTTATTACACTTTCCTCCTATCTGATTACCCATGCATCATCTTGGCCACCTCTATCTGCTAGCTATACTTACTCATGATCATCTTAGTCTATATACAAACACCTTCGAAATCCTATGCATTCTCCATTTCACATATCCATGTTCTCTGCCTCTAGACAGTACCATCCACCTTGGATAGTACTGTTCACTGGTACTATCCTCTGACATGAGTGCCTTGGAATGGCTAATGGCTACTTTTCAAATATGGGCACTTTTATTAGATTGGCCTAGGCTTGATTCAAGGGTCATCTATAGCGGGAAATTAATGAAGGGTCACCTATATATACAAATGATCCCATAGATAATTATCCATCCACGCTTGAGGGACTCCTTGGAGATCAGTTTACAAAGGCATATACACATCTCGCGTCTTTCAAGAGCATTACTCTAATCTAAAATATGTACAAAGGGTGGAAGTTGTGTGGTGCCAAATGTCAAAGATCAAAGGCTCGCTCTAGTATCTTCATAACTGCACATTCACCTACGAAGTGGGAGAACTGAATTTGACTTGATCCATCTTCAAGTATTGGTAGGCAGTGCAACACTCACCTGCATCGGGGCAATGTTGAGGTCGGTCCAACCCAATAGCTCCAAATTATTTGACCATGCATTCTTTGTTTGAGTGCACAAGCTTCATTGCATCAGATTGCATTACCTGAGTGCCCAAAATCAAGATTGTAGACAAAGGTAAACAATCCCAAAAAGATTTAGAGCTGTCAAACATCCACAAACACTGGCATCCAACTTATAAACTGTCGTCCAATGGTGCTATCCTCCTCCATTGGCAATGTCCAAACACAATTCCAGATAGTCTTCTTTGCAAGAGAGCTCAACGAGACTTTCTTGACCTGGTTCCAGGTCCTTGTGTTCACTATACGTTACTCCTTTGGGAAAATTCAGGTTGGGTCTTTCCATTGTGCGTTATCTAACTCCTCTCTATTTTCTTTCTCTAGAATTATCACATTCAGGTTCAGATTACTATATTTTTTATTTTTATCTAATAATCTGAATTACGACATACTTCTGATTGTTTTATATCTCTCTAGAAAAATGCACAAACCCAATGGCATCAATATCAGAGTGCAAATATGTTAGTCTTATTGATTTTTAAACAACTAAACCCAAATATGTTGGATAGGACATGTGAGAATCCAATTGTCCAAAAACGTGAAAAAGTGGCAAATACCATGTGATAGTACTTTTATTCAAGACAATGGCACCTATATGCCAATAAAAGTAGGGGTCATAGAGTAAAAGGATCCTACTTGAATAAGAGGAAAGTGTGATAAAATCTAAAATGGAAGGTTTTATATTTACAGCCTGTCAGCATTCATGTTTTGAACATGTTACACCGAAATAACCCCGTCCCTCAGCATTGTGTAACTTCAACCAGTCCTAAAGTTGAGAAGAAACAACACTAAATTGTTTTTGAGAACAAGGAGTAACTCGAGTTTTACCTAGATCAGCGACATTTGTATGGACAACCTACAAACAATTTTAAATTTGAAATGATTTTCCAGATTCCAAATTTGCTACCAACACACCCTTTCCAATTCCACATTCCAAGAGGATTTTACAAACCCCTTATAGTCAACTGAAAATAAATGTGTAACAACTCACTTTTCCCATCTTCTAGCCATCATGACCACAGATTGTCAAAGTTGAATTACCAGACTGCCATTGTGTTTAGCATGCAACTGGAACCTACCTCACTATTAACCTTGTTAAAATTCCCATTGTCACTAGATCAAGATATGCCTATGTTGAAATATGTCCTATTAGCAGAAAAAAAGATTAAAACCAGATGCAAGATTGTCACTAGAATCATTCGTGAGCCTAATATCAACCTGTGGTATGTTATTAGGACCATTCTGAACCAAGGTTATACCAAAAACGAATTCAGTCTAATCTATTCTCATATCATGTACAATGAACCAGAATTGACATGGGCATTCCATGGGACAATTCATGAACATTGATTTACCTTCTCATCATGTTGTTCCCAAGTTCTATGCTATTGAAAAAAATTCAAAACTCAAACTAGGTGATTTATACTCCATGACTGTCATCTATAAAAACTTTTCACCAAGAAATTCTTCAAATGTTTTCTTAAATGCTACATACATTCCACATACTATAACAATGCTACTGCCCCAACATGTGACTGTAACCAAATCCACAATACAATAGCACATAAAGAATGTCATTCCAACTCATGAGAGAATGAGTTCAAGTATTGTTTGTTGTTATAAATAACTGTTCTACTTATGCTCATGCATTCAATTGATTCTCAAGCTCTCTTAACTGTTTGAGATAAATAATTAGTTGCAGGAATTAGAAGTATGCAAACATTGAGTCAAACACAATAACAAAATAGAGACATACACAAGAAGTTACCTTGGAGAAACCCGATGAGGAAAAACTCCATAACAGTGAAGCCATGTTTCCTCTTATAAACTATCTTCATGTAGCTTTAAAAGATTACTGCCTTCTTGAGGCCTTCAAGGACACCAACATCAATCAATAGCATCTTTACACTTGCAAATGCTCTCTGCAATCTCTTGTGGAGCACTTGCTTCCAAAAATATCTTGATCATTGTCCTCACCCATCTCAACTGTGTAGTCTCACAATTCAGTCTACACCATGTATCAGAATGTTTGGATGAACTGCCTTCAATTCATTCCATTCACTGCCTTCCTTGAACCTCCATGGATCCATTTATATAGTTATGCATCATTTAGGCTCGAACAAGAAGCCCAAAAGTCAGTTAATTGAAGAGAAAGTGTCTCTCTACCATTTAATCTTTGTGTTACATTCGGGCAAAACCACCGCTTAAGGCAAGGTGAAACCTCCACTCAGAGAACTGACAGTTGAAGAAATCAACACATAAGGTTGCAAAAGGGCCCCAGCGGTTATGTAATTGCCGCCTATTTAAACCGGTGGTTCTGTAACACCAAAAAGACCTGAACTTCTTAAGGTCAAAGTTTTGCATACGAACTTGAAATCGAGGGTCACTTTTTTAGATGTGTATAAATTTTCAAGAGGAATCCACATGTAATCTAAAACCACTTTGGATGTTTCCCGTGTTGTTTTTGCCTATGAACCAAAACCTGACTTTCCTGAGGTCATAACATGTCGTAAATGCTTCTTTAGTCTCCTTAGCCGCTGATTAACTCAACCAGTTGATTTTGATTAAGCACTCGATCCAATTTTGGATCACAAAAACTGCATTCTCCCTTCATCTCGTGTATTTTCATCCGCTATCCATTATTGGCTACACTAGGAGCATGATGTAAATCTTCCCAGCCACATCCTGAAGGGTTTACAAGCCCTTTCAGCAAAAAAAGTGTTACTTGAACCATACACATCAAAGCTATTATCAATCCTAAAATAGCTCAATGTGCCTTCTTTATCTATTTGATTTCAATGTTAATATGATGTGACAATGCTCTCTAAAATAAACAAAGAGAGCAATATTCTTTATTGAGTCGGTGTGATGGTTGACTTGCTTTTGCTAGATGTTTAACAAATAGGCTTTCTCATGTTAACCTCCATACTCTCTGAAACTACCTCCCTACATCTCACCCTCCTTCCTCTCCTAAGTTCAATAAAATAAGACTTATTCTGGCAGCGCCAACATTAGTCTCCCTAAAGAGGCCATGACCTCCTCTTTAAATTGATTCTCAAGTTTCAATGCAGTTGCTTGCAGGGAAAATCTATCACCAGTTTATATATATTCATGCATAGAAGACAGTGGTGAAACCTTCTTTTCCAGCCACAAAGGAAAATGGATGTTATCTCAAAATGGAATCCCCTCCCGTACTCAATTTCCCATGGCGGAAACAGTACAAAAACTGTGGTATTTAAAATAAACGGCATTGATTTGTCACTTCATGGGTGCATCTTTAGGGTCCAAACCTCTGAGATCTTGGATATATGTTCAATGGATACTGTTCTGATGATGCAAAAGCCATACTCCATGGCCACCTTCTCCACCACAGCAGAAAAAGGGGCAACCTTCTAGGGAGAGCCTTTGCTTTTTAAAAAGCATAATTATGAAACCATATCTTCATACGTAAATCCAATACATGACCTCCCAAGCATGGTCCAAGTTTGGTACATTTGCCCGTTTTTTCCACTTAAGTCTGGGAGGAATCGTTAGTGAAACAAATAGGAAACTCCAATGGGGAATATCTTATTGCCTCTGAACTTACACTTAGGTCCAAAATTCTCAATTACACAAGAATTTGTTTGAATGTGAATATTAAGAAACCAATTCCAAAAAAATTGTATAAGGAGTTGGGAGGAATTGATGTTGGGAACAGCCAACTGATTGTGAGAACATTCATTTCAAATGTCATATGTGCCATCAACATGTTCATCCCGCAAGGGTGTGTCCACTATGTCAATCTCAATCAACTTCTCATCCCAAAATCAGCCCACCATGGTAAAAAAGAAAATTCCAACAGCTACACAACCGGAGAAACTACCCTCATATTCAAAAGATAAAGGAAAATAAAATAGTTAGTCAAAGCATGTGTGGGAACTGCCAATATAATTTCCAAGCATAGACCAGAAAATCAAAAAACATGAAGGAGAAACCAACAGCTTGTGTCCACGTCTAGCTCTTTTCAATTGTTGGAGAAACCCATAGTTCAAAAGAGTCGGATGGATGTGTTTCACCGATCATGTTTCACACTCACACCGAAGTGCAAGATATGATCATGAATTACTCCCCAAGTCCAAATCATTTCCCTAAGTGAAATCCTAAATAGAGAAGAAGTTACTGCCGTCCCAATCGAATATTTCACATCTCGCAGAGGTGCCTCGACACCTATACCAATTGAAAAAAGGGGAAGAAGCTTGAGAAAACAAACAAGGAAGATCCTCTATTAATTCAGCCAATCAACTGCGTGTACATTTTCAAGAATTTGGAGTATTGTGTGAACACCAAAATGGAGACCTCCAAACTAAGGAAATGTTTGCTTGTGAGATTGATTAGAGTGGCTCCTACCCTTCTTCCAATTTGTTATGAAGATAATTTAATGGAACTCCAAAGGGTTGGGAGCAACAATTAAGCACGCATTTCTCTTAAACCATATTGCACGGAGAAGAGCTGATTTGCTTCTACTTCGAAGCTAAATATGATCGCTCTTCTTTAACCAAGACCAAATTACCCCGTGGGCCATTCCAGTATTCGTATTAAAGAAGCAACTAGATGAGCAATGTGAGATCCAAGTATACTTTCACATCAACTAAAATCTATAAATATAGTTTAGCCACCGATCCTCCGTAATGTCCCCATTTCTCGAGTGGCCTAGGAGGCCTTTCATCTGTCTTAGCCTTGGTCATGCCCAAGGGGCTAGTGACATTGATGGTTATTGGGTATGGTTTGCACCTTCATTTCACTTATATATTATGTTTTGACGTTGGACACGTACTTTGAGGTGACTTAAGTGAAATAAGGTTGTGTGATGCTCCCTAAGGTACTTTATGTTATATTTTGTCGATGACTTAAGTGATGGGTGAATATATGGTACTTTATTTTCTATTTCTTCGTTGGGGGTAACTTAAGTGTACTTTTGGCATAGTGGTGATAAAGTAACTTAAGTTATTTTATTATTATGTGGATTTTCCCCAAGGAGGTCGATTAGGGTTCTTTTGGGCCCTTTGTTGCAATGAAAAGTTATAAAAGGAAGTGCTTGGGGAGAAAAGGGCATTCATTCATACACTCACCTATTTTGATATTGGAGCAACTATTGTTTGCACTTTCTTTGCTTGTGGAGTAAGATCCCACAAGAACCCTAGCTTTGGTGGTGAAAGATCCACACCTAGCTAGCAGAGCACTCTTCGATGGTGAAAGATCCTCCCTAGTTTGCTATTTTGGAGCTTTATTTATATTTTTGGATCAAATCTGGAGAGTAATCAGAAATTCAGTTTCAGAGTAAGAGGACAACCCTTCTTCATCAAGGGTTTCAATTCAAATTTGGAACAACTATTTTCTAGGGTTTTATCTACTCAGTTCCATATTTGAGGAGCAATTTTGGAGGGGTTTTGTGGTCCGATTCCGGAGATTTCGGAGTTGGAGATTGTTATCATCATGAAGATGCCCTAGAATTCATTTCCATCATTTTTCCATTGTTATTCTGGAAATTACAGTCAGCTGTATTTTTCTCTCATTTTCTGCCCTAAAATAAATAAATAAAATCAGATCTGAGAGATAAAATTATTTCTCTCTTGTTTATTGTTCTATATATTTTTCTGAGTTGTTTGAAGCTTCTGGGTAGTGTTGAAGTGATTAGTTTGCAAAATACAAAAAAAAAAAATTTCTGCATATTGCTGTCATAAAAATCAGAAAAATCAGAATTCAGTTTGCTGTTATTTTATACATATTTTGTGAATTTCAAGTAATATCCCACAAGGGATATTTCACCCTCAAGTATAGATTTGAGACACATGCTTTAGGTTTCTAGAAGGACAGGCCCCTTTCCCAACATGGGAATTGATACAGAGCCTCTGTTGGATAATTTTGTCCTTCAGCATTATTGTTCTCTGTACTTTAGGTTTTTATTTACTTTTTTGGTTTTTTTGTTTTAGTTTACTCAATTTCTTTTCTCAATAGTAAAATGGTTTTTCAGCTTGATGTCTTTTGTTTTGTAGAAAAAATAATCCTAGATTGACATAAATTGAATTTCTTGTTTGTGTTCCTTGAGTGTAAAATCATTCACAGGCAGATCTGTTCAGTGGAGTGTTTCCTATGCCTGGTGTTTCACAAGTGTAACTCACTGGTTTGATAATTAAAATTTCTCCTCACCAACCACTAGTTGTAAGGTTAATTGACATATATAATTCACTTAAAATAATCAGCTCTAATAGGGTTACAAAATGGCAATATCTTCCTAAATTGTAGCATTCAAGCATATATTTTATTTAAAATATCACAGAGAATGAAAGACAAGTCCACAAGAGTAAGGGATGTTGATTTATTTCATATAAAATGTATGACTTCATATAAACTTTTTAACTTTTCCTGCCACACTATTGTAGACCATATACCACTGCTTATGTTTGTATGACTTGTCAAAATCATTAACAACTACATCGAGATTGATTTGACAATTATGGAAGGAAATTTACCATCAAGCAATTACATCCTACCATCTCTGCAAAAATAAATAATTATCAATTTCATAATTTAGTGCTCACAACATCTAACTATTACTATTGTAAATCAAAACAAGTCATTACCTCACAAGCCGATAAGCTGACATTGTCATCAAGGATGATCCAAAAACAAGTAGCGCATCACCTCCCTTTATTGTTGCCATAGCTTTAGAAGCCCTCTCTTTGGGGACATTATCACCAAAAAAGACAACCTTCAAAATTTTGAAAACTAGTGTTGGAATATGTGATCCAAAAGGTTTATATAGCAGTAGTTCATATAGATAATAGTTTATATTTTGTGAAATAAACTAACTCTATCCAACATCGATTAAGATGAGTAGTTATACAGTTATACTTGGGTAGGGTGGTTATCAATACAAATGCTTTATAGCGCCTCCTTATAATATCCAAAGAAATCATTGAAACCCAATTATTGTTGTTATGGTCTATTTCTTGTAATCTTCATTGTTTGATCAGTGGTATGAAAGCCCTCATTGAAATGGGCCGTGAGAAAATGACAAGGGTGGTTGAAGCAGTTGAAGCTTTCTGTGTTTTCCAAGAGGAAGTAGAAACAATTTATCAGGGAAGCATTTTTTAAAGGACATTGCAACTTATTTTTGGTTTTGCTGTGGAAGTACATCAAAGTATTTGAAAAGCACAGACAAATATATTTTTTATTTGGCAAAATAGAGATGATTTATTGTTGTACGGATTTTGATGAAAAGGAGACAATCAACCAAAAAGAGTCCATTTGTTGCAGAGAAGGACATTAAAACTATATTTCTGTTCAAGTTGTTTGCTGGATATTAAATGCATTACTTTTGAGATAGTTATATGATAATTCTGTACAACGTGAATAAGGAGGAATCGATAATAATAAATTGATGGCGTATGTGAAAATGTTAATATTGCTGCATAGAACAATTTGCAATTTTGCAGATGTAGAAGAAGATAAAAACTGCTGTAACAGTGATAACAAGGCTGTACAGACAGTTGAAAGTGTGGAAATGAAGAGTTTTTGCTGTTTTTGTGTTGCAGACTTCCGTACAGATATTAAAAATAGTGAGAATGGGTCAATGAATGCTTTGCTGAAGATTTCTCATTATTCGAGTCTTTTAAATCTATCTTTCCGTGGGGAGACCACATCTGAAATTACTGTTATTTTGCCATATGCGTGCTGGGTAAAAGTAACTCAAAATCTTCTTTTTTTTGGTTTTGGTTTATGAAACCGAAAAAGGTATCCAAACTGGGTCTTGATGACTGTTGCAAAGGAGCGTGCAGAGGAATTCGTAAGTGCATGCTTGATAATAACTTTTATTAGGAGGAAGTCACAGATTCAACCCTTGCTAACTGTTTTCTTGATTTGGGGTACTTGATTGAATGCAAATAAGTGCTCATATACAACTTTATGTCTATATGTTTCAAGTTTCAACCAAGTATTTAGAAGAGATTGTCAAAAGGTGGTTTCTAAGAAATTAAGTGTGTGGGAGATCAAGAATTCCAACCTTGTCAAGTGCAAAACTAAAAAAATTAAGATCCCTTCTTTTTCCATATAGCCTATGATTTTTATGATTTAAGCCCCATTTATGTCCTACATAAAGATAGGGGTCTAGCCAGTCGTTATAAAGGTTTTGAAGCATTCTGAGTCCAGCCAAAGTGTTATTTTTGGTATTTGGAGACTCCCCTAGTAGGTCTGTATAAAAATGTATTGAAATTTGAAAAAGGACAATTTTTATTAGTAAACCATGAACATAACCGGTAACACTACACTTTCGTGCAGCCAGTATTTTAGGAGTAAACATGTTGCACTGTGTGGTCCAAGACCCCTAAGATTGACCTAGCTGACAGAGCTAGAACACCACCCATTTTGGGTTTGTTGCTAGCTCTGAGACCAAGTTTTGTTGTAGTGTCATATTTGGATAGATAATAGGAAGTTTGATGTTATTTTTGTTCAAATTTTGGTTTTGATGTATTAATATAATTGAGGAGCATACCAGTTATCTGGTGGTGTTTATGCTGCATAGACTTTTGATGGGCGAATTCTCCCAGGAAGGACAATAGTTTACATTTTTCATGTTTTTATTTTGTATAGAAAAACCCTAATTTTACTTGTTAGTGATTTATGTTTTATAACCAAATGTCAATTCAACCATATAATACCTAAAATAATTTATTAAACATGAGTATAAAAATAAAGATGTGAACAATAGAAAATTACACAAAATGTTTTCTTATATTCACTCAATAAGGCTTTCAACTACACATCTTTAAATAATACCGAAAGAAGCAAAAGATCTCCTCTTTATAGTAACTTTGTGTCTAGAACAATGGCCAAGCACACAGGTTGGGTAATCTGGAGTCCTATTTTAGGAGTCCAATCACAGACACACACACACCATAAGCCCTAGCTAGGACAATCAAGGGTTTACTTTGTACCCCTTGTTGGACACACATTGTGTGCGCCCTTCCCAACTCTGATAGGAAATACCCCCTCTTACTATTGCTTTTCCACTAAACTTGCCACTCTATTCAACAATTTTGTTATTTGAGAGTCTCGAGTATCAAAACTATTTTTTGCATGTCCCTTTTCCTGAGAATTACTCCATTTAAATAGTATTCAAGAGGTGGTTACAAATAACCATTATGCCCTTCAAATCACAATTTGTTTACATTAACACACATTTGTTATTTATCCGCATCATCGGGTATACATGTATGGGAGAGCTTTTCCTCATTTCATTTCATCCTTTTTTTGTATTCCATATATCCACATAACTCTTGGGCAGTTATTTAATAACTCTTTATTTTCACCCCTTGTACATAATTTCAAGAAATTATTAAAACATGAAAATAGTCATATAACAAGACTTCTCAACTCCCATCTGAAATGGTGGAAGATTTTGGTTTTGATTAGTCTTCAAGTGATTGTACACTGAAAGGGTTGTAAGCACTAGAGTATTTGCAAACTGGTAAGAGTTGTTGGGCATCAAGTAAGATGTGCCATACATGAGGTACAAAACTATCATCGACACAAGGGTCAATGTGGCTGGGTATTCCGAAGATGATGTTCATACCACAGTACAGTACAGATGATCAAGGGTTGAATGTCACGCATTCATCATCTTTGTGTTGGGTCAGAGGCTGCAAGGTTTGCAACAAACATAGGAAATTGAAGGTGAAGTTGTGTTTGCAGTTGATGAGTCAACACAGATATTAGTGCCAAATGTACAGGTGGAAGAATGACAAGTTGCAGCAGCTGTTGTTTGATAGCTTCAGAGTCGTGTTTCTGGATCATCTTCTTCCCCTTTGAATGAAGGGGGTTTTGTTGGATCATGTGATCCAAAAGGTTTATATTATAATAGTTCATATAGACAATAATTTATGTTTTGTAAAATAAATTAATCTTAACAATATTGATTAAGATGGGTAGTTGTACTTGAGTAGAGTGGTTATCAATGCAAAGGCTTTATATAGTCTCCTTGTAATATGCAAAGGAATCAATGAAGCCCAATTATTGTTGTTATGGTCTATTTCTCATAATCTTCATTGTTTGATCAACAAGTGAAAACCAAGTAGCATATCCTTAATGTAATAAATATATCCTCTTTTATAAAACTTCATAACAAGAACTATCCAATTTCTTATTATCATTTTAACATGAAGTTAAACGCTACCTAATCATTGTTTGATCAACTAGTGAAAAACCAAGTAGCATTTCCTTAATGTAATAAAAATATCCTCTTTTCTAAAACTTTGTAACAAGAGCTATCCAATTTCTTATTATCATTTTAGCTTGAAGTTAAAACACTACCTATACAATTCCTAGCATATCGGGACATGGAACAGGGGTGGACTTTTTAAAACAATAAATTACTAAATAACACCATTGATTCAATAATCCGAAATTGTGAATTATGAGAAAAGTACAACAGCATTTGTTAGAACTTCATTTGTGATAACTTCAAGGGTAAAACATTTGAAGGATGTGTGTTCTAAAACTTCATTTCTGTGTTGTGCATATGTAATGTAATGATGGTTTCAAGTTCAAACCAGGTTTTTATACCTAAGCATTAAAAGCTAAATATATCACATTCATTTCAAGGATATTTATAAAGGTCGTGGCTAGTTTTGAGTAACACACCGGCGCATTACAAGAACATAACAATGAATCCCCCAAGTGATAAATAACCCTTTTCTGGCTGTAGATATATAACCCTAGGATGTATTTTAAGACACAAAAATAGAAGAACCATTATGTAATGATTTAAATAATTGTTTATTTAAAAAATCTCTTAAGAACAAAAGACAACCCCATGATTTGACTCCTTGTCTAGAATATTCACTTAATAATGAATAGGCATGAACCATAAAAATAAGGAAGAATGAGTACCCCTTTAGAAAATGCTTCAAAAAAGAGAATATTTCTATTTCTAATGTTCACAATCCAAAGTTTATTAGTTATTACTTATTTGTTATCGATGTGCGTATTCGAGCTAGTGTGAATGAGAAATGGGACGAATGTATGAAAAGGCCTGAGAAAACTGCTAATATTCCAGATTGTCCAGTCACAAATAAAACCCCTTTTAGATGATTTTTCTATGGCAGTGATTGCTGCAGCTATGGTCACCAGAAACAATGGCAATCCCAACAGGAATGGAAATGGGCAGAAATCTGGATATGAGAACAAACCAGAGCAAGGTCAACAAGGGAAAGTGGAAACACCTATTGAGAACGTAGGTGGCAGACACAGACTTAGCTGAGTGCTAGGCCCTTGGATTTCTACAAATCTGAATAGCATCTAAGACTCCAGTTAAAATAGGAAAATCTAAATTCTGGGAAGAAAGAATTTAAATTTTGCAAGGCTTTGAAAAATGATGATGCCATGATGTTCCCCAACTGTCCCAGGGACATTGCAGCACCCTTAACACCTTAAACAACAGCAGGGATGCCCCATTTTTACAACTTTGTGGATGCAAGGGGAAGTCATGTGCCCATCGTCCGTCCCCATTTTCCGTTCATGAGACATCCATGAAACATCCAAGACGTCACTTGGACTCCTAGGGATGTGTCCCGTGGAATCTTGCTTCAAACTAAGCAAAAACCATGACTGAGAAAAAGAAGGTTCAAATAATTAATTTTATTATATAATATAGTAGGAATGGTTGTTACGAAGATAATAAGCATAATGTAATTCCCCAAGAGTCTCAATAGACACATTGTGTTTTTGGGACTATATGGTAAAACCTAGAAGCGAGAAACGAAGGGTCAAATAGCATCAATTTCTGAGAGAAAGAGGAGATTCAAACAAACATGATGAAAACAAAGTCAAGGGGATTCCAACTTAGCCTAACAAACATATAAAGGGCATCATAAGAGAAATTTGACAGCACTTCACATTGAGGATTCCAAAGGGTAAGTGAAGCCAACATAAAGAGAAGGAAATGACATGATTCGTGTACCTTTTCAACACATGAGACAAAAAAATTAGAAGAGTCCTTTGGAGAGTTATAAGAACCCACTGAAGGCTCATTTTGGAGCATGAACATTCAAAGAGATGTTTACCATGATTTTAAAAACACTCCCTAATGCTATACGAGGGAACTCCAAATTTTTAGGGACTGCACATGCATAGCTCGGTATAATAGAGGGTTGTTTAAAGGAGGAATCAAACTTCACATCTTGCTGACCAGCATCACAAATTTTCCTCTTTGTTGCAGGACCATCGTACTATCAGAATGTGGTAGAGGTTTAAAGATGATCTTGGAGAAACGGTATCTGTTATTCCAACTTTCATTTCTATCATTTATGTTCTACAATCAGCCCACCCAAGGGCTGAAAAAGGCCTGCACTTGACCATGAAGCCCTCAACTGTATTTTAAAAACAATGGGAGAAGGCTTATAGTAAAAGAATTGAAACACATCAGGACAAGACAACAAAGAATCCTCTAAAGACTTCATGACATTATTGATTCAATTAGAATATACATATTGTGATAACGACATAATTTATGACCCCGTTACTGTACACAATTCAAAATAAAATATTTTCCAATATCCTTCTCCCTAACCTGGCTGGCCTAGGGAAAAGTTCCACAGTTGGTTGTTTTGACAATCATTCTTCAGTTTGGGAAGTATCTATCTGCAATAGAACTACAACTGACCTGCAATGGAAGGAAGAGGGGATTGGTACTGTCATTGGAATGTTACAAACAGGTAACATCAGTGTGCAGTTTGATAACAGGAAACTAGAATGGTATGTTATAGTATCATCTCTTTCTTATATCAGCAAATGAAGCTGTCTTGAATAAATGAGGTAAGTACTCACCTTTAATGTTGAAGACCATCATTTACTTTTTTATGATCATTTATGGTCGTTGCACTTGCTATTGTACTTTTACATTTGTTTTCTGTTCTCTTGCCTGAACCAATAGGTTAAGCAAATATAGCATAGATTAGTAAATACATAACCTATGAGATAATCTACAAAATAGGTTTATGGGCCATGCTACAGGAAAGTTTCAATATATCAACTGTATGGGCCAGCCAACAGGAAACTTCAATGAATATTAAGCCTCTTGAGCAGCCTACCATCAAATTTACTAAATATTACAATACAGCATACTGAAAAATTTACTGAATGCTATGCTTACACAACACCCAATGAACTAGTTGTCTCAATATGAAGCTTGTGAAACACCCTATGGGTCAATAACATAGCCTATTGCAAACCTATGGGCCAAATATATATAATCATTGAAAGGAAACTATATGCACCAATTGTCAAGGACACGCTTCACCTCTTGTACCAATTATTGGTGGCTATGCTGCAGTTAATGCATTTTGCACAGGTTATTCTAAATTGGAGAAGCTTCTGAAGCAATGCGCAGTCTGAAATGTGCCGGAAAAATTCCAAAATGGCGCAGCTTTTTCCAGGGCATTTCCAGCATGCATTTCCAGTGCTTTTTAATAAAAAAATAAAAAGATACCCTATCCTAAACCTCAACCCCTAATCATGGTTGAAAATTCAAAAACATATAAAAAAATTAAAAACCTAAATCCAAAACCAAGCATATAATTAACATTATATGTTGCAGTTCTGACATTTTGCAATTTGCACCCGGCAGCATTTATACATTCTGAGATGGCCATTGCAGGGTTTCAGGCAGAAAAGACAGCAACTGTAGTATTCAAAAGAAGCACTTTTTCATGCTGAAGTAACAATTGTAGTCTTGAATACTATAATTTATAAATGTTTTATCTTTTATGGACTAAAAAGGAATATTAAGCATTTTTTATATATTTCTACTTTTTAATACTTTATTGTACAGAAGTTTCTGTGCCATTTCATTTCGGATCCATTTCTGTTAGTGTTTCCTAGAAAAGTAGATTGGCTGTATTGGTGTAAGGAAAGGAACTAGACCACACTTAGCTGAAGCCCAACCCTAGTGCCTTAGGTCCACTTCACACCCTCTTTAAATTGCTTCAACCATCCATTACTCAAAGAGTCAAATTCATTCCACCGTTGAGGGTCCCATGGAATTAGTAACTGCCCCCAAGCCAGCCATTCAGCCTGTAGGTCCCTTTGGGACATTTTTGCCACATGTCAGCAACGTCATCAGAACATGTCAAGACGTTTTGGCACGCTCTAAATTTGTCAGTTTTATCCTAGATGGCTCTTACAACCAATCCTTATGGCAGAACCCTTTAGGCCACACCTCCGTATTAGCATCCGAAAATTTTAGAGCATGTCAAACTTGACAGCATTTTGTGTCTAGCACGTCAAATTTGAAAGGTTTCTAAATAAGAGCCAAATACACCTTTCCTAATGTTCAAATCATCACATATGGTTTACTCATGCACATTTGTGAATCTTGGCTACCATTCATAAAGCTTAGAGGCAAGCACTCATCTTAAGGACTTGATTCCACAGCCATAGCAAGACTAATTATAGGCTAAGATGCTCTTGCACCATGGCAAGGACAAGCAATCTACATAACTTTCGTATTGGGTGTACCTTTCTCCTAGATGCCAACTTTTGCCACCTACACCCTAGACATGGTTTGTGTCAGCTCAAAGGGGCAGGTCAATAGTCCAATCAAATCTTAAGAATAAGTACAGCATTGTATTGTTTTTTTCAGAATACTTGTTTATCTTTTAGGCACTAACCTTCATTGCAAGTCAATATCAAGTCAAGCTAGAACACCTTTCTATTCCTAACCTTTACTTTCATCTTTTAGATTACTATATGAACGATATGCATGTTAGATATGTTGGAAGGTTTTGATAAGTGATAACCATGAAAGAGTTCCGAAGCTGCTGAGGGAAGGGGAAAGCCACAAGACCTCTGCCCAGTTCAAAAGCAAACAATGGATTTGCTCTTGCATGGAACCAGACATATACCACTACAAACTCCTTTAAGGGAAACTACAAGATGTTGGGGGCTCTCATGCTCAACCATAAAACTCTCCTCTCTCCGAATGGACAAACTGCTCTCTCAGACTTCTCATGAAAAACATTTGTGTAGGGGATGAAAAATGAAATAGGAAAGCTAAAGTTCCCATAACTTTTTTGCTTAGCCAAGGATTAGGCAATCTTGATTGGCTGATAGAAAGGTAGCTCCCTATTGGCTTGTATAAAGGAAAGCCCTTGCTGGTTGCTTTTTCCTAGTTCCAAATAACTGAAAATGCCAAATTATTAATAACTTAGGCTAAAAGCTAACCCTAATTAAATTGAAACAAAGTCCATCTATCAACACCAACATCCCCTTCAAGTTCAACAAAGGTGAGCGTGCACAAAAATGAAGAGGCTCAAATCCTCCTGGAATTGGTCTTGGCAACATCCCCGATGAGGTACCCATGTACACCGAAAAGCTCTATAGAGGAGGACTAAACATACAGTGAAATAATATGAGAATCAATGACAAGGGCATATTCCTAAAGATGAAAAAAGTTCCACCTACACCGAACATTTCTATCCGTCGCATGAGGAAGGCCAAAAGATGTGACCTAAAAATCTTCCCACTCCAAGAATGATGATGCAGCAACAATATGAAGATCTTAGTAACTGTACAAAACTGAAATGTGGCATAGATCTATCAAGATTGTGCACAAGAATAATGCCACTAATGTAGACATGGGGAAGGTCATGGATCATTCACTAAAAGAATGCCCATGTAATGTGAAGGTGTTGGCTAGATTTTCTGCACAGCTGAAAACCTAGGCAGTTATGAGATAAATCTCCCTCATTTACCGGTGAGGCTCCCGTGTAAGATTTTGTCAGTTTATATGTCCTAATATCTATCTGTTGGTATTACTTTAACCGTGTAGCTCATGAACCATAGCTATACGGTTCTACAGCAAGTAAGCAGTTGTAAAAGAAAGGAAAAATCTGCAGAAAACGGAAGAAAGTAGAGAGGATGTGCAACCCAAGCAATAGTTTACAGAGTTGATTGCATGCACATAGATTAAAACAAATAGATCATTAAGCACAGAATTTGAAGCAAAGAAAACTTTCAGATCTAGATCTATAATAACACATTTTATGAACAGATCTAGAAATAAAGTAAGAACATAAAGTGCATCGTTGACACAAAGTTCTCTGGAAATCTCTTCTATATTCCTTTGCTTGCAGAAATCAGGGGTTTCAGCTCAAAGTCTGGAACACAAGAATGTTGATCACAAATTCCGATCCATTAACCTGTAGGTTCTTCCTCTACTTATAGCATGTAGAGGGAAAATACAAATGGGAGACTATAACTAAACTAGAACATAAACAAGAAGTAAAAAGAACATCTGGCAATCATCTTCCCCTAATTCCTCTCTTAATGACATGCATCAGGAGTTCAAGTTAAAATTGTGCACATTTGTCACTTAACTCAAAGAATCATTCCAAATAACTTAAAGTAATGGTTTTCAAACCAATAACTTTTAAGTTGACAATTACATCCGGGGACATAAGAATTAAGAGAAGAAAGAAAAGAAGAAGGAAGATCTGCCAGCTGTAACTTCTACACTTTCTTTTGTTTTGATCTCGAATATACTTTTCAACATATAGTTCAGCAATTTCCCATCCGCTTTAACCACAACTTCTTTCTCTGTCTTGAATTGCTACAATCCTTCGCTCAAAACTTTGATGCTCGCTTCCACCTCCTTCAAACTAGGCCCAAACTTCGTAATGTCTGATTGCAGCATTACACTTACTAATTGAATTCATCGTGAAAGTCCTAACAGACTTCATCAATCCTCTCTTGAATCATCAGGAGAGAGCCTTCCAGGGAATCAGGCACTTTGTTGGGAATGGTCCTTTTGTATGAAGAAACGTTCCCAACCACTTCCTCGTTGGTGAAAGCAATGACATTGCCTGACAGTGATGATACCATACTCTTGAGCGCCCGCATTCTTTTCAGCATGATTCTGAAGATCTCCAAACAAAAAGAGACCGTAAATTCAAGTTGCTTCCCCTTCTCAACCGATCCATCGGGCACAATTTGTTCTGCAATCAAAACCTCCTTCGGCAGCTTATTTATCTCGACCAAAGTGCCCAGGTTACTTTCAGCCACTGTATTCATATCTACCGTGCTTGTCACCAGTTGCTTCAGCTGAACTAATGCATCCTTCATAACCTTTAGACGAGTGGCACCTCCCTGAGTTGTACAGAAGCTTGGCGAATGATTAGGCTCTTCCATTCGTCGATAGCTCTAACTTGGTTACCTGCATTTTCCACTTCCTGCATCAGATGATCACTCACCTGCTCATGTGCTGAAATTGGCTGAGAGAAAGGTTTGGCAACCTTAGCAATGATCTCGCACAACTGGGAAACCTACTTTTGAAGTTCATCTTTTTCTACCTTCTCTTTGTCAAGCTTAAGGAATAAAGCATTTATCAGTGTCTGTGTGTCTTGCTTTAATCCTTCAGTAGTGGTTTGACCTATCGGCACTTTGGTCACTATTATATCTGCTTGCCGTAAGCTCGCCCTTCTACTTTCCTTTTGTCGGAACTGATACCTCAGCGAACTTTTGCCCTGATTCTTCAATAATCAACCTTGAAGTCACCTTAGCAACTTTAGGTCTTCTGTCTTTTCCGCCCAAACTCAGGAGCAACTACAAGTCATGTTCCTCCAAGTTGATCTCCTCTCTAGCTTCCGGACTGATTGTGAGGCCAACCACTTTGAGAAATTGCTTCTCGGAGAATGAGAAGTCGTTGAATGCACCACCATCTCGTGCTCTGGTTCCTCTCCATCCGAAATTGCTACAGTGTTGTGACTGTCGTCTTCTGAATTGTCCAAAGACAATGCTCTTTCAAATTCTGCCATCTACAACTTTAGTGTTTCTTCAGGAAGAGGTGAAGATCGGAGTGGCTGAGGAGAGAACACAAATGTTGCTAGATTCAACGGAGGAACGGCAATATTTTCTTTGAGGTTCATAGGCTGGTGAAGTGTGGTGAGTTGACGCTGGAGAAGTCGGAACTAACACCATAGCCGTAGAAGTGACCTTTTCCTGTGTATGAGACTTTTTGTGCACTTTAAGCTTTTTAGGCCTTTTTCTGCTTTCTCCCTCGTGCTTCCTTTTGATGGAGTCTCTGTGCCGAGGTTGCCTGTGATCTGATTCATCAAAGCTTCATCGAGGCAATATCCCTTTTCGTCAAGACCCGCCGAGGTGTTGACCGAAACTAACGAGCGAATCTTTCCTCGATCGTGTAAAGCGAACCACCAATGTTCTCCTAAAGAGCAGCTCTATCCCCTCCCATCTGGTGGTATGAGTCAAGTAACACAAGCCCATTGTCTATGAGATCCGCAGGTATCCGTGCTAATCCATAATCAAACACTTGTCGCGCCGATAACCTGCTGAAGTCTTTCTTTCTAACTTCGTACTCGCTTCTGCACTTCATCCAGAAGTCTTCTAACGAAGGCACATGCGAGTATTCCTAGGAGATTGTCTTCCTTGCTACCCCATATGGATCGAAGTTCAGCCGTGCTGGGAAGAACTCATGCTCATACTCAGAGAACATCTCAACTTCAATTCCTCTGGCCTTGTGAATGCTCTGGCAGCTGTAATAGCCCACTGTGATCGGAAAGAAGCCTGTAGACTTGTGTCGCTTTGATTGTAGGTCATGCATCTCCACGAGCTGTCTGCACAACTCCATGATGACCAATTTGTCGCTTGGATATCTGGCAACTTGACTGGTTCTCCTAAAAAGCCGGTTACCCTGAGGTATGTAAAGTCTACAAACTGGATGAAGATACAGCCATGTTGGGATACAGCTTCCCAAGCTTCATTGCTCACCCTGTTGATCTTCAGATCACTGCTCAACTTGCAAATGAATTCGTAGAAGAATCCATTGTTGACCACTTTGTAATCTTTATTGCATTCAGGCACAGTCAACTGTGGGTAGCACTCAAAAATAGGATCCTTCGAGAGTACACCCCGTCTATCCAACTTGGAAAAGATACCTGCGAGGCTACTGCATATACCAAGTAGGAAGTCATCTTGAAGTTGTATGTCCGCCTCACACTTCTGGAGCTTCTCACCGATGTTGTCACGATGATCTTCGCCCGATTGATTATTAATCTACTTTTTTGATCTCAATGGTCCTGATGAAGGCATACATCAATGAGTGGAAGTTGTGAGTGTTAGCTTCTCCATTTATCTTGCATAGCAATTTGGTAATATCATCCACTTCCTGTACCAGATCGGATCGTGGAAGAGTCCTCGGGAACTTCGATGGAGATCTGGGCTTCTTCATATACTTGTTGTTCATTATGCCCACACAGTCTACTTTGTGCTTCTCCCATTTGTTGTCGGCGTCTAGCATGCTGATTGTAGTCACCACAGTCGTGTTGGAATCTTCAGACAATAATTGATAAATTGTGCATCCAACTGGATTATTGTCTTTCCCGCAACATCCCGATTGATCTGGATAGTGGATGGTACGACCTTGCACACTCCATGACGAATTCAGGCAACTAAGCTGTGACTGGGAATGTTGAAGCTCGAATGATTCCACTGCTCTTTACTGCCCGCATGAGAGATGTCTTTCCACCCTGGATCTGTCAATCAATTCGGAGAGGGGTTCGGGGCCTAGATCTCGTATCACCGATATCAGCAAATCTGGAAGCAATGCATGATTCCGCTGATCCTTCTCTTTCATCCCGCTTCATCATGGTCGGAGCAATCTTTGTCTGAGCAACTCTTTTTCTTTTTATTCTGCCTTGGAATTCTTTGCAATTGGTGTAGATCTGGGAATTTCTTCAGATTCGGAAGATATATTCAATGTATATGACATTGATTTGAGCTCCCTTTCACTTATATAAGCACCTGTAATGAATACCTACAATTAATTCAGACAAAGACGGAATCCAGAGCATGAACACTTGATTTTCATCACAAAAATCTGCATATAAAGCTCGCTGCCCTAAAATTTGAGGCTTTGCTTGCATGCAAAGCAAGCATAAATATTTTTAACTTCACCTGGGCACTTATACCAACATGTAGATAATTAACAAGGCTTAAATCAAGCTCCTCCAACCCTAGGCGCCAAACTTTGAAGCTTTCCGGCAATGAAAAACACTTTTTTATGCAAAAATCCTCCTTCCTTGGGCGCCAAAACTGTCCGGCTGCAATCCTTTGCTAAAAGAATTAATTACTTCTTTACTATGGCAGCCCATGCTTATATAACTCTCAGCATTCTATTTTTAATAATTGTCCCTCCTATTCCTAGCAATTAATTAATAAACAATGATGTTTATTCACCCAAATTGGGTGCCTATTTTTGCATGTTGTTGGCTGCCATTAAATAAATTTATTTTATTTATTTTTAGCATGCTTCCTTCAGTTCTCTTTGACTTAACATCATGCATTGACCTTCTATTTATCCATGGCGCCAAAATTAGGAATAAAATCAATTAATAAATGCCATTAAAAGCATTATTTAGCATGGGTGATTTCTAAATTTAAGAAGTCAACTTTGATGGGATTATTCACCCTACACTGCAGCTCTAAAAATCCCTTCATTCACTTAAGTTGTTTGACTTCCATAATGGGAATTTTTACCCTGCAAGGCAGGTAATAAATTCCCACCTGCCTGCCACTTCTAATTTTCCCACTGCAGCTTAAGTGACTTTCCAAAAAGTGCGACTTGCATTAAAATTAGCCTCCTTTGAAAAAGTGCAACTTGTTTGGGTGAATAAAACCTTCTGATGGGAAAAGTTAGCCTGCTAGGCAGGCGAAAAATTCCCATTAGTGCTTTAAGTGATTTTTCTTTATTTTATAATGGGAATTTTTACCCTACAAGGCAGGTAAGAAATTCCCGCCTGCCTGCCGCCTCTAATTTTCCCACTGCAACTTAAGTGACTTTCCAAAAAGTGTGACTTGCATTAAAATTAGCCTCCTTTGAAAAAGTGCGACTTGTTTGGGTGAATAAAACCTTCTGATGGGAAAAGTTAGCTGCTAGGTAGGCAAAGGAAAATTCCCATCGGTGCTTTAAGTGATTTTTCTTTATTTTATAATGGGAATTTTTACCCTGCAAGGCAGATAAGAAATTCCCGCTTGCTCGCCTCTAATTTTCCCATCGCAGCTTAAGTGACTTTGACTTCATGGGAATTTTCACCCTGCAAGGTAGGTAATAAATTCCCATCTACCTCCACTACAAAAATCCCACTGCAGCTTAAACCTATTCATTCCCAAAAAGTGCGACTTGCCTAGGAGAGGCTTTTTGTGCATGACTTCATCTTTTTGGTTAGAAGCTTGCATTTTGAGGTTGATTCCTTCTAGCGCTGTGTTGGTAGATGATCTCCAGATGCTTCAAGCAATTAAACAGATTATACTGGCGAAGGAATTGACCTAGGGGAATTTCACAGAGAAACCGAGGAGAAAACCGGAGAAAAACGCAAAAGAAATAAATAAAAGCGAAAACGTTGCCGTGGTTGTTGCAAATGCCCAGATTCATTCTTGGTGAAAACCCTAATGAGACGAGTGAATACTAGCATGCAAAATCGCAACAGGATTCAACCGGAGCACAATTTACTTCAAACGGGACATTATTTATTCAATAAATAATTAAATAAAAATTTCCAGCACAAAACTTGGCGGAGGGATAAAACAAGTTTGGGCATCTGGGTATTTGTCGAAATTGGCTCATATGATACACTAGGGAATATCCTAACATAATACATACATCTTCTGGCCATAAAAACACACAAAGACCCGTTATTTTAAAAGAACGAAAAAAATTCAAATGGGTAGTCCCAGATTTCAGGGTGAAATCTGGGACACCAAAAGGGCATGGCTTAACAACCCTAAAAACACTTGTTTCTGAGGATCCACATGAAATGGTGGATCGTCAACTGCTTAATAAGAGAGTGAAAGTTCCAAACAACTCAATGGGGGCACTTCCATTAATGGAGACAAGGTCCTCCAAGACACAAATAAGTGATGGCTCTATAGAAGGAAGAGCATCACCTTTTGAATAAATAGTGGATCTATGATCTAAGAACCAATGTCTCATGTGTGGGAGATACACATCCCACATCAGTGGCTCAAACAAACAAGAACAACACCTAATAGGAATGAACCATCACAAGCACCAAGAGTGGAAGCTTTAAGCTTAGATGAAGCGTCCACAGGAAAAAAAGAGTCTTCGTACATGTGCTCAATAACGGTCCACACAAAGAAAGGGGCGATGTGTGTGCCCCGATAGTAATGGAGGTGCATGGATATAGACAACAATAAATGACCAAAGACAATATCACAAGAGTTGAGCCACGAATCAGTATTGATCATGGTGTAAAGATTTCTGTTGGGAAGAAGTGTTCCGTATAAATACGCCACGATGTGTAGTCTATCCCATCAAAAAGGATTGTTGGAAGTGTCATCATGATGGCGGTTTGTGAAAGTGGCTCTCAAAACAAAAATAAGTTGTTCATGTGTCCGTAAAAAAGGCGACAACCCAAAAAGGAGAGAGAAACCAGTGTGCCCTTTGACTGCACAAAAAAATAAAGGCACCACAAGGCCTTACCAAAGTGCTCAAACATGTGCAAAACACAAACCTGAGAGTGTTGAATATGAGTCCCTACAAGTGGCCCAAATATGGCAGAGAACACAAGTTCCCATAAAAGTGACCCTAAGACAAGAAACAAGAATGCCTGATACAAATTCCATAATAAGATGTGGCACACAAACCAATGTTTCAAATGAAGTGTACCCCCAAAAATTTGGCACTTTATAGATAGGGCTTTATAACATGTTTTTATCCCAAAATTGCTTACAAGAATGCAAGTGAATACAAGAAAGAACCAGATTGCAATGTAACTGAAAATGAAAAAATTCAAAATAAAATAAAATTATGTTTATGAACATTATGAAGAAATTTTGACTATTGTACTAGATTCTTTTTGGAAAAATAGTAGGGGCCAAAAAAGATAAGGCTGAAATCCAAGCTACAAGTAAAAACTTATAAGATGTCCGATTTTGGAGCCTAAAGGTGCTTGGAAGATCTGACAGCAATAAATGAGGTATATGTACACTTGGAGTGCTCAAGACTGCAAAAATGTGTTGCAAAACATATGCAACTTCATCAAAACCAACATCTAGATCCAATACACAAATCACAAGATATGAGCTATCATAGTCGGAGGGCTCTACAAAGTGCACCAGATTGCGACAGTTAGTGTTCTTAATGGGGTGGCATGACCTTTTGCCAATCCAAACCCACCCCTAGTCTTCATGAAAAGTATATGGGGTGCGAAAAATAGGCACAGGGGCTTCCAAGGTGCAAACAGAGAAAAAGGCCTTCAAAATAGGAAAAAAGCCAAAACGGCCTCACCTAAGTTGTTATCCATTTTCCCTAGGTCAGCAGCCTTGAAGAAGAGATTTGTGGCCTTCAAAAGAGGTCCCCAACCTTCAAAAGAGGTCCTCGGCTTGTAATTAAAGGTCTTTGGCTTTGAGGGAAGGTCTGCTTCTCCGTGTGAGGGAAGGCCGAGGAGTAGAGAGGAAATCATGGGGAAGGGAGATGGTCATTTAGAAGATCCAAAGGTCGCCTAAGAAGGTCCTAGGCCAAGACTTTAGGCCGTTATAAATATTTTTTAAATCTTAGAATCAAAAAGAACTAAATACATTTTGATCCAGACTTTTTTTGCTGAAGATTTTTGCCAAATATGGCTGAAAATACCCTAAAAACCCGTGGAGACTCCTGATTTCCAAACTTTCTGGAATTGTTAAAAATTATTAGCAAAACTGTAAAATTCTGATTTTTTTAAATTTGAAAAATACAATATTTCAGCCAATGAGATGTTGGTTGGTTGGTTAAGTGGGCTGGGTGTGCAGTCCCACCAAGTTCAAATCTCACTTTGAGCATTTGAGGTTAGTTGTGGCCATTTGTGTTATATTTGAGGTCGGTTGTGGCCATATGTGTTAGATTTATGGGGAACTAGACCCCATGAAGGCCCAAATCTGGTTTATATCTCCGGTCAAAATCATTTACAAAATGACCAACAAAATGAAAAACAATATTTCAGCCTAAAAAACCTGCCCATGGAAAATTTCTTTGGACCCTTAAAATTTGTAAAACTGAAGAGAAAAATGCCATAAATCACCTGATATACCCCTGAAAGAGAAAATATAAAAATATTTTCCAAAATCCATATCAAATTTTCATAAAACAACCAAAAAAAGCATTGCCCCTAAACAAATGAACCTCCAAAACTTGTGGGAGACCTCTAATCTGTTGTTTTTGGACTAAAACCCAGACTTTATATGAACAAGAAAATACAATTTTTTTCCAGAATCATGCTAATCAATGCAAGAAGCAAGGCTCATGTTGGGAGTTTCTGAAAACCATGCAAGAGTTCTGAATCTACTAGGGGCAAAGGGAAAACAAAAAGCTCCCTACCTAGTCAAAAACAAACCTTGGATATGCTCCTACAGAAAACTAGACATGCAAATACTAACATGAAAGGAATAAACAAGAACAAAATCCTATATTACAAGAATAAAAACCCACTACAAGCCCCTCGAATGGAGACTACAACATGGAGGGAAATCTTGTGCCCAACCAGAAAACTCTCCTCTCTCATAATGGAGAAACAGCTCTCTCAAACCCCTCTCACAAAAACATATATCCACATGAGGAGGAATGAAATATTTATAGGAATGCTAAGGTTCCCATACCTTTTACTAATTGCCCAAGGATTAGGTGACCATGATTAGTTGATAGAAAGGTAACTCCTATTGGCTTGTATAAAGACAAACCCTCATTGGTTGCTTTCTCCTCATTTTATAAAACTGAAAAGAGGAAAATAACTTAGGCTAAAACTAACCCTAAGCAAACTGAAACGAGGCGCATCTATCTTCAGCAACAAGGCAGGCCTCTCTTCCCAATATGTTGATCGACTTATTTAGAGAGAATTTCTTAGTGCATACTTTTTTTCACTAAACCCTCCCTATGTGTGGTTACAAAATCCTTTCAGCCACTTCCTTAAACCACCCTTAACCAGAACATTTGCAGCCGATATCCTAGTGCCAAGCAGATAGCTTGGATGGAAAATCGGGTCTTAAGCTTGACAAACAACATTCAGCAAAATCAGTAACACTGACATTATTACCATATTTATGGGAAGTCCTTCTAGGGAATTGTCCTCTAGCTTCAACCCTTCCCGCATAAACGGAGTAGGTCAATGATTAAATGAACACCGTGACCTCTTGATGACAAGGGTAATCCAAGCACTCATATTCAACACTTCAATTAACTCGCACGAACTAATTAACAAAAATCAGTGCATAAAAAATGGGTTTTTTCTAAGACATTAGTGTGAGATGCTTGGGAATGGTATAGCCATGAGACATAGATTTATCCATAGTTCGCATACTGTACTCAGCAAATACTCGCAAACCAAAAAAATTTGACTCGCAATGTTCAGCCAATACTCAGAATACTCGACAACTTAAAAATACGCAAATTTCTTTAAAAACATAAATTTTAAGTAACACAACTACAAAATGTATCAAATGAGCCCATAAAATGTTGGAGAAGTGTTTTCTATTAGATTTGAATACAAATACAATACAAAATCGCATCATCATGCGAATACAACAATCGACTGATAAGTAATATGAATTTATGATGATTGACATTGAAAAATATCATCATAAATTTCATATCTATGCAAGTTACAATATACAATAAGTTACATTTTCCTCTTCCCCAATCTAGAGAAATATTGGGGAGAGGGTCTAGTGCCTCTACTAGTCCCCACACTCGACTACGTCTCCTCGCTCCTCCTGAAGGCTATGACTCTGGCTCAAACCTCGGAAGTAGATGGTGGTGCCAATGGCTTCTCTCCGCATGTTAGAGATCACCTCCAAAGATGTCATCCAATCCAATATCTCCTGCTAGTGTTTCTCCTCCATAGCTTCCCTCTCAAAAGAAGCAATCTCATCCTCTGTGAACGCAGGATTTCCTCTCGCCTAGTCCACTCGTTGTATAATCTATCTCATCCAAATCAATAAGCTCCTATGATGTGGCCTCCACTTTTCTTGTGCGAAGTCGGAGATTGTATTGCACAAAAACCAAGTCATTGAGCCGTTTTTGACTCAAACTGCATTGCGCTTCTTCATATGAATGGCCTCAAACAAACTCCAATATGTTCACATCCGTAAAGCTCTGAGGTTGAGATAGAATTCTGAGGGCTAGCTTTTGAAGATGCAGGTATATTCCTCCCAATCCTCCCACCAAGAACCTACAAACAAGATAATCAAAAATTTATAAGTAATTAATAAAATCAAATATGTAACTAATAAGTAACTTGGTAAACATTCTAATTTTTATTACTTATAATTCTGTGGTTCTCTAAAATGACGAAAAGAGCCTCCCCCTAGCATGTTTGTAACTCTATAGCTCTAAAATGACGAGGTCCCTCATCTCAACATCTGGTATCATCCTCTCAATACATGTTGAAAGGCCCTCCATAACCTCTTTGTTCACATCTGTGAAGTTGTCGAAGAAGAAATACTTGGGGTTGAGGTAGTACCCCGCTACATGAATAGGTTGGTGGAGTTGATTGTTCCACCTCCGATCAATAATCTCCCAAAAGGACCATATCTGACGATATCCCCCCTGTAATAGTTTTGGATAGACTCTTTGGCCCTATCCATGGCCTCATAAATAAACCCCATGGGGTTTTTCTCCCCATCAACCAAACGCAAAACCCTCACCAACTCTGACACCTACACACAAATTAAAATGTAAGGTTACAAACTTACAATACAAATAAAGTAAAAAAGTGAAAACAATATATTTATAATTTAACAAATTAAAATAAAGGAATGAAATATAAATCGAAGTTTGAAATTACCTTGATGATCTCTATGGCTCTCTTTGCAAAGATATCATCAAAAACTATCTTTGCAACCCTTTCTCTCATCGCCTTTCTTTGAATATTGTGAGCCTAGCCATGCTTGACTCACAAACATTTGTTTCAAAGGTGTCAACAAACTAGAAATATTGTGCAACATCAAGAAGTTAGTTCAGAAACCTTGTGACACCGGCTCGAACAAGTTCTTTCCCCTTTCTGTGTTCTCTCATCAAGCTCAGAACCCAAGGGTGATTGTATATGTACTTTGTTATGTTTTTTGCATCTTCTACAACTAGTCTCACCCAATCAATTTTGCTTGTCCTCCAAAAAAAGGTCAAGGCATTGAGCTGCACAAGGAGTCCAAAAGAGTGATGGATGTCTTTCCTACAGTAGTCTCCCAGCCTCCACATAGATTTTTGCATTGTCTACGACAACTTGCACAACATTTTATACACTAACCTCTAATACAACTGTCTCTAAAATAACACTCAAATTCTTTGCATTTTTTACTATGTTAGAGGCATCAATAGACTTCAAAAACACCATCTCACCGTTTGAAGCCACTAAAAAATTAACAAGGGTGCGGTTCCTTCCATCCGTCCACCCATCTGAAAAAATGGTGCATCCGTATTGTTGCCATTGTTTCTTTTTTCTTCTAGAATGGTAGTGGCATGTGCAATTGCACCCTCAAACAATTTCCCACTCAAATCTTTTGGAGAGGGTGTCTTGTACCCTTTCCTGCAACTATCAACGTTGTCACCAAGTACTCCCAGTATGGGGCTCTTTGCCACATTGAATGGTAGGTTGTTGTAGTACCAGAAATTTGCACAAACTTTATCCGCTTCCTCGTGCATATTTTTGTTCCAGGCTGTACCTTCCAATGAAGGTTGTGCTCCAGGTGTGTTCCTTGCCACAAAAAAATTTGTATGCCTTTGCTCGAACTCGATGAAGATGCGCCTCTTCCGGCTCTTTCCGCTTCGTATGCGTGGACCACAAGTAGAGCCCACAATTGTTGCCATCATCCTCTGAATCCTCTGTCATTACATCCCCAGGTCTAATAGCTTGTGTTATGGTTGCTGCACCCCTTGCCCTCTCTCTAGTTTCTTCTCCTCTAGCTCTGCCAACTTTGCTCTCATCTCTCGCTTTGCCTCTTCGTCACGTTGGGGCAAACCACAACATCTCGGCAAACAATAGATGCAAGGTGATATTTCAAACGATTGATGCCTCCAAACATTTTTCTGCCAGAAATTGCAAATAACATCATTTTCACCACCTCCACATACACCATACTTCCATGCTTTGGCATGGGCAGAACAGTCCTCATAGTGATATCGACCTAGATGTTGAACGATGCCTAATGCCATTGTTAAGTTCTAATTTGCAACACAATGCACATTTAAAAAATTAGAAAAACGTAAGCTTAATTAAATTTTTTTAAAAAACGTGCTTGAATAACAAATTTGTGTTTAAAAAAAAACATATACGCTTTCTGCAAATGACTATAAAAAAATTACAAGCATTCGATTTTACATTACATGTATTTAGAATTACAAAACGAATCGATTACAATACACATACATAAAATTTAACTAGTTTAGAATGAATTTGCATAAAAAAAAATACATACCTTTGGCTGCAAATGAGTATAAAAAAATTACAAGCATTCGATTTTACATTACATGTATTTAGAATTACAAAATAAATCAATTACAATACACCTAAGTTGCCGCATTCGGCGAACTTCAAGGAAAAAAATCAAAATTAGCCGAATTTTAACAGTGCGTTGAAAATTGCGATTTAATTCGTGTTTTCTTTCCTTTTTTGGCATTTTCTTCCCTTTTTGGATTTTCGGTGAAAAAACACAAGCAGAGAAAAAATTGCCATTTTTGGAAAGGGTCCAGGAAGATGTAGCAGCAAAAACTTGCATGTGCCATAACTTTCATTCTGTGGCTCCGTTTTAGGTGTCATTTTCTCTAAAAGTGCATATTTTCTCGAGCTCTACACATTGATGGCAATATTTTTCTTATTTTCATAAAATCCATTTTTGCACCTTTTTGGACCAAGCAACTTCTTGCGATCTTCCGAAAGATCATGAGCTTTGATCGCTTTATGATGCATTAGTAATTAAAAATATTGGATAGCTTTCCAAAACTCGGAGTATTCTCCGTGCTCTCGGACTAATCATCCCACCTGCCACTTTGGTCGCAACCTCGCAGCACATATTTTTGAAATTTTTGCTTTCAATCACATTATTGTAATAGTTACTTATGAAATCAATGAAATGTGATATTATCTCTCTTTTGAAATGTGAATTTATCTTTTGTTTTTATATATTTAATAAAATGTATATTTCTCATAATCGAATTTAATCACCGATTTTTTTACTAGCAAATTTTTCACGAATTTAATCATCGAAAATTCGAACACGAATTTGAATGTGGCAACTTAGCAATACACATACATAAAATTTAACTAGTTTAGAATGAATTTGCGTTAAAAAATACATACATACTCTGGCTGCAAATGAGTATAAAAAAATTACAAGCATTCAATTTTACATTACATGTATTTAGAATTACAATATGAATCTATAAAACATAAATAATATACACAAAATTTGAAAAAACTTGAAAGAATTTTTTTATTAAAAAACCTACCTCCAAATGCAATTCTCCAAATTCTCTCTTCGAATTCGCTCCAAAATCCACTCAACACAAGCAATGCAAGCTCAAATGGTTGTGTGAGTGAAAATGAGGGAGTGGAGGGCCTTAAAAAGAGCAAAAACCATGTATTTGCAGCATTTTTTTAGTGTAAAATCTGTGTTATGCATTTAAACATCATATGGCAAGTCCCTTTGGCGAGTTTTATGGGTGGTTATTCGTTTAGCCAAACAATTGGCGAGTACTCGCCGAGTTTTCCAACTATGGATTTATCCATTTCCTAAGCAACATGATTTCATCCTTCAAACATGAGTACAAAATCACCTCTTACCTAAGGATTCTATGAGAGAATTTATAAATACCAAACAACACAAACACGAAGTTGCCCATTAATTCATCTAGAGATGCAAAGCTCTTAAAGCAAAACTCCCAAAGACAATCTAGACCATTCAGCCCTCATCAACCATTCACTCCAAACATTGGGACCAAAACTAAAATAAGAAAAACAAAAAATCAGCACTAAGAGGTTAGATGAAATCATAGAACAAGCTAAGGAGGAGATCAAACCATAACAATTTATAACATGCTAGGAGCTCCCAAAACCAAACAAGAAATCAAAATTGACATGCCACAGCTGATGGTATCATGGACATCTCATGACCAAAGCAAGTCCATGATCTTGAATGCAAGTCCATGATCTTGAAGTGCATGACTTAGGATGGCACCAATCCAATAAAACAACCGGCTCAAATTTTACAGAGGGGAACAACCCCCAGGTCAACAAGAACTTCCTATGCTACAAGCATAAACTTCTCAATCAATGCAAAGGGCAGGATGCCAACCTTTGACAATTGATGAATTACAAAAAGTGTTACTCAGCTAAAAACCAAACTATTTGACCCAATTGAGCCTAAACCTCCATGGATCAAAAAAACATGTTTGTTGGCGAGAATGGAACTTATAGCCATGGAAGGAAAACATGCACGGACCTTGAATGTTGTCGTTTTGAACGTGTTCTCAGCAATTTCATCGAAGACATGTTGAGGAATTTATTATTATTATAATGATGTCCACAGATGACCAAAAGTAGGTCAATGGGACTCGAGGATACAACCGTTAACAATAGAAAGATATAGGAAGAGAGAATACTAGAATCAAAATAATAAAAAGTACATAAGAGAAATAAAACAGTGTGCCACTAAAGTAGGTGGTGATGAAATCAATACGAATGGCAATGAAGGGGGAACAAGAGCCCCTAAAGCATGTGTCCAATGAAGACTGGAAGGAAATCTTACCTCCAAGTCATGGACAGAGCTTTAAAAAATAACATTACCTCCAAGTCATGTACTACTCAAGACAAAAAGACAAAAATCAGTTCGTAAATTAAGCCAATGCTCATTGGAGAAGGTATAGCCATCCCTTTCCCACTCATTTACAAACTCTGCCTGCTACAAATAACAATACATCATTACAAGTGTTTCCAAAGCAACTCTTAAAACAAGGAAATTATGATGAGACATTGGCGCAACCGAATCGCACCAAAGAATTTATCTATCAACTTGACATGGGTTAATTCAGGGAATAAGAAAACATGGATGATACTGCAAAACAATTCAACTAAAGTTACACAGGGCAGGCCATAGAGCTAGAAAATCCTAAAGAAAAGGCAGTACAATGAAAGCAGACTAGTTTGGCAAGTTCAAAGCATCCTAACGTGTTTGACAGGCGCCAAGGCCAAAAACTGTCCCAACCCAGAAACAAATACTTCAGACTCATAAAAGACAACATTACTATTCCAGTCAATGCCAAAATGTCTATCAAAATCCCAAATACATAAATGCACAAACTAAAAACAGTAAAATCTCTTTTAGGGAACTTATGAGGGCTTCACCCTTTCACTGAAACTGCCTAATCCAGTTTGCACACAACTTGGAAGTAACACTCCTCTCTCCCTCCACCTTCCCCTACAAAGGACAAATACCAACTGCACCAATGCTCATGTGAATATCAAGGGCACTAAGCCTATGCCCATTCACTCAAAATAGAGAAAAATACCAGACTTCACCTAGCTAATGATTTCTCTTTGCAGGCCATTGATATTGGGATTCCCCTAGCATAAAATGATTTCAAATGAGACTTTATTCGAACGCCGATAACTCAGCTCTTTTTATCAACATTATGGTCAGATATGTCCACTTTTAGATGAAGGCCCAAGAACATGTGCTGCCTATTTTTTTAATAAAAACCAGAGAAAATTTATAATATAGAGAAATCAAAATGTACATATTCGATTGTGCCAGGCATGGAAACTATTAGTCCAGACCTGGGCAGTATAAACAAAAGCACACATATTAGTAACTAACATTGATGCAAATCTTTATCTAGAATCTGTCTAAGGTCTTCTTGAAGCTTGGTCAACCACCATAACGGTGGAGGACCATAACATATGAGATTGTGGTTATCAAGAGCCCAATTAGCTAACACATCCGCCACTTTATTGAGCTCTCTAGGAACATGATTGAAGTAGATCTCTTGGAACTTATCCTTCAGCCTTTGAATTTTCCCCAACTCTCTTACAATTTGCCAATTTTTGCCCTGAACCTCCTCAGGATTGGATAGCAAACTAACTATCGAAGAGAATCAGATTCAACCTGAAGTTTTTGCCCCCTATTTTCAAAGCTTCTTGTAAACCCCTGTAGACTGCCTTAATTTCAGCTAAGTTATTCATTGAATAACCCAATTTTTCAAAAAAGAAAAAGGCCACTGCACCATCAGAAGATCTACCTATTCCTCTCATACTGGCCTAACCCGGATTTCCTCTGGAAGCACCATCTGTATTCAGCTTGCCAAATTCAGGCGGAGGATAAGTCCACTTTCTATTTAGTTGTCTTTTCTTTCTTGTTCTAAAAGCAACCATGTTGGTTATCAATGGTTGTAAAGGAAGCATTTTGAAAAGATGAACCCACTCAGTTGAAGGGGTTTGAGATAGGTGGAACTTGTGCTTAATAGATTCTACGATTCTTTTATCTTCTCCCACACAAAAGAGTTGTCTCTACCTTCTTGTTGGAAAATTCTTCTATTTCTTTCCTTCCATGTATTCCATAGCAAGAGGGTTATACCGCTCCACAAAGCTTGTAAAGATTTTGACCCTTTGTCAAATGTTTTCCCCATTCTCTAAACAGATTTTCAAGAGACTGAATTCCAACCCAGGGTATCTCAAACAACTTGGTGAAAAGCTGCCATAGTTGGACTACAAAGGGGCATTGTATAAAAAGATGAGTTATGGTTTCATCATTCTCTAAGCATAGTACACATCTAAAAGGGCCATTAAACCCTCTTTTCATGAGCCTATCCCTCGTAAGGATTCTTCTTCTTAAAACCAACCAAACAAAGAAGCTTACTTTGGGCCATAGAGCTTGCTGCCACAGATGGTGAAAAATGTCCCTCAGAGGATGAGGAGCTACCTGACATAAAGAATTGTATCTAGACGAGACCGAGTAAATACCTGTGGAACTTTTTCCCCGCACTATAGAATTCGACCATGCAAAAGTTGAAAGAGGTTGGGACAAAAGTATATTATCCACCATTTTTTTATGATCCTCCCAAGTGTGCCGAATGCCAATCATGAGTAGGAATCCAAAGAATGACCAATTTCCATAGTTACCAAGTCCGGAAATCCGGATCCGTTCGAGAGGGCAAAAATCCAAAATCCAAAATTCTTGAAGAGGTTAGGAAAAATCCGGTCCGAAATATTTGAGTTGAATTTTACAAATATGAAAATTTGACAAATCAATGAAAAACTTTAATAATGTAATGTAAAATGTTATATTTTTAATATAAAAGGTTGATAGTTGACTTTTTTACTGAAAACTACAAAAAAATTTGAAAAATAAAAAATATTTATTTCCCCCAAATTAGGGCCGACTTTGACTGAATTTATCTAGGTCGGTTGAAAAATCCAGATCCAGCCGGATTTTGTGCAAATCCAACCAAATTTGGTAACTATGTCAATTTCTCATTTGTGAATAGTAGGCTTACAATACTTGACAACCTTAATCCAACCCTTTTCATGAAGAACTTCCATGGCCTTCTTTAACTCAATATGCTAAGTTGTGAGTTAGGAAAAATCTGTCCAAAATATATATGAGTTGAATTTTACAAATATGAAAATTTGACAAATCAATGAAAAATTTTAATAATGTAATGTAAAATGTTATATTTTTAATATATAAGGTTGATAGTTGACTTTTTTTGAAAACTACAAAAAAATTGAAAAATAAAAAAATATTTTTTTCCCTAAATTAAGGCCAATCGCCGACTTGGACCGAATTTATCTCGGGTCGGCTGAAAAATTCGGATCCGGCTGGATTTTGTGCGATCCAACCGAATTTGGTAACTATGCCAATTTCCCATTGGTGAATAGTAGGCTTACAATACTTGGCAACCTTAATCCAACCTTTTTCATGAAGAACTTCCATGGCCTTCTTTAACTCAGTATGCTGAGTTATGAGTGGAGGATTTCCATCGCAAGAATCTGTCCAAAAGTTAGTTGTGTGTCCATTATTGATTATCCAAAAGCAATGCCTCTTTATGAGCTCTTCCCCTAGTCTCAGTACTGAAAGAATTGGGGAGCCTTTAGAAGGAAGAGTCAACCTAATGATCCTCTCAGCCCACAAATCATGTGGAGCAGCTAGCATTCTCCAATAAGTTTGGCTGCTAACACTTTATTATGCTTGGAAATAGATCGGAATCCTAAGCCTCCCTCTTTTTTTGGCTGACAAAGAATCTCCCACTTAACTAACAATCATTTTTTCTCTTGTAATCCACTCCAAATAAATTTATGACATAGAGAATCCATTTTTTAGAGTCCCAATAGGTATATTAAATATTGATGAGACATATATTGGCAAGGCTTGAAGGACTACCTTGACCAAAGTCGTTCTTCCTCCTAAAGAGAGTCATTTGTTCATCCATTTCTGCAATTTCATCTTAGCTTTCTTTATTAGCCAAGACCATTTTGTTAATTGTTGAGTTGCCAAAGGAACCCCCAAGTATTGGAGCGGAAGAGAACCCTTTCTGAAGTGAAAAATATCAAGAATTTGTTCTTGTTTTCTAGAGCAATGGAAGAAAATTATGCTAGATTTGGCGTGATTGACCAATTGATGTGGCTCTAGAAAAAGATGAAGATTTTTCTGCTGCATATGGGAAGCTTCCAAGTGTGAAGCAGCCTTACCAAGGAGCGTACAATCATCAACAAATTGTAAGTGTGTAAGAGGTTGAGCCCCTTTAGCCAATTTAATGCCGTTAATCTTCTTATCATGACAAGCTTTGGTGGCCAATCTTCCAAGGCATTCAGCCAAAATAATGAATAAGAAAGGAGATAGAGGATCACCCTGGCGAATACCTCTAGATGCTGAAAAAATATGAGTTGGGCTGCCATTAACAAGAACTGAAAAAGAGATTGAAGACAAACAAGCTTGAACCCATTCAATCCATTCACTAGAGAAGCCAAATTGAGCCAAAACTTTACATAAAAAACACCAATCAACTCTATCATAGGCTTTGGATAGATCCAGAAGTCGATAAACATAGAAGGATTTTTGGATGTCTTCAAGCTTGATAAACATAGAAGGGGATTTTTGGATGTCCATAGAATGTAAAGCTTCCTGGGCTAATACTATCTCATCATGGATTTGTCGTCCCAGAACAAATCCCCTCAGCTTTGTCAGAGATATGATCTTGCATGGATAAGAGATTTCAACCATTCCACCATAACTTTTGTGATAATTTGCATGCAACATTCGCATAAAGCTATAGGTCTAGATCCTCAAATATCTTCCACTTGAGGCTTTAGGAATCAAAGCTATGAATGTTTTATTGATCTCTTTCAACATAGTTTTAGCAGTTCTCACCTCTTCCACAACTTGGAGAAGCTCAACTTTAAGAACATCCCAAAAAGTTTGATAAAATTCTATCGTAAAACCATCTAGACCAGAGACTTTCCTTTTTTCATACTAAAAACCACCCACTACATCACTTTCCGTAACGTAACAGAGTAGTAAGCCCCTTTTTTAACGTTATCCCGAGCTGAGATAATTTTGGAAAGTGGCCAAAACCTCTGTTTGGGCTGCCTCTTCAAGTGGTTGAGCTGAAAATAATTGGGAAAAATAGTCCTTAGCAATATTTTGTATTCCTTCCAAGGAATATTCTTTTTTACCATCAGCTTTGACTAAAGAGTAGATATGATTATGAGCTCTTCTTGCCGTAAAGGATTTATGATTATGAATTGATATGATTATATGCTGCCTACTTAACCTTAATTCGAATTCTAGTTATTCACATGACAATATCAAATGTACAAGACAACTATGTGGAGGTTACGACAAACTTCCATGGCATGTATATGGCTATTAATGACATTTTCTCTTAAAACAATCAAAGTTATATCCATGGTCCTTCATTTTCCTCTATCGTAATAAATATTACTCAATAGACCATGGACACATAAAATACACATCAGTAGCATCTTTCTAATGAATTCGGGATGCTTCGTAGCAAGAAAGAGGGAAGGTCATGGGCCTCCAATCCACTCGTTGATAAGGTAAGGATACAAAGGCTGAGAAGGCAGACATACCATCGAAAAAAAAATTTGCTACCTGGAATTCCATTTCATGTTGCCCCCGCTTCCTTATTTAAGGAGGTCATGGGCGGGTGTGAGTTATGTGCCCCCGTGAGACACGAAGTTGAGAACCTGAAATGGTCAAATTTCCATACGAAAATAAAACCTATGTCATCCTTGGAGACATAAATCCATGGTCGATTTCCAAGAAACCAATCAGCTAAAAGACCCGGTGGTGATAGTCGACCCTCTACCTTTCATTCCAATTGGAAATTATCTTTTTAGTTTTACTATGAATCAAATCTTCGAGGGACATCCTAAACAAGTAAGAAGAATACCTTGTAATGTCCCTTCTTGGAGGGACTTCCGGAAAATAGCTAGGGCTGAATGAGAGATGACTGAAATTAATTTTTGGTAATCAGATTTCCGAGGGCTGGATATGACTGAAAATGCACACCGAAATGCTTCCTGCAATTTTTCCCTTCCTAGCAAAGCAACCTGTTTTGAGAATTCCCACTCACTTTTGGATGCCCTAAACTCGCTGAAAATGCTTGCGTACCTCATGGATCGCAAGACACCTGCCGAGGAATGAAGACTCGGGATCAAGCTCAAAATTCATGTATAATCGCAGAGGAGGTCTCGCAAGTTCAATTCGAGAAGAGAACCGGGCACATTCCAGCTGGTCAGGGCGACGTATGTGCAGATTGCAATGACATCCTCGCTATTCATCTTCTTCTCAAAGCCTTTCTTCGTTTCCAGATGCCCAATCAGGAGGAGCTCAAAATTTTTGAGTTCTGACTCATTTTGGTTATTACCAGCAAGACAAAACATGAAGGAAAACTGATTTTTAATGCCCCAAAAAAGAAAATATGAATTTTCTATAAACCTTTTTAGTCTGTAGAAGTACTTTAAAAATTTATAACTTCACCTAGGAAGCTCCAAAATTACCCAAAACTTGGGATCTAGGGGTTTTAAAATATGAAGAAAGCAAATATCAAATCAGCTTGCCCAAACATCCACCCAAACATGTCAAACCTTGACTACAAGCAATTCTCCGTCCTCTTAGGAAATAATGAATTAGTGGCTCAAATATGCAAGGAAATGATTGCTTTCGCCTTTAATAATTAGTACAAGTCCATCCATGCAAAAATCATACCATACATCCATCAAAACACATCTAAAATGCTCATGATGTAAGTCATCTAGGGCTGGATAAAAACATATCAGCTTCAAATTCCTTGAGATATTCAATAGTTCCAAATATCCTTGCTTAAGGGTTTTTGTCCCCAAGACAAGTCCATCCACTATCTCATGAGGAGTTTCGGATAAAAACATATCAGCTTCAAATTCTTGAGATATTCAATAGTGGTCCTTGCTTAAGGGTTTTCGTCCTTGAAGTGGTCTCAAACAAGGGTTTTTGTCCTTGATGAGAAAGGAAAGGTACAACCTTTACCTAGAAGAAATAATAAGATTCAACATATCACATAATGGCCAAGCATCCTCCTTTTATAACATAAGGGGTGCTACATCATAACTTATGGCCGACCTTATAATAAGTACCTTTTAATTATCTAATTTGTTTTTTAGAGCCTACATGCTCAAAATACTTTATATTCTAATTAAATAAGTTCTTCTATTGGAGCGCTTGGCTTCCCAATAGGAATACATGATAATAATAAAAATATCTACTTAGAAAATGTCATCCAAGTTTTCCCTTGATTCCTTCCTTAAACCCACGGGGAGGGAAAATGGGTTAAGGTCTTCAAATCCGCTAGTCTCCTAAAAGGGACATGACATGCCCCATTAGGCATAGAATCAGACAATGATGAACAGATCAACTTACAAACAACGGTAACTACTACCGATTTTCCCAAAGAAACAGCCAGCTTAATACCACCCATTTTAAACCCAATATCTGGATGCCCATCAACCATTCTTTGTGATGATTGTTAAGAAGCGGATGAAGTAAAACAAGATAACGAAAAACCATGTCATGGCTACTTTAGCAGCCACATCAAAAATTGAATTTGCACAATTTGAATATGTTGCTTTCAATGACAGTTTATTTCGTGCGAAAAAACTGATATAGACAATTTATTTCACGACTAAGGCTTAATCTTATCACAATCATGAAGACATCTGAATTTCACTAGAAGCCTTTAAAGAAGCCCAATGAAATATCATAACCAAATAATCTTACCACACAGAAACAGACTCTGACACTGGAGTTGAATACCTATTTCAGATTTGGTTATGTTCATGCAAGAGACGTTGAATTCAAATATACAAAAAGAAACTTCATATCATTTGTGCCAACAACAGACTATGTTTTCCAAGAAAACATGATGAAAATAAATCCCTACTATTTAATCAGCGTGATGTGAAAAATAGTCAAAGATTCTTATTTCAATCCAAACAAACCATACCCAAAGGAGAAAGACATTCGATTGAGAAAATTCGTGTCAGTTTAATTTCAGGTGAAGCATAGAATATTTTGACTATAAAAAGACACCAAAACACACTCAGGAACACCTTGAAGTCATTATCAAGCAATAACAGGTTACTGGGACAAGTTTGACACATGTTGAACCCGTCAGATAAGATGTTGGGGTACCCCACCTTTCCATAGGAACTGCTATAGGAATTAGCATGATGCCAAACAGATTCACTTAAAACAACGAGGCATTCTGACATGTTCAACACTTTCCAAACCCAAGAGATCAGATGTTGGAGCTCCTCAGTACCCTACAGACAGTCTCAACCAATTCTCCAGCCCTAATTTTATTAATCACCCCATGTGCCTATGGAGGAATAATATCACAACATAAGCATCAGTCTTCTCAACCTCCAATTCTATGTACTCACATAGCCAACTTACTCAAGAAAGTCTATAAACAAGCTAATTTTAACCAGGTTTGCATTCCACTTCATTTTCAAGTGGTACATTACACTCATTCATCTTACACATCATCCACTTGCACTCATCTTGTTAGTCGCTCTAAAAATTCATAACATGCTAATGCCAAAACCGCACAGCTACAAATGCTTTCCATACACTTATATTTTCCAATCATATTTTATTATTTTACTGCTGAAGAAAACTTACAGTGAACATTTTGGTCACATTCTAAATCCAACTTTACAATCATATTCAAAAAAGCAATCTATTGGGACGAGTTCAGCACATCAAACCCATCCCTAATATCTTATACACAAATATTCTATATACAACCAATTTTGATCAGACAACTCTAAAATTTTGAATCATTGAAATTTGATATGCAGCAGACAACCATAGACAACATTTTTGGCCCCCTACCTCATCACGATAAACTGAAACTATATATTTGATATGAGTCTAGCTAGAAAACCTCAAATGAAGTGACTTTATGGTTTGAGTTTATTTAGAGTTTGTTAGATAGATGAAGTGACTTTAAACTCAAACTATATATTTATTACCAAAAATAAACATACAAGCATTTTATTTGACACTTGAATTTTTGCCATCCAAGTCATACATTCATCTAGAGTAATTTGCTTAATTTTTAAGCCATATCATTTTAATCATGCATATAATGTCTCACACCATTAGTAATGATATCAATTCGAGGATGGAGGGCATTTATTGAGGTGTCAGTTACCAAAGGATGAAAAGAAGAATGATCGGAAAGAAGGTAACAACTCCAAGAGAGAATTCTTAATTTAGACTCTCTAAAAATAAACATTGTGATCATCACCTTTCCGAAAACAAAATAGGATCCATCTTGTTAGGAAATGGGAGAAGAAGAGCCATCACTTGAATTTTCTTTTAACAAAAAAAGTATTGAAATTCTTTTTTGTAAAGGGAGTGTTGAGCATGGAAAATTGACTAAGTCCCTGAGAACAAAGGTTAGTGCGCATGCGAGGAGGACAGGGTTTGCACGCTGGAGATGGATAGGAATGCGCGTAGGAGGAAGAATGGACAGACAAAACACTTAGCCAGTTTTGGGACGGGAAGCTAAATATAGACTTGGAGTGGCGGTCAAGCAAAGTATAAAGATAAGATTAAAACATGAAAACTTTTACAAGCAAGGTCTATTATGGGAAAAGATCTCATGCGAAGGAACATAAAGCGTCATGCAGGGTTTAATCTATTAATAGGATTAGAACTAAGGGTTATCTATAGATAATATATTGTTAGAAGAGTTTGCATGCTCTCTGGTTGTCTTCGTAAGCGACGCAAGCTATTCTTAGCATGCGGCCTATTTTGAGGATGCATAGGCGGTGAAGGCCAAGTCCCCACCCCTATCTATATATGTATTGCTTTGCACGGTTTAGGATCCCCGCTTTTGTTAGTGTTATGTTGTTGGTTTATGAGCACCCATGACTTATGGTGACTTTGTTATGTATGTATTCAGCACTGTGTTTACAATGATTAATACAATGGTTCTATGTGGTTGGATAATGGTTGTTGATATTAATATGGATGGATCTTGTATGGTGAATCTGATATTAGTTCTTGTTTGATTCTTTATGCACTATGGTTAAGATCTAGATCTGTTTATGGTTTATCCTTGCATTGTTATTATGGATCTGGAATATATCTATATGTGTGTTTATCATGCTAACTCCTTGACAAAGTTGCCATAAAAGAGGGACCTAGGACCCTTGCATGCTTCAGGTGAGTGCTCAGTTCTGGCTGAGTGATGTGCCAGCACGCCTTGGGTTGGTTGGTAAAATAAAAGACTACATGGATGCGGAGATTTAAATAGTTGGAGGGAAAATGAAATTTATGAATCCCTTCCTCTATTTGCAGTAATCGTCGTTAGATACATTGAATTTTGGTGCCCTATTTGCATCCCAATGTGAAGTCCACTTAGAGAAGACCAAAATCGGAGAATATCTATGCTCGTGAAAAATGTAAAGAAACCAAAGTTCGAGAATGAAAGTGAAGGCTCAAAATCATTGACATGAGATTTGTTATGAACCTCAAAGGAACTCAAGTTCCTTCAAGACCCCAAGTTCTTAGATGTTTATGGGCATCTCATGACAAGGAGAGAGGAACATTCAAACTTTCCTCTCCCATTAAAGAATACAATCATGAAGTCTTGACCTCCCCACTCCATCCAACAAACCCCTAACTATCTAACAAACCCTTATCCATCCTGCACTTACCCGACCCCATCCTAAGACTCTCATCACTATCCCACAACCCGTATCTATCGACCCACAAAGCAAGACCATACGGATTGTGAGTCCTCATGGCACATCTGTTCAAAAACAAATACAGTAATCCAAACAATGTGGGAGTATGTTGATGACAAATGCTCATTAAAACATGTCATCTAAAGTCATGAGGGAGGCATCTAAGGCTCAAAATTAACAAAAATCAAAGTTTTTAAAGAGAAAGGAAATCAAGGAAAACAAAAATTCATTATGACAAAAGCAAACCAAAAAAATTTGAAGAGATAATAGCACAGTCAAAGGAAGAAGAATTAAACTCGCAAGTTAAAACAAATCACAGTTTTCTCCGAGGGGAAGTGACAGAGTTAGTCTCGTGAGCTAGCTGATTTGCAAGAAGAAGAAGTGCACAAAAACAGTAATAAGTCTGCAGAAGTTTATTTCAACGCAGCACACAGAAGTGTTGATAACATGCATCACGCTTAACTTGCATTCTTTAACAGCTTATGAGGTATTTCAGCATATAACACATTTACAGCAGTAAATGACAGCAATAAACATATAGCAATATGAAAGCAAATGATAGCTATTGATTGCCAAGGATGAATGTTTCCTTACTTCGAACTTGTCTACATAAATATGATCAAGGGTTATCACCAAAGTCAATACCTTTGGTGTGTCCATTCAAAATAAACACATAATTAATTATAATTTCCGTACTGCATAATACACTAAGGTACTTGATGCTAATACTAGTGCAAAATGCACGAAGTACCATTTATGTGGCCTACACTACTTTCCCACACCCTACAAAAGAATGAACCAATAACTTCACTTGATAAATATCATTCCTGAGAGGCCTCCACATTCATAACTGCATCCACTTCTACCGCTAAGCTCAAGTATTCCTGTAGCTGGTCCTGCGGTGGGTATTTCAGTTGCAAAAGTGGCTGCTGGTGTGTCTCTCCCTACGAATTTGCAGTATATTCTGCACCTTCACTGACAGTGGTCTTCCCTGTGATCCTGTTAATGACTGTGATTGGGTTGGAGACACCCTCCACATCTTAGTCAGTTCCATTCGAAATGGGGCATCCTGTCCATTTTAATCAGAGTTGGAATAGAAAATGTGCATCCACCCGATTGTCGACTTTTTACTTGTCTAATTCTTCCTGAGGCTGTTGGGTTTCCTCTTTCAGAACCAAATAGTTCTCTAACTTAGCAGCACACAATCGCAAATCTGGTGTCAGCTGAACATAAGCATGATGCAAACTCGCAGCCTTGTGCATCAAAGTATTTTAGTGCTTTACCATATCCTGCAGCTCCTTCTCTGTCATCAATAATGTCAACTTCCAATTAAAATCATTTGCTTGCTTCCCATTTATGAACATGCACAATGCCATGGGTATGGTTGTGAAGCTTGGTTTCATTCAATATAATTTGCTGCACTCAACAAAGGCCATCATTTGAAATTAATTCTGCCGTGAATTTCTTTGGCATTCCTTAGTTGTATTGATTTCAATTTCTATAAAAAAATACAGTAACCACAAAAGCTTTAGGTTCGGGATTTTATTTTGAAGCATTTTAACTTTAGCATTTTATACTTCAGTTCCCATTCCTTTTAAATTGATTTTCTTGCAAACTTAATATGATTTGTGCAAATAAGGCAACCAGTGCCACTAAACTAGAGGGCAGAAATCCCCCATTGTCACCAACAATTAAAATCTATGACAACACAACACTAGATATCCATGAGGAAATAAATGGCATGCATATGAAAATTTGCATCTAAGCGAAGGAAAACATACATATAATGATGTACACTGGACAATTAGCATCACCACTGATGCACTACATTATGTCTATTATCAAGGTACAGTTGCATTTAAATTGTGAATTACGTAGATGAAATTGCAATCTATGTTTTCTAGAGGGCATAGAAACTTACATTGGGCTTTAGAACACCACCACATTGCTCACAGGTTGGAATATGAAAATTATTCTCCCAATATCTCTCATCTATTTCAACATCTCCATCAGGTCGCTGCTGCATGCCAAAACTTGCATCTAAACCAAGTGCTCCTTTCTCCACACTTTCAATTGCTAGAGCCCACTACAAAAAGACCTAAACATTTCCCATCAATGTTTGGATTCCACTTATGCTGGTAGTAGAAAGACAACACATACAAGCGAAATTCCAAAAACGTATTTGATATTTTAGCTATTGAATATAAAGCAAAGTCTTTCTTCCTCTTCCTGAGTTGTAACAATCACAGACGTTTTCAATCAAACACTGACAATGTTTGCATCAAAAACCTCGATATACCACACCTCAATAATAAAGGCAATAAAACATTCAAATTTCACACTCAATAATTGAATCATCAACAATCACATATTCATAGAATAGGCTTTGGTAGTAGGATTTGGTGAATTACTATGATAGATGTCAGTGGATAACACACTATATATATTCTTCCCTTGAAAGAAAACTTTGTAATATATTGCACAAGATAAAATCAGTACATATAAAATGAGAGTCCCAACATAGCTGCATTTCCTAAAATACTAGCAAAGTTTACATCAAGAAGTATGGATAATCAAACAACAAACATCCATAAGGAAAACAAGAAAATATATAAATAGTGTGCATAATCTAAGTCATGGAGTTTGTGCTCGTGTTCGTGTTTGACGAGGATAAAATTCAAATGAAATTTGCCAGCCAATAAAAATCAGGAAAAAGTTTGTGACTGGATGTAATTTAATAATAAAATAATTCTGATAATTAACACTTTTAATTTTAAACTAAATCTAATTAATAAACCTAACATTTAATACTAATTTAAAAATCCTAAAGTATTCATTAATTTATGTTAATATCTCAAGTCTAAAACTAAAACCTAATGCTAAACAATCTATTAATAAAAACAATCATCTAAGTCAAATATCCTTAAAAGTAAAGAGTGATGTCTAACATCTAATATCTAAAGACAATAAATAATAATATTATGGATGATGTAATGTTATCCTCACCCAAGTCATTTATTAATATTCATAACTATATTTATGTTTGGATATAACTTTATACATATTTATCAAATATTAATATATTTCCAGGCACCAACTACCTGCAGATCGTTTAGCCAGGCACTGCTGCGACCTTGCAAAAGAAAAAACAGTACTCACAACAAAAACACGAATAACATTCATAAAAAGCTACACTCATAGCAAATGACACTCACAACCATTGAAGCTCATAGCAAACAAGAAAGAAATGAAAGAAAGTAAGGAATGGATGCAAAAGCCATAATGTTGATTTTATTTGTTGTTTCTAAACGATTTTTTTTTTTTTAAATTAGTACAGTCAAATACATATCATACGAATTTAATGGCGAATTTTAACATTTTTATGTTTATTATGAAGTTTACAGAATTTTGAATTTCAAGTAAGAAATTCAGCGAACTCTATGACACAGTGCTTTATAATTGAATTATGACCATTAACATATTTACAGAAGAGGCTTGGAGGTTGGTTTTGTTGAAATCCTTTGATAGCCAACTTGTGAAAAATCCAATATATACATTTTACCACAGGGATGCATCCTCATGTTTGTACATGTCCAAAACATCTCGAGGACAAGGACAAAATGTTTCCTTCTTGTCCTCCTTCAACAATCAAAAACATGGATGTGCCCTACTTGTCAAACATTTGCGAGGACATACCCTACTTGTCAAATATTCGTAGGGACGCCCCGAAATCCTCAACATGTACATTTTGTCTTCTCCTCAATCATCCTTGGACAACAAATACCTTTTTTTGAGTCACAGCCTAAAACTACCAGATTTAACAACACTTTCTACAAAGATTGGTTTGACAATTTTACCAAGCATGCAAATTGTTATACATCTACAAGATTCTCAACCAAACTTTAGCACATCGCTCCGCATGGTCAAAAGCTTTGGAAAGGCCCAAAAAATGCTTCGGAGACACTAACACTATTGGAAAAATTGTGCATTGTTGTTATTCGCGTCACTAATTTAACTTGTTTAAGCAACACAATATAGGATTTTAATGCATATAAGTTTGAATGAGTTTGGCTTTTTAAGTCGAGAGAGAACGATTATCAGATCAAAAGATAAACTCAATAACAAGTTATGCCTTTTTGTTTAACCAATGTGCCAACAACATTTATGCGCATGTTGAAAAATAAGTCTAGCCTCTCACCAAATCCTTCCTCTTCTTCTTAGATGATATTCTCATTTCCAGCAAGACTTTGGAGGAGCATGTTGAGCATGCAGTAAACATCCTAGATGCATTGTGCCAACACTAGTTGCAAGCCGACTTAGACACTACATGTTCGACGTCGCACAGACCGAGTACCTAGCTTACATTATTGACCACGCATGCATACTTGGTAGATCTAGAAAAGATCAAAGACAATCCAAGATTAGTCAAATCTACAAAAATCTCAAGGTTTTCTTGGACTTAGTAATTTCTACAAGAGGTTTGTCCTTGGATTCTCAAACATACCTTGGCCACTTAACCAAATTATGCACAACAAATTTGCATTCTAGTAGACACCCACATGACAACACGCATTTGAGAGCTAAAGCAAAGTCGTTGCGTCGCACTAGTCCTAACCCTCCTAGACATAGTCCAACCCTTTGAGATCAAGACCGATGCATCTAATTATGCACTTGGCGCTGTACTCACCCATCATGGACATCCAGTTGCATATCACTCAAAGGTGATCAATGACACAATTCAGCGCTGCTCCACTTGTAAGGGATTCGTATGCCATTGTGTAAGCATTCAAGCAATGGCAACACTACAGTTTGGGTATAGAGACCATCATAACTCAGATCGGTTCCCACGCATACCAAGAAAGCTAGAGAATGGGCCATATGAATTAGATGGCATACTTGTAGCAGTTCCATCTGACTGACTTCTCTACAAGCTCAAGTATCTATGTGTTCTTTTAGGCACAACTCATCAAAGACTCATATGGGAAGCACATTACTCCAACGCAGCAAAACACTTCAGAGTCACCAAAACATTAGCAACGCTTCAACAACACTTCTACTGGCCTCATATGCACAAATACATACAGCCCCACATTAAATCCTACATTCTTCATGGATTCCATCTAAGCCATAGAAATCTATAAGCATGGATTTCTTGTCTACGCTACATATGATGAAGCACCATAATGGTTATGTGATCATTATACTGAATAGGTTTTTAAAGATGGCTATCATGTTTGGATTCACATTGGACAACATCCATTATGTCAATTTTTCCATGCGTTGTGGGAGAGTTGGATATACAATTGGACTGATCTATTGCATTCCATAGTCAGACAGATGGGAAAGTAGATGTTTTCCTCTGCAAACTTTTCCATTTGTCGCACATGTATAAGAGTGCACATCTGCACACCTTGGATGATAATATTCCCTACATTCAGCATGCCTACAACTGAGCTCTTCACAGATATACGAGGCATTGCCCATTTCAGACACTTCTTGAGTTCCATCCAGCTGCACCTCTTGATGTTTCATACCATGCAACATTTGACACAAAGTTACGTGCTCATGAGAAGGAAATGGACAAAGCACAGAAGTGTTTACAAGAAATACATAAAGTACACTAGTAGGTTTAGCAAATACTCTTGAACCAACAGAAGTACAAAGAGATCCATGATGCACATTGCACACCTTGTGACTTCGAGGTGGGTAATATTGTTTGGTTGCATCTTCAAAACAAACACTTCAAGACTCCACATAGAAAGACCAAGCCTCTATGCTATGATTCTTGCATCGTACTGTGCATTAATGGAGAGAACACTTTTTCCTTGATCAAGCATAGTGCTTGGGTCTTCATCCAATATTCAATATGGAACTTCTTAAGCCATATTTCCACCTTTACTTGAGCCAACAAATCAGCATTCTATAGATTTAGATCCTAAACATTTGTGGATAATGCCACATGATCATATTATTGAAATCACAACTACGCGAACCTGCCGAGGCACACATCAATTGTTCGATGTAGTCAAGACAACATCATACACTAATTAGGCAAAGTGGTACAACCTACAGAGAATTCAAGTTCAATTCCCCCAGCTGACTGAAGATGTGATGGAGGCCACCACTTCTAAAGAAAGGGCAAACGATCCAAGCATAGCCATGTCATTCCACACTCACTTTGACAACTTTGTACACACCACATAGCTCCATGTTGTGCCCCACACCAAACCACATGGCGTTGAGATGCATAGCCTTCAACACCAAGTTTCATGATGTCATACTTACGCACTATGATCTAACGCAATGGTGCTCATCTCCTCATGATGCCCAACTCAACTTGAGCTTCCCCACCCCAAGTTGTCAAGCAACCATGAAACATAATGCACACATCATGTTCAACACCAAACCTTTGTGCCACGCAGAATCTCCATGCCTTGTCATATCACACTCCTAGGCTCGTGCCACATCAATAAACTCACTAGCACCGCACATACCTAGAACTCGAACCGACACACCTACAGGAAGGTGAATTGTCAATCATGAAGAGAACTAAAAAAGAGTTATTGGATCCCATCCATATTCCCTTGATGTTTTCCATCTTTTTGATGCAAACACTATATTTGAATCAATCAATACTAATACTAATCAAATAACTGTCATATGAGCAAGAAAGAACTCTAGTTCCTAGTTTTCCATCTATGTATTCAAATATAAAGATAGTTGTGTACACACATTTTATTTATGAATGATTTCATTTAATCTTGTTTGATTAACCAAAGATACATTTTTTTAAAACTTCTCCTTCTGCAAATGAATAGTATTATTTACAATAGAGCTTAACAAGAATTAACCAATCAAGGAGATTGGATACTTTTATTTTCCATTTCCTCGGATAGGAAATAATTGAATCTGGTTATAGATTCCCTTGCGATGGTCCGAGATGGTGGTACTTGCAATATTTTGGCCTAGGATGTTTTTTATTTGGTAGTTTTCTTGATGTTAAATACAATTGGATGTGTTACTTTCTGTTGCTGTCAGAAGCATATCACTGTGTGGCAAGGGAATGTAGCACAATTTAATGAGCCTTCCACTTATTTAACGAGATGGTCAAGAGATCATCTTCAATTAAACTCTTCACAATTTTAAAAAATCCTTTTGGCATGAACAGATTATCTGCCTTACCAACCAAGGTATCCTAAGATTACAAAAACCCAAGAAACTTTTGGTATGATTCAACATATTCTAAAGAATCTCTCTTATCGATACAAAACTGTGTTTTATTTTATCACAATATTCATATATATCATATGGTATACAATTAGGAATTGGTACCAATTTATTATGAACCATTTATTTTCATTACTATGATCCTATCTCACAAAAAGGAAATATTAAGGTGATTGTCTAATAAATTCGGTGAAATTTGGGTCTGATCACTTAGCAAAACTGGGATAAAGTTGAGCTAAAAGCTCACGATTTGAAATAAATTCATGAGGAAGTGGTATCTCTTTAGGGTCCACTCCAGCATCTAGGAGTTGGTTAATAGGTAAAGAAACGTGTACTTGGTGTCTTGCCAAGACAGACTCAAGCCCTACTAACCCTTCCAGATGTAGATGTTGAATCATTTTGTAACTGTCTTCTTTTCTAACCACTTTCTTGTAATTATACAAATGTAACCATTTGAGCCCCAAAGTCAACAATCATGTTCATTTGTGCATTGTGCATTCCAATCTAATCAAATCAGTTAGGAAATGTTTCCCACTTCTGCTCACAAGAATATTCATTCTCAGCTTACTAGGCCTATCTATGCATATGTACCATACATGTTTATTTCATTTGAATAAAAGAGCACCATTTGGTTATCTCTTTATTTTTTGACCATGTAATGGTTTACTGCCTTTAGTTTATATTGTATCTACTAAATATCAGTTAGTAGATTACTAGCTAGTTTATTGGGTTGTCTTTCGCACCACCATCTTGGGCAACCCCCAAAGTCAACAATCATGTTCATTCATGCATTCTGCATTCTAGCCTAGGAAAATCAATTAGGGAGTGTTTCCCCTTCCCATCACGGGAATCTTCATTCTCAAACCGTTAGGCATTTGTACGCATATGTACCATATCCACCTTTTCAGTCCTGCTCTTGTCTTTGAGAAACAGAAGTTTGATGGAGACACCTGCACCCTTTATATTTCAAAAGAGAATTCACATTATAAAGGTTGTAGCCTTGTAGGTTTTCAGAGGTGCTCACTCTCCGGGAGGACTCTGATTGTTTGATTTTAGGAGTCTTGTTCTGCAGTAATTTGTCACTGTGCCAGTAACACTGTCCTCTTCAGCTGGTTCAATGATCTTAGGGAGATATTTCCTTTTACTTTTGTCTCGGTCTAATTTTTAAGTGTTCCTAAACACCCATATAAGTAGGTATCATGGCCATCAACTTATTATCCGTTGAGTCCTTTTTTAATAAACTTCTGGTATTGGACCTATTGATATCTCCTTTTGCTTGGAATGTGACTGACTCAAACTTCTTGCCACTTTTCTGGGGCCAATCTTCTGCATGGATTCTTCAGTGTTTCTCTTAAGAAGAGCTGCTCTCTGAGATGTTGTTGTCATCCATCTCTTCAACATATGAAATAGCCAGGCTGCATATGGCTTGGCTACAAAAGAATTTTTTTTTCTTTTTTGTTTTTACTGAAGATGCTGTTTTTATCAAAAAATTAAGAAATCAAAGTACAAGAGTCAAATCTAGAGGCCTCCACATGGCAAACAAGCCATCTGGGACAAGACAGAGCAATTATAGCTTGAACATTACAATTATGGCTGAAAAGAATAAACAAATTTAATGCTGTAACTGTTTGAGACGATCCTTGATCTTATCAATAACCACAATTAAGTCTTAGCTTTGTCCCTTCTACAATTGTTTGCAACGATTTATCCAACTGTGGAAATGTATAACCAGCCAACTACTGTTTTACCTGTTGCTCCTCCCTTTTCTTGTATAGGCTTTCTGGAATATGTTTTTATCCACTACTTTGTGTTGATTGTCTTTACCCAGACCTCCATCCGCTATTTCAATTGGTTGTACCTGATGAATTGTTGCTTTCTGTTGATGTTGACAAGATTCTGAGTTGCATGGATGGCACATAAACTGGCAAGATGACCATTCATAACAGATACAACAACCAAAAGGGATACATTCATGGTCCAGGGGTAGCTCCTATTCTATTCCACCCATATCAAGTATGAGGCGATCTGGCAGAGCATTTTTCAGGTACACCAAACACAAATCCGCACATAACTAAAGACATGATTTTTGGTTAACTCCGATGAAGCTATGTATTCTCCAAAAGGCCTACATTCTTGAATTCTTCATAGAGGATTCTTGACAGCACCAACTGGGTAGCAGTGGTTACCTCACCCAAACTGAGACAATGCTAGGAGGTCCTCAGGTTGACATCCCAAAGAGCGTCTACATGTTCACTATAGGCTGAGTTGTCCCAAACAGCGGCTTGAGACACCCAGGTATGTCGAGATTTTTCTTATGTGTGCTCTCTTACAAACAGCTCCCAAGAAACATTGAGATCCTGCATTAAATGCTCCTCTTTCTTAATATGGGTTCTTTGACTGGTTGGCCCATTCTCTCAAATACATCTCCATCTTGATGTGTCGTCAATGATTTTTGTCAGCCGTACTTTACCCAACCCAAACTCATAATGAACAACACAAAGTACTAGAACGGAATATTTTTGTTTGAAAATGTTAAAGGGCTATATATTGAAATAAAAAAATTAACATACAAACAGCCAGCTCATAAAAATATCAAAATATTGCAGTGACAAATTTTCCACAGTTTAAAGGATTTGATCGAACATATTGGTTGTTTCTCAAAGATTACAAAATGCTGTTCCAACTATTGAAGATGAAGTGAACAAAACCGACACACCTTAAAGTATTTGGGCTGCCTTTCACAATGAGGATAGGTAAAGGCAGCAATAATAAAAAGGGTCATATTCCAGCTGGCCTCCACAATGACATAGCTAGCAGCAGCAATAATAAGAAGGGGTTGTATTCTCACTGGACTCCACAATGGGGATACATAAATGAGGAACGTTGATTTTTTTCCCACTCAAACCCAAGGTATTTTCCATCATTTGTCGTAGAGCCCATGTTGTGAAGCAAGAAAATTCTATATGCGTAGGCCAAAGCTCAACATTGCCCATCCTGTCCATGAAGTCCTTTCCAATCTGGCATGATTTTGCTTTGCTGTGCAGTCCAACCCAGTCCGATGTTTGAGTCTTTCCCAATTCAAGTAGGCATTCAAATGCACATTTTTTGTGACCTACGAGAAGAGAGGTAGGGGCTTTACAATCTTGGATAACATTATCAAGAGCCCTACCAAATACCAAATGCATTGAAGAGTGCAATCCCACATAAATATTTCCCATATACTGCCACAACATCCCATATAGATGTAGTAAGACATGGCGTCAGTGTGACCTGACTTTATACTCATTAGATTTTTATGATTGGCTGAGTCTGGACTTATAACATAATTTATTGAAGATCAGTGTCTCTAAGCCCACTTGGTGCTTGATGGATTCAGGGGGTTGTTCTTTGCTGGAATAGATTGTAATTTGACTTCCAGTGGGCAGCTTAAATGCTGCATTAGCCAGCATATCTGCCACATGATCATGGTTCCTTTTTTATGTTTGATATGGTGAGTGAATACCTATAATTTTGATCAGCTGCATTGTATGTGTTAGAATTGAATCTAGTTTCCAGTTTTATAGATGTCTTACTAAGCACACTAAACTTAGTAAATCCTGAGCTTTGTGCCAAAGAATCTTTTGAATGAGATCAAAAACCAGCTTGGAATCCCCTTCGAATTGGATACTGAAAAACCCTCTGACTTGCACAAGATCAGTACAGCTGTATCATGCCCATAGTTCAGCAACATTATTTGTGGCCATGCCAATAGCTTGGATGTAGGCTGTCACAAATTCACCTTTAGAATTATTAATGACTCTGCCTATTACCCGTGTGTCCCAAATTCAGTTTGGAAGCCCCGTCAATGTTGAGTTTGAAATTTGCCATGTTGGCCCTATCCTTCTACTTATATCCAAATCCGTATTGTTGAGACGAGAAAGAGGATAATCATATTGACTATCTTAGCTAACATACAATTTGCAATGATCATTGGTTATGCCACACATACTCTATAAAAAATATTAGAATATAAGGCTTATAATTTAGCATTAAGTCAATATTAGATAAGTACTGACTAATTAATGGTTGTAATCAATTCAATCATTTTGCAACTATCTCTTACATAATAAAATGACAGACACACAATGAATAATGTATGCACTCTGGTTTCTCTTTGTCATTTCTTTGTTCACATATTCTAACATTGGTATCAGAATTTAGGGCATGAACTAAGGATCAACAAAAGTTGAATAGAATATGGTTGTGTGAGGCTTCAAGGAAAAATACAGTTGACGCCATTGCAAAGGTGTAAAAATAGAAAAAAATGCCAAAAAGGGCCCTTCGTGGGCACAATTTTTGTTGTGTTTTCAGACAATTGTGGGCATTTCGAAGTGCTGGGGCATGAAAACAGGAACATTTTTGAAGATTTTTTTAGACCTGTTCCTGCAGTTAAGGCACAAAAATAAGATGCTTTTAGGCTAAGTAGCCGATACGTTTTGGATACGGGAGCGGGTACGGAGTATCCGATACGCGGAAACAGCAAAAAAAAATTGAGCCCCGATACGGCGTAGGATACGGCAGTACAAAAAATATATAAAAATTAAATTATAACTTAATAATAAAATAAAATTAAACCACTTTAAATTAAATAAATTAAATCCTAAGATATTATATTAAAAAAGGGGTAATCTATAAATATAATAAAAGCTTACTAGTTTTACTTTAATATAGCACCGACTATATTAACACCAACTACACATATAATAATAAAATAAAAGACTAGACATATATATGTTTAATATTGCACATGATTAATAAAAGAAACACTTTTAAAAAACTGTCACTAAAGTCCTAAAGTTAAATTGTTACTAATATTGCACATGATTAAATAATAAACACCGACTATACTAAAGACAAAGTCTTACGGGCATGTATATATTAATTTAATGAAACACTTTCAAAAACTGGAAATGCACGCAGCACGGCGGAAGGGCACGACACGTCTTCGCAGGAGGTTGCAGGGCAGGAAGGATCAAACACAGTGCACGCAAAACCCGTGCCGTTTCCTACGCGCTCCCAATCCGTACTCCGTCGCCGTATCCGTATCCTGCACGCTCCATACCCACTCCAAGGGGTCCAGGGTGCTATATTGGTATCTTAGCTTTTAGGACACAATGTAGCAAAGAAAATGTAATTTAGGGAATTTTTTTGTAGAAAACATGGTCCATAATCACGAGGAAAAGAAAACAAATATGATTTTTGAAGGTATCTAGGGCAAAACAAAGAAAATATAGTCACGCATTTCTAGATTTTCCATTTTTCAAGGGTCATTCATTGCTAGGGCACTCTGTTCGGCAATTTTCAGTCAGCCACTGTCTAGGGCATAGACCTGCCTGCACACGCTTTCCTTTGCTTAAAAAAATAATAAATAAAAGTCAGTTTTTAAAATTTTGTTGCAGTAATATGCGGGTCATTCTATTTTTCAAGAAAGGGTTATTTTATAAGGTATTTTGTCTAAGAATGGAAATTCCATTAGACAAATATTTTGGCCTCAACTTTCAAACCTAGAAAGTAAAAATTTATACGAAAGACAAATCAAATGAAGTTAATGTAGCCATTGTTGAAGATCCACCGATGCTAAAAGTGGTGAAGAATCTATTGATGGAGAATACATATTTTAAAGAAGCCCCATCGTTTGAAGACGGGAAGGGATCTAGTGTCGATGAAACTCAATGTGGATTGATGCCCTGTTAGTTCGGGAGTCTATGAATCTTAGAAATTATACCCTTACGAGCATCATGAGACAACTTGATGGAGCATATGGATGTAGCTCAATATGGATGGTTCTCCAATAATTCAAGAGGCTCGTGATTCAGGAGTCTGGGAGGTGGAATCCAGGAATTCAGCTTGGGAAATACACCTTTATGAAGGTTACGAGATAGCTTGATCAAGCTCTACCCAGTCAAAATATTGTTTTCAAAGGGAAAAGATTTTGAAGAATGTATGATCTTGTTTGGGTCTGTTACTTTAATCTTTTGTTAGTATGTTTATGTTTTCTTTCTATAGTGTAAGTCTTAAGAGGGGGTATTAGAATGTAAGGCTTATAATTTATTGTTAAGTCAATATTAGTTAAGTATTAACTACTAAACGGTTGTAACCACTTCCACCATTTTGTAACTATCTCTTACATAATAAAATGATAGACGATGGCAACGCAAGGGCCAAGATGACCACTGGGCCGTTTGCGAGTTCGTGAAGCGGAATGAAACACAATGGTTGCTCTATTAATCAATGGCCTCAACGGTATCTACATCACATGCTCATCAATGGAGCTTATAGACTCTATCTCTTACATGGAGCTTTTATTGACTCTAATGTTTTCTCCGAAGGACCTAACCTAGATTGGTTATGCTCTCTTTAGCTCTTTTCCTCAACCTTCGACTTAGCCGCTCTTAGTTAGCTTCCAACCCGGACTCTCCTATGCACCTCCAGCCAACTCTTTTCTCACTACCAACAAAATGGTGAACTTAACTCTGTTTATACCATTCCCGAAATCTCCTTTAGGTGGGATGGTCCGTCTAGATGCTTATGATTTCCCACTCAAATTCAAATTCAAACTCCTTTTAATCAACCTCCATCTAGACATTTCTCTAACCTCATTGTCTGATCATTGGAATCATTTGACCACATCCTCTACCTCCTTATCGACGCTTTCCTAACTTGTCTCAATCCACCAATTCTACCACGCAATCCGTCACACCTTTCCTCTTTTGTTGTGCAGTCCTATGCTTAGACACACTTCACCTCATTCTTCCATGCATTGCCTCTAGGCTTCTAGGCTTCTTCCAAAACATTTGGGTGCCTCCAATCTTCAACGTTGGGTCAAAACTCTACTATGCTCCCGAAATTCCTATGCACCTTGCCATAACATTCGCACACTATTGCATGCCCCTTCTACTATGCTCTTTGCTACTAGCCATTTCGTAAAGTCCTTGCACACTTCCGCATAATCACTCTTTCACTTTGTTGCGCCACCTCTCTTCATTCCTTGTGCTTTCCTTCCTCGCGCGCACACACACTTAGCCAAAATTGTGCAGGATTACTCTGGACCTTGGATGCACCTACATACACAACGAATAATGTGTGCACTCTGGTTTCTCTTCATTATTTCTCTGTTCACATCTTCTAACAAAAATCAGAAAAAGCTGCTCTACAACTTAAATCTATTGTAACATATATCCTCCATATTTCATGTTCCTATTGTTTCGGAGAAACCATCTTTTCAAAAGATCTGTTCAACATAACATCATTCTTTATCCTTGCAAATAGAAGCCCCATCAAGAATTAGCTTCAGATCTGTAGTAGCATTGATTCAGTCCATATTCAATATAATTTCACTAAATATAAGTGGAGCAACCTGCCTCCTTTAGTTTCTTCTTTATTTATCATCATTTCCAAGTACCAACCATGCATCAGCTAAAAAATGTTATTTTCTGCTATACTTGCAGCTGAAATCAGACCAGTTCCAGATTTATGATTATTAAAATAATTGAAATATTCGAAATAATGATTTCTAGTTTACTTCAAAATCTGAAAACTATAGATCTTTAACAGTATGTAATAGATTTAGAATCTTGAATTGCAGTGTAATGAATACTTAGGTACTCCAATTCTGATTATATGTTCTGCACACATAAACCCTAAATTGCATGGTCTTTAAGATGGTACATAAAAATCTATGTTGATAATTTCTCTATACATGATTGTATATGGATTATTCAAGTTTCTCTTTTTGCTCATCTTGGTGTTCATTTTTGGCACTCCACAGGAATTTATTGGTTGTCTTTGATCATGGTGGTTGTCTTTGATCATGGTGGTTGTCTTTGATCATGGTGGTTGTCAGGTACTCTCTGTGAAGAGCTTCCGGTTTTTTTATTGTTTGGTACCCTATAAAAACTTCTTTTTTTCCATTGACTCTTGCTGATTGTGTAGTATCGTGCAAGATCTTATTGTTTGCCTCTAGCTTGTTCATTTGGTACCCTGCAGAGAGCCCCCAGTTTTGGAAGTTATCTGCTACTTTGCAGTTATCATTTATTTAAAAACCTTAATCATTATGTGTGTGTGACATGTGTAGGATGGCTATGATAGGGTTGGTTGAGCCTTAAACTAGTGTGCATGCAGATATAAGGAAGGCAGTCTATATCAGCAGCATTAGAGTTGAGCCATTCTTTCCCACCAACATAATGAAACAATTTGAACTGTGGAAAGAAAGTTAATATGAGCAAGGACATACCATTGCAGTGTATGTAAAATCCCTCCAGCCCTCCTAACCATTCTACAGTATTATTGTTTACTACTTTCATTGTCCATGTTTAACAGATAGAAAGTCTACCCTCAATTTAGGTTTAATATTCTCAACCAATCTAAAATCATTTCAAGAACATCAAAGAAGTCAAGTTGCAAAGTACTCTATCTGTATATAAGTTCATCCTAAACTTCCCAATATATCATCAGAAGCAAAGTTCACCTTTTTCCATGAACCTTATAACACTACATGACCTAACATTCTAGGACCATGAAAAAAACATGTAATGCATCATCAAAGAGACATCAGTAAATACATTATCATGTAAACCTTCTTTTCTTCCCCCTGCTCCCATTGTAAACATGAGACGGTCATGCCTAACAATAAATCCCTCCACCCATGAACACTTAACAATTAATCTGACTTACTGACTCAAATCATTATTGCTCAACAATAACCCAACATTAACATTTGCTATTGATGGTATCCATATGACCATCTCTGAAATACAATTTAGATAAGAAGAATATGTCACCAAACCTCAACAACAATATGACCCACAGAAAACAATTTAGGCATACCTGCCATAGGAGAAAGATATCTCTATGAAAATTCAAATTGTCAACAACAAAACAAAATGGTGAAAAACAATTACTTCAAAGTACTAGAATAGTAATCTTGAAGACAGTTGACTATCTAAATCCAAAGGAAACCCATCCTTACCCCATGTGCAGAAAAGGCCACTGTTCACATTATGCATAACAATTAAGCATTTTGGTACTATTAAATTCAAGAATGGATGCTTCCTTAAGATACCTCTATGAAAATTCAAATCAACAACAAAACAAAATGTTGAAAAACAACTACTTCAAAGTACTAGAATAGTAATCTTGAAGATGGTTGGCAATCTAACTCCAGAGGAAACCCTTCCTTACCCCATGTGCAAAAAGGACACTATTCACATTATGCATAACAATTAATCATTTTGGTACTATGAAATTCAAGAATGGATGCTTCCTTCAAGACGGCCATAAAAGATGGCTTTTCCTGGTATAAACAATAAAAATGGACAAAATCAATGCTTAAAAACTAATATGTATGCTTAGAGAAGGCCCTGTAATGCACCTCTGGATTTAAAGACTTGACTCGATCTTGAAATAAATGTCGGCAAGTGATGGAACTGCAATCTAAGCATATAACAGAATGTGTTGTTCCATGCAATTCAATTGGACTGCTGCCTGCTCTGTTATGCAGTCTGTAAACAAAAATTCAATAATTCTTAAATTCACCAGGTATGTGAGGCAGATCAATCATAGCTAGACAAAATTTTAGGCATAAAATAATAGCATGACCGAATCACTGTGATACAGCATTCTGTTAGTTACCTATCCACGTTTTGTGTAATCATTCCATACACACGGCCCATCGTTTCAAGAGTTGCAAGTGCCTTGTGTGCAAATCCTGGCTGAGAAGAAATGAACCTCCGCCAACCAGCATAGCTCCTTGCCCAGTATCTTCTCCGGGTCTTGGCTGAGCGAACAAATTGCTACATGCCAGAAAAAAAAATCGAAGATAGTTAGTAAACTTTATAAATACTCAGGAAACCATGTTATAAGAAAATGAATATATTTTCAGAAAGAACCAACGCATTAGCACTGGTGAGAATGTCAGAAATCGATTAGAAATACTGGTGTGTAGAGTCCAGGGAAATTCTTCTTGACTAATCCCTTTATTATGAACTTATATAAACTCTGCCTTATAGGCTGGTATTTCAATGATAAATAATCTCGTCTAAACATTTATGTCGTAGGTGATAACACATGCCAAGATCCTTCCGATTTTCATTGTCCTCCTCTTACTTCACAGCTTCAGCATGTTCTGTCTTTTCTGTTCTTTGCGCATCAGCAGGTGGCCCTCGTGCTTGTCACTATTTGCTTGCCATGCACCTAGCAACACGCAGCTGCTTGATCGCAACTCTTCAGTCAAGTCCAGGAAAATTCTTCTTGACTAACCCCTTTAATATGAACTTAATATAAACTCTGCCTTATAGGCTGGTATTTCAAAAATAAAGATCTCATCTAAACATTTATGCCAAGGGCATCAAATTGAGCAGAGATCCTCCTGATTTTTGTCATCCTTCTCTTACTTCACAGCTTCAGTATGAACTGTTTTTTCTGTTCTTTGCACGTCAGCAGGTGGCACTCATGCTTGTCAGTATTTGCTTGTGTGCACCTGGCAACATGCAGCTGTTTGGTAGCACCTCTTCAATCGACTGCCTCCAATCTGTCCATGCTGCTTAAATTCCCTTCATCCGGTTTTATTGCTTCCGCAAGAGAACAGACACAGGCATTCCGCATGGTTCTGCTCGATTTGAGTATTTGTTTTAATAGTTCAGGCATAAGATAACATATTTTGTTGTATTAAAATAATGTTGTTTCATAGATTAGCCACTTGCTGATAGGAATTCATTTTTCTATTGTGAACTATTGTAACTTCATTGCAGTGCCTGATTACACATTCTAAAATCTACTCTGGGTTTTCTTACTGCTTTCAATCCCAGGACGACCAGCCATCGAATCCTTGCATATGCCCTCTAGAAAAATGCATTTATTCCTTGCTTACCAGACAAAACAGAATTCCAATTCCTTGTCGCAACCCAGCCTTCCATTTCGCAGAATTTGTTTGTTCTAAATCTGGCTCCAGCCCAGTGGCTAATCTCCCCAAGAGCTTCATTTTTGTTTTGATACCTTCTAATGAGATGCGGGTTCAGGAGAAATTAGTTTCCAGTTTCCTATATTGGTGGATTCACTTCACAGTTTGATAGGCAGCTTTCTTTCTTGCTTCGTTTACCATAGGAGAAGCATTGTATCTACTCAATTACAATCCCATTAATGTGATTGCAACCGCTCTGCATATAATGTGATTTCCAAAATGGAAGCTACTCAAAAAAATTATATTTAAATGTTTGAGAAGAACATGGAACAGCTATACAGATTTACAGTTACAGCATAAGTATTGTAATTCATTTGTGGTGGAAGGATTCCTCAAATGACAAGCTTTTCAAAGCAATCACTCTAACAACAATCCTGTACAAATATTCTATAAGCTTATCCCAGGCATATTCAAATTCTCCATATTGCTTTAAGCTTATTTCATGCATAAGCTTATGTATTCTCTTGAGAGATATTTTGCCTAAGTTTATGTGATTAAATATATCCTGTTGGTCCTTTTAAAAGCTTATCATTGTCTAAGCTTATAACAGCGAATAACTTGAAGACATGTCTATTCTCTTCTTTATAAGGACCCAACTCCCAAAATAAAGATTTTGAAACATGTCTTGCCCGAGCGGGAAAGAAGATTCTTTGAGACTATAGGTTTGGAGCACATATTTCTTTGAAATAGCATTCTCGAGCGTAAAATTAAGATAGAATCAACAGTGAGAGGGACTTATTGGCAGTGACATCACCACAAACCATACTAATTTGTGACCAGTGATTCCTGGGAGAAAATTGTATCAGCTTTTTTAAAATATTTTGCCAGCTATTTAGAATTTGAAATTTAGTAGAGATATCTGACTATAGCTAGCTTTACTCTATGTTACTTTGATGAATGCAAATTCCTGCAATTTGTTGGGGGATGAGATATTCTTATATAGAGTTCGGAGCGTGTTTTAGAACTTTCTAGAAGCTGGTGATCATGTGTTGGTACTTGGAGGGAAATTTTGTGGGGCAGTTTGTCCCATTCTATTAGTGGTTTTTCTTCTGTTAACAGTACTTTTAGTCTAACTCTCAATCCGGTAGCTTCAGCTTTACAACTTTACAATTTGTGGTAACAAAATTACTATGCCATCTATTTCTATTTGTCAATTAATGTTTGTGTTTAGCTTCAATCCAAGATCTCTCTATTCTTGGATGGATGCGAGAGAGGGTGGGCTTACATATAATGGAAAAAAATGTCACACAATAACAATTTAGGACCTTTAAGCAATTATATATATTGTTTTGTAGATTGTATAGGACTTTTATGTTACCTCATGGACCGTCAACCCACATGTAGGTCAATTGTGAGTTGAATTTATTTATGAGCAGACTGAAGCAAGATGTGACTGGAACCTACATTGTACTATTATATGAGTTGATTTCAATCTACATATTGCAAAAATGCTCGCTTGTGAAAGAGATCCACTTCTATATACATTTTTTTAATAACATAATTACAAATTGACAAAAATATTTCTTTTGTTTACTGCATACCCTATATTATGTATATGGTTTCAAACAAAGTTACGCTTGTCATTTTTATTCGCACTATTACCTGCTTTCTACACAATTTTGCACACTTTTTACAATCACTTATATACACTCTACAATTCATACAAATAAATAAATAAAAGAAAAACAACATGCAGGCATGAAGTACCCACACAGGAAAAACCTACAGGCATTAAATAACTACACAGCAAACAAAAAAAAAAACTTAAACACAAGAAATACGGCAATTAAATTATCACAACACTGACCACACACAATCATATACAAATACCACTTACAATACCAATTTGTTCTTCAAGCCAGTAGCCCAAAAAAAAAAAGCATTCAACCTAAACGGCATCAATTTGCACCCTTCAGAGCAACTGCTACTTAAACATGTACAGAACTATCGTGAATCCAAGAACATGAATACTTTTTCACATTCACAATTACTGATTCATATCCTAGGATGCAAACCTGCTACAAAGAGGGGATCAGCATGGCCCAGAACTCTTTTCCAACAGCAAGCATCTTGCTACAACAGGTCCTGGATCACTCACTCTCCAAATGAGAAAAGTAACACAACTAACCCTGCTCATACCACCTCTGTGAGTAATGAGTAATTGCAGATATGCAGACCTCAATTTTGTAATCGGATGATTGATGAGGCTTTCTGGTTTTTATATGATAGTAGCACGATGATTCAGCCTTCTAATACCTGTAATTAAATCTTCTCCACTCCAAGCTTTCATCTGAACAGCTCTCTTCTCCCTCTCTACTTTTAAAAATTTGTACTCTTCCGCAATGGCTTATCTCAGATGACCTATTTTTTCTTAAAGGCATCCTTCATTGTATGCTCTTTTAATATAATATCAATATTTACCACCCTTTCATCAAAAAAATATCTTAAAATGCAATACAAATAAATATAATTACGTTTTGTTGGCTGTTTTGAGACAATCCAGCGAACAGCCACCTCCCTTTTATTATATCCCTCCGCTATTAAGAATATTCCGTCCTTAAAGCATCATCAAGCACAGATGCCTTTTTGGAATGCCTCATTTATCTCTAATGGATATTCAATTTGTAAAAAATTATTTGATGAGACATTTGCTAATCTACTTTATTCTGAGATTCTTAGTACCAAGCCCTAGAATCCCTTTAGGTTCAAAAGTATCTTTGTCCGTTTGCATTCAATATCAGTAATTTAGTTTCTCGTGTGCAGTGAACAACTAGTTTTTAATATTAACATAAGACATGAAGTACTCATTTGGTGAAATAATTGGTAGCATTAAGTAAGAACTTATGCTGCTGGGGCAATAAGGGCTTAATGGAGCCAAAGACATCAAATTACCATTGTGAGAAAGGGCAGTGAAAAACAATTGAATATGATGGTTCCGCAGGTTGGTGGATATTCAGTGCATAAATTTAGCACTTAAGGCACTTCTGTGGAATGTTGTAAGCGTCCTTGAATAGGCCACTAATAGTCCATGTGCTGGATGATCTTACGAGTTGTAGCTGGTGCCACCATGGCATTCTTGCAAAGCTACCTGAGCTGCCTCATGGTCTCGGCATCCAAGAAGGATACTGTCAAACCAACACTTGTAAAGTAAGTTGTCTTTGATGATGAGCTTCAAAAAGATTAATCATATTCAGTGCTAATCTTTGCAAGCAGAACCTTCTGGTACAGTCTGAGTGGATAAATAATACATGATATATGTATACCAATTATAAGAAGACGCGAATTGTTTTCACCTTCAACTCTTCACTATCTCTTACTGCTAATTGATAAGGGTGTAGCTGCCAACCATTCAGTGACAATCATACCCTTCGTGGACTTTTTTTTCCCTGATAACTAAGTAGAACTCTTTTGAGATCATAATCTAAATGTCCAATAAGGTACCGTGAATAATGGGACTAGGAAATGACATTGATATGCACCTGCAATACATAATGTTGTAATTTCTTGGTTGTGCCCACAAAGGAAACGCTACTTCTCTACAAGACTATAGTTCAACTCGTACTTTATCATAGTCCTGCTTATGAAGTGAATGACCCACTCTCAGCAATGATCATCTTCTTGTTGCTGCCAGCGTCATCCCCAACAATGTCTAAGTTGTGGAGGAATACAAAATTAAGAGTCTGTCGAAACTAGGAGGTGCTAGCACCAGAGCGGATGCCAATAAACTCTTCAACTCCTCAAATGCTGCTAACGTTGATCAGACCATATGAGTGGAGCATCCTTCTTGAGGTCATCGAATGGCCTAGGCTTGGAGTCAAAAGTCAGAAATAAAGTGTCTTCAGAATGAATGACAAGAATTACTAAATCAACTTATGGGGCTGTGTATCCAAGATAGCCCACACTTTATTGGGATCAACCTCCATCATCTCCGAGATCAATGAATCCAAGTGGTTTACCCGAACCCACTACGAAGACACATTTCATAGGGTTTAGGCTGATCCGAAATTTGCAAACGCCTTTCAAATATGAGGCAGTGAAGCTGATTTCAACATCGTCGGCATCAACATAATCCAAACCATCTTGTCAATTTAATCATGGAATACCAAGTCCATGGCCCACCGGTACATTGCCCCAGCACTCACCGAGACCAAACAACATCAAGACATAACAAAAGGATCCCTAGAGTGTGTTGAAGGAAATCTTATGTTGGCTCTTTAACACAATACAAATTTCGTTGTACTCAAAAAAACCCATCCATTAAGGACATAACTTCCTACTGTCACCTACGATGTCAGTTAAGAGTAAAGTTCTCCATTGAACATGCCTTATTAATGTCATGAAATTTGATCCAACCCCTAGTGCTTTCATCCTTTTTCCATATTCAGCGTATGTTGGGAACCCAAAATGATAATCTATCATCTGAATGCCTTCAACAATTTTTTAATCTTGGCCTTAAGTAAAGCAGGGGCAGCTAGCATCATAGGGCACCAATTTTGTTGAATTAGTTTTCTAGCTTGATGAGTGACGATGTATTATAATACATATGTTTCCATTCCATTCATGACTGAATATTCCTTTCCATTTCATTCATGACTGAATATCCCTAGGAAAAGACATGGTCATCCTTGAAAAGCGAAACATAGGCCCTTGCCTCCTAAGGGAACATGATGTCTCGTGCTTCAAAACCTTGGGGGTTGCTTTAGTGGAGATATTTACGTCAACTGCTGTTTTTGACAAGGTATTTCCCTCTTCGAAATGATCAAGAGCCAAGGTTAGTTCTTGAATAAACTCAACTTCCTATACCAAACAAGATTGAATGCCACAAAAGAAACTAGATGAAAGGGAGTCACTCTGACAAAAGCTTGTGCTGTGAACACGGTAAGTCTACTTCCCATGCCCTAAGGAATCCCAGGATAGCTTCATCATTGTCGAAATAATCAAATTCTTATTCTGCCATGACAGATACCTAGAAAAGATGAGGAGACATTGGTCATCTGCCAACTTGCGAGTGCAATATACTCTAAGAAAGCACAAAATCATCCCTATGAAACCTAGGGTAGACATGCACACAAAGTGGCAGAGAAAGCATGTTCAGAGTGCTCTTGGGTATTAGTAGCTTTTAAAACAAAAAAATTGGGTTCTTCCAATAACAAAACGCCTTTACAATAGTCATGCATTCCAAAAATTGGTCAACCCTATCTTGTGATGATTTACCGACATGGAGGCATGAGACCACCAGTCATAGTCTAAAAATTAATCACAACCACATAAATAAACCTCTGAAAGGTCTGACACACCTGTGTGAGGTCGCCAAAAAGTCTACTAGGAGCAAGACTGACTTGTCCTAAAGATATATCTTAGAAGTGATCAGATTGAGGCATGCAATCCTATGGATGTGATATTTAAGGTTCTTTTGCCGTCAAGTTCAACTCAGTATTTATGATCAGTATTCCACGAGGACACATCCCTGCCCCCAGGGCCATCCCGAACGATTGCAAACGCAGGGTCGCTTCTAGTCTGTCGAAATCACGAAATGGGCTTATGACAAGAAGATTGTTTACTTCCAATTATTATCCCCAAGGCAATGGAGTAGTGAAATTCACATTAGAAGGTTTGAATGTCATTAAGAGGACTGAGGATATGTATTCAAGGATTTGGCATATCTTAGTTAAATATACCTTATGGGTGGTCAAAACCAGAATCAAAGATGCTCTATAAGCATCTCCCTATCAATTAATTTATGAACATGATCCCATCTTTACCACAAAATTGCTGACACCCAACGATCAATTTGTCCTAGATTATGTGGGAGAAATCGATCTGGTGGAAAGGAGGTTACTTGATATCTTCAAGGTAGAAGAAATTTTAAGAAGGCCCTGAATCAGTTCAGCAAGCATCAAGATGTGGTCAAGAGATGGTTTTGACAAAAGATATACCAAAAAATCCCTCAGATACCGATAAAGTAGTATAAAGAGCGCATACCATATCCGCTATGGACACGGTACAAATCCGGCCTTGTATTTGGCCAGGACAGTCCGGATACAGCTGGATAAAATTGAAAAACAGATTTCTGGTGGAATTTAGATTTACTGTCACAATCGTTCCTTGTCCAGAATTGAATCTGCCTGTAAGTGATCAGATAAAGACTATTTGGGTCAATTTTGCTTGTTCCCTCCTGGTCAGATTTGTTCCCAAGATCAGACCCTGCTGTTGTTTTAGAGTTTCATGGTGCTTTTTAAAAAAACTGGGTCATTTTATGATTTAATGTTGACGCATCCAATCGTATTCGGACCATCCTGGCCGTATCTGGGGCCAAAAACAAACTTTTAAAAATTCTAAATTTTTTCAACATTAAAACATAAAATACCCAGTTTATTTTAAAAAACACTATGCAACTCTTTAAAAACAGCAGGGTCTGATCTTGGGAACAAATATGACCACGAGGGAACAAGCACAATTAAACCAAATACTCTCTATCTGATCACTTACAGGCAGATTCAATTCTGGACAAGATTGTGACAGTGAATCTAAATCCCCCCATAAATCTGATTTCTGGTTTTGTGCTGCAATATACCAGTAAATAAGATCAATAGCTCTTGAGTCTTGATAACCGAGTATCTTCTGCTTTAATGATCATGTGAAGATTCAGACCCTGCTGCATTTTTATGTAATAATAAAATTTAATATTTATTATGACATTTGTGACATTTCATTTGGCATTATATAGATTATCAGTAGTGTTTTGTGGTTATTTTGTTTTTATATGCATATTATGTGGTTAATTCTTATTTATCAGGCTGAAATTTATATATTTTTTATAATTACAAATTGTACTAACACATCCGAGGGAATAAAAAAATTCACCGCATCCATGTATCGGATTCTTCGTATCCGTACCTGTATCCAAAATGTATCAGCTACTTAGGAAAAAACATTCTGAATTGCAGATTTGGTACTCGTGTGGAAGAAGGCCCATGAAAAGAAAGGGCAACACACAAATTGGAACTTTTGTGGTTAGGTCCACATCATCTATCAGAAATCATAGAGTATCACACATTCAGATTGCAAACTCTTAATGGTAGGAACTTAGCTCTTGCAAGCAATGGGTGGTACTTTAAGGCTTGAACCTTTATTTTCAAGCCCATCCTTATGTCTATTGCGGAAACATGGTTACGGTAGATTAGGTTTTTTTGTTTTTTTTTGCGTATTCTTTTCTTTTCTGTCTAGATTGCATTGTTGACTTTTCCTTTTAAATAGGTCTTTTCTTTTGTATCAAAGTTTATTGTATTTGAGTTCCTTGCAAGGCAAATTAAAAGATTTCTGAAAATATGTGGAAACGAAGGGCAGCACGAAGTGTTTTGGTGGAAGTGGAGATTGAGCAAGGTCCAAATTTCAGTATTCTTGGAATTCCGATTAAGGTAAACTTCAATCTTAAACATATGAACTCTTGAAAAATTGGTTATCTCCGATATGCATAAGTCTCTCCTCTAAGTTTTGATTGACATTTCTTACATAAGTATGAGTTATCCTTCAGAAAACACTCCCATCAAAAGCATCCAAAGGACAATGAACATATAAAAGAGATAGTACCTAGAGCAAATCTTTAACTCATCAATCATCTTACTACCAAAAATGGTTCCAAACCCATAATAGGTCTTCATTGATGATCAGTAATTTCCCCAAGAGATTTTCCTCGTTGGAAAATAAATATAATAGGTACCGGAAGATGACTAGGGCTACGGTGTCCAAGTACGAGGAGATGGAGTGTAATGCCCCTCCCTCTTTTGCCTTGTCAACCCCACTTGCAAGCGCTCCGTTTCAGTGTGATTGTTGTGGCCCGACATTTGCAAGTCAACTAACTTGAATCTATCCTTCCTCAAGAGGCGAAGCGAGTTGTAAACACCTTGCCAAACATCCCGGGACAATATTTGGTGTCTAACCGCATTATGAGGTCATCATTGGACGTAATCAAAATTGTAAATGGATTACAAGTGTAATGTCCTTCCGTTTATCACCGCACCAATCTCATTCCTAAGTGTTGCGTTGATAGTCATTTTAATTTGGGGATGCAATAATAATGATAACGATGATAATTAATGGTTAGCGTTCGAATGTCAAGTGCCTTTGAATGTCATTCACTGGCAAATGGAAACCAAATAGTTTCCACTACAGGCGAGAACTTGACCTTGAACCCTGTCTTGTAGTTAATGAAGTGTTGTTTTCATTATATAAATTAGAGCAATAGAAAATTAATTATTAAATAAATTAAATAATAAAATGAAATAAAAATAGTAAAACAATAAAAATGCATGAAATTATCCGTGCATGAGGTTTGGGTGGAGAAAAGGCCAAGGGGCCATGTGAAGGCATGTGATTTTTTTGACAAATGCCTCAAAGAAATACGGCCTCATGGCCTCCATGATTACTGTTTGTCAATGCCTAGAAGAAAGGGATCCCTTAAAATGCCTGAGTGATTGGATATGCTCAAACAAAAGAGTTTGTTGATATAACATTTGGAAATGTGCAGTTTTAATAAATTCAACTTTTCCCCTCAGTCACGCCAATGCAAATTCCGAACAGAGTATGGACATTTATCAATGCATATTGAGGGTGAGGTTGTTATTAGATGTTTGTTTTTGGAAGTACAGTCTTGTGAAAGAAGGTGTATACTTTTGCAGGTCATGGAAGGATTTTTGGAGGAGCTTCAGGAGCATGTTGAATCCATTGACATGGCTAATGACATGCAACTCTTGGAACGCCCTTGAAAACATGCAGGAAAATGAAATTTACAGGTGTAAGGCTCCACTCCATAGCCTGGACGCCTACCTCCCAGTCATGCCATTCTAATCAGTTCACCTTTGTCAGCATACTCCCGCCTGTGCCAAAAATGAGAGCTATGAGAAGTAGTATTGGACACCCAACAAAGAACTTTGGGGCAAGTTTGGTCAATTTTGTAGTTGCAGTGCACTAGTAGAAATGTCTACAAAGTTTTCAGATCTGCACTTACGAGTGCGTTGAAATGGCCTTGGGAGTGTTCACGCAATTGATTTTGCAGGTGTAAAGCTTGTCGCTAAAACCTTTTCCAGCATACTCCACGTCAGCATGCAAAATGCAAGCTTTAAAACGGTTTGAGCATCCAGAAAAACATAATGGAAAGGATATTTTTGGTTTGTTGTAGTCCTGCCGCCTGGCATTGCATGTCCTTGATGGAGACGTTGGGATATGCATGGTTATTAAATCTTGCCTTCCCCCTGTCGCCTCTCCTTGCCCAGTAGATCTACTCACCTTTGTTGGTATTCTCTCAGCCTGTATTATAAATTAGAGCCTTTAGAGGCAGGTAGACTATTCAACAAAATACCAGAAGAAATGTGGCTCCCTTGCCAACTCCACGTCCCTTGCCAAAATGACCTCAGCCTGTGTTTTAAAAAAATAATCAAAACTTTGGGACAAGTTTAGACCTCCCAAAACGCTTTGGAAGTAGAATGTTTCTTTTTGTTTGGTTGTTGCTGACGTGTTGGAGGCGCCTAGGAACTTCATGAGTTGGGCGCGAGAATGGAGACCCACATGGCCAATTCACCCTTGTTAGCATACTTGCAACCAATGGCATGTCAGACCTGCAGAGTATGGCCTCTTAATGAGGCTTTGAAACTTTTAATCAAATGCATGTAATAGACTTAGTGTTGTGGAATGCAATGATTGGTGGATTGGTTCATAATGGATTTAGTGTCGAAGCTTTCAAACTGTTTGACGAAATGCCCTTAGCCGTGGACAGCGTGTGGACCAACCATACAACACCTCTCTCGCACGACCTTTTCATAGTCTATCACAGGCATGGATTTCTCCCCTTCCTCCTAGCTTGCTTTCAAAATTTGCACTTCTTTTTTAGTAGAATAAAACATTAAAGTTAGATTTAAGCATTCAATCAGCTTATTGCTATTAAATCAGATTGCAAACATTTTTAAAACAGTATTTTTGTACCGAGTTAATTATCCATGAGAAAACATTGTTTTTGAGAACCGTTATAATAAACGTACTCATGAACTTGTATGACACTAACCCAAAAATATGATTTCCCTCGCGTTTGTAGTTTGGGTTTCCAAACAGTGAAAGAAAAACATTTGAAACGCAACTCTAGTGCCAGAAAACAGTCCTCCAAAAGTTATATTTTCACTTTGGAATCAACGTGTGGTGAGCGTCTGTAAAACCACTTCATCCAGTTTTATGTTTTTAACTAGTTCCTTGGTATATAGTGAGAGCAAAACACTGTTTAGACTATATGTGTGGCCTTCCTTTCCATGCAGTTGACGCAAGTTTTCGAGTCCGTTTGCTAAGTTGGTCGTAGGAGGCGACTGCTCTACAGTGCGAAACCCATTCGGAATTCACTTGTATTAAATGCCTATGGATCTGGAAAATGGAATCAACCACTGCAAACCTCCTCATTGTTGTATAGAGAATTGTGTGGCATAAACGGTTTCACTGTTCCCACCAAAAGCCCTTTTCCCACATCGGTTTTGGTGCCACCTTGGCTTAAGTTGATTAAGTGCAAATTGCAAAATTCCACCAACTTGCTCCAAAAAGACGCTCAAAAATGAGCTTCATTTATCGGTTTTGGGTCCTGTCAGTTTCTTTGCATTCTCCACATTGTAGAGAATAGGTTAAAAGTGTTAATTGTTCCATTCAAGGGTTCGATGTTTTTTATAAGGTCATTCCGTAGCCACTGGGGGTAGTTTGCATAGTAGAGTAACTAGGTCCTGCTGACCCATTTTCGACCTTCCGAGACACCCTCAGTGGGTACCTGATTTGATGTTTGGAAACATGTATTTATAACCATAAATAGTCAATTGGAACACTTTAACAAAATGGTAATCGAAAATTTAGATTTACATGAAATGTTGTACTTCCTATTTGAATCTCCTTAGTGGCAATGAAAATGAGAATTGTGTTGAAATCGAAAATTCTTCCAACTCTGAAACATGATTAGATTTCTAATGTTGTGTATATAACTTGATTGTGCTCTTTCTCACCTCAATTTTGGTCATGTAAATAAATTGATTGCTTGCATAAAGAAAATGAATGATTTTCTCTCTCTCTCTCTAAACCCAAAAAAGTAGTTATGATTTGAAATGTTGTGGGAAATAGTAATCTTGTTTCTCTCTCTCTAAACTGTTGTTGCAAGTTTTGTTAGCATTGTTAGATGGAAGGGGTGGGATCCATGTCAACGTTGCACTGACATCATGTTGATACAGGTGGCAAGAGGCGGCAAGAATGTAATGTTTAGTATAGTTGATGGACGTATCGTAAATGGACCCTATAAAAATATATATTCTTTTGAAAAGGGAATTTGAGAGTTTTATTGTTGAGATTTATGTATGGTTGTGTTATGAAATGTAACTCCATCAATTAAAAGTATTGAAGTTGAAAATATCAATCGTGAATTTATAAAATATCATGTATGTGTGAATATTATGTTGTAGTTAAATAAGTCATTACGGGTTGGAGACAATTTGTTAATATGTAGCCTTATCCTTGTGTGGAAATGAATGAGTTAGAAATGAAATGAAATGAAACAACACATAATTGGTAATGAAATAGTCCCCTCAACTTACCCTTGTACTAATAACTTCCCTAGTGGAACCAAACAAACAAGCGCAATTCTTAAATAACATGACATGAGAAAAAGTCATCATGAAGTATCATCTACTTATACTGCATTATGTAGGTCTGCACTACATGATCCCTTTGGAGCATAGGATGAAACAATCCTTGTTCATGTTTGCCTTGCTAACGAACCTTCCATAAATCAGATTCAGTATACCAAGTTCATCTACACACGAAACTCATGCAAGGACCTCATTGTGCCCTTGCAAGTAAATGTGTTTCCTTAGAAAGTAACAAGTGAATGACCGTTTAATTTGTACAATGTGAAATGAGTACATTGTGTTAGTCCTAGTATTGACTTCCTTGTTTACAAGTTGGAACAAAATTAAATTATAGGATCTCTTATTAGGTTACTTGTGGGCGGGACTATGAAGCCTATAACAATTATCGAAATTTTATCTAATAAGATATTACTAAAAGTGTAAAGTGAAACTTGGGTTCTCCCTTTAACTCTTGGTTAAACCTTGGGTTTGCCTAATGAGAACTAATTGAAGTGTAATCCTTGGGAGTAAAACGTTATAATGAAATAGAAAATTTGTAAATCAGAAATAAGATTTTTATGCATTTATGTGTTTTAAATGATTTACAGATTAATGATTAAACAAGTAATTTAATGGTATTAAGAATGTAAGTTTTGAAAGTTATGTAATTGTGGATGTAACCCCTTCTCTCTCTTTTAGTGGTCTTTGCATGTGTGTTGTGATCCTTTGAGCATATGTGGAACTGCTTTGTGTTGTCATGCTTGTATGTAAGTTGCATCATGTTGGGTGAGATTACATCATTGTTTATTGGAGGGGTAAGCTGTTGCTAGTAAAGGTAGGAATAAGGAAATTGTGTGTGCCATTCCTTTAGTGGAGGTATAAGTGGTAGTACATATGATGGTCTCTCCCCTTTGCAAGCCTCGTAGGCAAGCTTGGTAGTGTGAGTCGTCTTTACATTTGGTGTTAAATATTTTTCTTATTCTGTTGTATGAGTGGGTCCATGTTTGTGTAAGCGTATCTTGCGTTGTTGAAGTCATACCAAGTGAGCCCAAGTGTTGTAACTGAAAAAAAAAAAAGAAGTTATCCTAGTTTTTGGCTTGTGTTTTTGGTCTTGTATTTGTCGGCGTTACATGGAGATGGGGATGGGTACACCATTTTTCAAAAAATAGAAGACACATACTGGCAGACGACAAAATATGTGTGTGTGTAAATTTTAGAGAAAACGATATTATACAGCCTAAAATAGCCAAAGAAAAACATTCACAACTTTTTAAAGTAAAAACATTAGATGTCAACAAAAGACGAGTAATTATATTGATATTTATCTTTGATATCTCATCATATCTAAGGTCAAGAGTACAAAATATATTAAAAACACTGAAATAAGTCTACAACACGAGTGCCAACCTATAAAGGTGTATTTGGTGGTAGGAGATGAGTCTCCGTGCAACATTGAAATACAAACTTACTTCTATACATGCTGCAACTAATTGAAGTTCTCAAATGGTAGTGTATTTGAGGTGTGCTAGAGTGGTCTAATATGCATTAGAAAGAGTACATTGCTTGCATAACCATAAACATATACAAAAAGTGGAAACAAACGCACAACACAAAGGATGTTTACTCAGGGTTTAGAAAACCAGCTGGAAATGGTTCAATACAAAGAGCTCATTGAGCACACAACTCACACATTCTGCCATCTCCTATCTTCCTTATGTTGTGATGGAAGAGTTACAAGTAACATAGAACAATTACAGCCATGACAAGTACAACTCACTACTCACTAGTACTCCATTTGTTCACCAATTCCACTTACACTCCCATAGATCATTGATACATGATCACTGGTTGCCAATTCCTCAATCCACTAACCTCCTTATACATTTCTGGAGATGTCCCTTTGAAGAACCAAGCTTCTGAACTGCCCACAATGAGAAGATTAATCGTTTCATGTCCTTACTCCTGTTTAAAGTATTTAAATATAATAAAATCAATGAATTGCCACAAGGAATGAGTTTTTGGATACTTTTTCTTTTACATTCACCTAATTTTCATTTTTATTTTGGTGCTCCTTTGGGTTTTCACTCCATTTATTCTATATTTTGGACAACAATAGGTTTATGATTCAAAGTCTTGTTCATGGTTTTGTTCCCTTCACATTTCTCTCCCTTTAAGTCTGTGAGTCTCTTTTCTTGAATGGATTCAGCAACTTTCTCCTTAATGCAAGCTCCTATTGTTAAAAGAAAGATCAGGAAGAAAGTAAGAGAAAGCTTTGCAGGGCATAAAAGAATATCGTAAAACCATGAAGGCAAAACAGTTGTACAAGACAACGAAGGCCATCGCAAGCTTAAGAGATGACCAAAACAGGAAGAGCATCTCAAAATTGCAAAACCAATGCAAAGCCCAAAAGCATCATTAAAGGCAACATTCTTCGCAGGCAAACATAGAGTACTGCAGAGCCAGGATATCTTCATAACACTGAAAGTTCTGCACTAAAGAAAAATCAAGGGTAGTGAATAAAAGAAAGCCACAACCAACATCTTAGTTAGTGTTTCCCAGGTGAATTTTGCAGAGATCATGAACCAAAGTAAGTTCATATAGTCATTCAAATTGTACTTTGAAATTTAGGCCTCCTCTATATAATCTGCTTATGGTATCAAGAGAACAACTGCAAACTCTCCTCGATATTCAAAATGTCACTTATGAAAAATACAAAATTTTCAATGATTGAGAACTGAGTTTGTATTTCGAATGAGATTTGAATTTTGCCTATCTAGGAGGACCCCCTCGAGACTCCTTTGTTAGAATCAGATAAGATAATAACTCTTTATGCATGCTATGACAAACTTGAGAGTCATGCCAAATACACAAAAACAGAAAGGAAGAAGAGCATGCATCCACCTTTTCCCTGGCCCAAAGAAAGAACCGCAGTCATCATTGTCATCCATATCCCCAAAATAAGTGGGGAAGGGAAGAATGCTTGGTTGGTATGATGTTCAAGGAGGCCCCAAGTATATGAAAAGGGTGTCCTAGGTCTACCTGCTCCACCAACCTCTACTACTAAAGTTCCCAAGTGTCCGCAAAGGGTGGTGCGAGTTCGGGTGCTCCACCCACCACGCTCTAAAACCTCCCCAAATGTAGGGAAATTGCAATGCATCAAGATTCCTTCAAGATTGGCATTGCTAGGATAAGGTGGCATCAAACTTGCTATAAGCTTGGTGATGCAGAGGAAGGAGCGTGTCAAATGTGCTCAAAGATTGACAGTGTGCGATCGGAATGCTTGCAAGATTAGTTGGGGTTGAGACAGGACATGAGGAGTGTAATATCCCCTTCTCGGTCGAAGACCCACCCTATTCATTGTTTCCCGATAGCTAAAGGATGAGAAAAAGGGAAACTAAGTTATAATAAATTTATTATAAAGTGCATCATAAAATATTATTATAAGCACTTAAGCTAATTTATTAATGACAAAATAGAAAAAGAAAAAGATAACGAAACTTTATGTTTTTTTTGTCCCTAGAGGAAAAATGCAACCCATAGGGGGATGAAATAAAGCAAGTGAAAAACATTAAATGAGGCAAAAAAAGTTGATTGGTTGTTTTGGGTGGCAAAAAGGCCAAGACAACTTATAAAAGGAGGTCGCCATGCATAGGAGAGGATATCTTTTTTACATCTTATCAATTCAGAATTTTGGTCTAAGCTTGCATGCTTTCCAATTCAACTCCAAAGGACAAAAACCCTTTGTAGTTCTGGTTTAGAGGACGAAAACCCTCTTTAGCCTTGGAAGAAGAACGAAAACTCTTCTTCCCTTATGTGAGGAGGTTCTATTCAAGAGCTTTCATTGATTTTCAAAGCTATATTTCATATTTCCAGCAGTTGTTGAAGGGCAAAGTTGCAGATTTATATTGTTTCCAACTAGGGTTTGAAGACACAAGTGTTGGGGCAAGATTTCTACCTTCAGATTCAGCTAAATCTAGGGTTATCTAAACCCCCTGTGTGGTGGAGTTTGATACATTCTAGGGCTCGGATGTCCGGATCTCATCACCAACATCTTTGTCATATTTTTTTGGGCTGAGGAAACTTTGTTTTCAGTCTTGTCTGAGAGTTGTTCATCTGCAGATTTTAATAAATAAATTCCAGCCTTCAGTTGATCCAAATTTGGTATTTTTCTAATGTTTTTGTCCTTATAAATATTGTTGATCTATTTTGCATAATATTTGGGTGATTTTGCTTCAGTTGTGAATGTTTTGTTAGCATATGTAAAGAGAAGAAAGAAATAGAGAGAGCAAACTGCACTGTTTCATATGACACAGGCAGGGTGTATTTAACATTGAGTAATAGTTTCTTCAGTTACAACTGATTTACAACCTCCTAACTGATTAGAACCATATAGGTTCATTATATATTCAACACCCCCTTAATGACAAACCTTGAAACAACACCAAGTTTATCTCTAAACTTGACAAACAACAAAGGACCAAGAGGTTTAGTCATTACATCAGCAGGCTGATCTGCAGATGGACAAAAATGCAGAGAGATTTCACCAGAATCAACCAACTAACGAATATAATGATGATGAATCTCAATGTGTTTAGTGCGGGCATGATAGATAGGATTCTTCACCATTTTTAGAACACCTTGATCATCACAAAAGAGTGAAAGAGGTGTTGCAGCAACTTGGGGAAATCGAAGATCGGTCGAATCCGACAAAGCCATATTACTTCGCAGCATCGCACTAACAAAGAGCCTTGTATTCTGCTTCCGTAGAAGAGATGGCAACAGTAGGCTGAAGTTTACTTTGCCAAGAAACAACTCTTGAACCAAAAGAGAAGATATATCCTATGGTAGATCGTCGAGTATCTACAGATCCTCCCCAATCAGAGTCAATATAGCCAATCAACCTGAAATCTACAACTCTCTATGATATAAAATGTCAAAGTCAAGAGTTCCTTTGACATATCGTAGAACTCGTTTTGCTGCTCCCCAGTGAATGAGTTTCGGTTTAGATAAAAACCGAGAGAGATAACTGACAACAAAACATAGATCCGGTCGTGTAGTTGTTAGATAGATCAAACTACCCACCAATTATGTCTGCACAGGTAGGGTGTATTTAACATTGAGGAGAAGTAGTTATAGTTTCTTCAGTTACAACTGATTTACAACCTCCTAACCGATTAGAACCGTATAGGTTCATTATATATTCAACATGTTTTCCATCATCAAGGCAAGTTGCACTTTTCAGTAATAATTCAGATCTGCACTATTTATTTCAAGTACATCGTCTATAAATTGCTATTTTGGATCGGATTTACTGTTGTTCCATTTAGGGGTATAATTTGTCTCATTGGGGACATTACAAGGAGGTAGAGGCCACTTCCTTCATTGGCTTTCCCACATCAGCACCCTTTAGTGGCCACGAAGTTCTCTTAACGCTTTGAGAAATCAAGAAAAGCACGCTTTTCTAATCCAGAGAAGGTAAATGGTCTCCAAGAACTGTTTGTTTCATATTCTCTTCATAGTGAAGGCATCAAAGCTCCTTTGAGCTTTAAGAGAACATGTAATGTTTGAATAAGATATAGATAGGTACACAAATCATTACTATTAGACAAAGAAACTCTTGTAAAGAGACACTAATACAAGTAACGGATTTTAATACAAGGAGTTTTCTCTATGATTGCTAGGCTTCGCAAAGTTTGGTATTGATTTGAGTTTTGCTACATTAACCCTATATTGTGTTCGGACTAACATTGTTTGCGAGGACAGTTTTCGAGCTTCATTTGTGCTGTCTTAAGCTCAAATTTTTGTCTATATGTTATTCAGAAAATAGAGTTTAACAAGTTGCCTTAATGTTTGCATGGACTAAGTCCACTTTTGCTATAGGCAGTTTATTGATGCAGAGAGTTACATGCTCCTTTGAGTTAAGATATGTAGTATTAACAATTGCATCTACAACATAAAACTCATAATAGAACAATTTTTATTCCGTCCTCTTCCCTTGACTCTCAATTTCCACAAATTAGATTAATTGTTCTTTTCATGTTTGTAAATATTTCTGAGCTTTAAAAGGTGTGGTAACCCGTACCATGTTTGATTTTGTGATTTAGACCAAAACAGGAGGGGTTCTTGAACCACTTAATGTTTCCATGCCAAAACACTTGACAACAGGGCTGAAGGAACAAATCAAGAGTATTATTATGGAGGAATGGATTCAATTTCCTAGGAGTGGGCAATCAAAGGTGGACGTGAAGACAGTGTTTGGGAGGCGGCCAGACGGGTGGGGGAGGGGGAGAGGGAGGATGGCTGTGTGTTTTGTTGGTGAAAATATTGAAACATTGTTAGAGGACCACAAAGCCTATGAGAGGATTGTCGGGAAGAGGTTGGTCGGCCCAATAGTGGGAGGACTGTCGATGGAAAACAAATACATGATGGGCGGCAAGTGTGGGGAGGGGTGGGGTGACGGGTGCAAGTTTTGCTGGTGAAAATATTGAAACATTGGTAAAGGATCACAGTGCCTATGGAAGGATTGTTGGGGAAGAGGTTGGTCGGCCCAGCAGTGGGAGGACTGTTGATGGAAACACATTCATGGTGAAGGTGAGGGAGAAGTGGGTGGCAAGAACAAAGTTGGATCTGAAACAAAGGAAACCAAAGCACAAATTGATATTTTCAAGTCAGAGGTTGCACCTTTTTCTTGGAGAGGCGCATTGGATTTCAGCCCTTTGGGAATAGCATTGTCTACTAGAAACCCACACGAGTAGAGACAATCCAATACAGTTCTAAAGGGGACAAGGTGGTAGGTCAGAAGATGAAGAGAGGCTCAGTGAGGCTAGTTGAATAAAAGAAGGGGGATTCCACCAAGAAAACCACCATCACTGAAATTTCCAAGAATCATGCCATTACCTAAGTTGGTTGAAGCTGCTTGAAGACTCGGTGTTGTTACATTATGATAAAATCTTGCCCTTGTAACTTTCACAACAATGATGTTTTCTAGGGATGAACCTACCCACAAATTGTAACATAATTTCATGTTTTATTATGAGAGTAAATATTGTTTATACCCATGCATTATTTTCAGATGGTAGATGTTTGGAAAAGATGTTTTTTTTTCCGCTACCTTACATAAAAGTACGATGGCAATGGACTTGTTAGTATGATGTATTATTTCAGCAGGGTTTAGTAATCTTTGCTTTGTCTCTCTACTGGAGTGGTCAAGGAGGGCCTAAAGATATACAGTTGTGAAGGGTGGAACCAAAGCCTAAAGCTGGTAAGTACCCAGAAAAATTTGAAGTAGTACCGAATATTCTTGTGACTAAATAGATGATTTGGAGATTTTCTGAAGTTGGGTTGGTGCCCAATGTTTGAGATAATTCTAGCCCTTACCAAGCTGAGTGATTTTGGTCTTCCTATCTTTCAAAAGACATTAAATATGACTGGATAGGCGATTATTCAAGAAGCAAAAGAATTGGTAATTGTGTGGCTGGGTGCATATCTACATAAGGCAGCATTTTGGTAACATAGTCAGATGGAACGGAATATGCAAACTATTATCACAGATTTTTGGTGTAAGATAATTGGGTTAACATGTGATGGATTAGTGGCATCTTCATGTTGATTTTTGCTGGAATTGTAGAGATTCATGCGAGCTGTTAAGTATGGCAGTTTTTGTTTGAATTTGTTTCAGCCATAATGACTGTAGTGTGTTCACCTCTAATTCAGTTGTGAGCAATGATTTTGGAATGGGAATGATGATAATTTTGCAAGCAGAAATGAATGCATCTCTGAAGAGGCCAGTAACATTTGAGTTGGGGGAAAGTAATTAGTCCCATGAGTGGCATGTTTTATGCATAGTTGTAAACATATTGATAGAGTTTTTAGTGTATTTGTAATAGTCATAAGTGTTTCCTTGATGATGATTCAGTTTAGTTGTAGTGTATATATCACACACTTCTCTTTCTTTTGGAACAAGCTAAATGAGCTTATGAAGAGTATATTCTAGTTGAATCTGCACAACAGATTGGTTTAGATCAAATTTGGACTAAAGAGGACTGTAAAGTATCAAACATCTTACAAGCACTTTCACAGACCTGCATGAAATTTGCATGTAAGAATCAGATTTCATTTACAACCTAGATTTGCATGTAAGACTTGATTGGCATGTAAGATCAGAGTTACAGGTAAGATTTGATCAACAGATGAGACCTGCAGGAGAGAGAGTGTTGCCAAGACAAGCATGGACTGGTGAAATAATTTTAAGCGCTCATCACCAAGTTTGAGCAGAGATTTAAAGAAGATTATATAATTGATCACAGTTTATGTAAAATTGAAGATGTTCTATGGGAATGATATATGGGACCTCTCACATTAAAAAGGGTTACTCCTATACCTAATTAGCTGCATGTAATATGAGTTCAAGTAATAAGGTTTGTATACTTTATGTGGGCCGTGTAACAAACTAGAATAGGAGTGATGGGCGTTTCTCAAGTTGTAGTTAGAAGGCACTAATGGGGGTTTCTCCAGTTGTGTAATGTCCCCTCTTTCCAAATGAGCTTGGACAAAGACTTTGGCCCTTTTGTCTACCCGACAGCCAAAGGAGGTATCTAGGGTGACTAAGTTTTTATTATTTTATTATATTGTGCTAATGTTTTTAAAATAACATTATAAGTTGCACATATAATAAATAATAAAGCTTATTAATAAATTAAAAATGTCAATATCAAAATACAATTAAAATTAATTGTATTAGAGGAGAAAAAGTGCGACTTGCTTTTGGGAGTCATAAATAGGGAAATGTGTCATTAAGCCCATAGGGAAAAATGCGACCAGCCTAGGGGAAAGAAAGAATATTATTGGCTGGGTTTAGAGGTGTTTTTTGGGCTGTTTTCCCTTTATATGAGCAAGTCGACTTGCTTAGAGATATCCAGATTTTTATTATCAGATTTTGCATTGTTAAGAGCTCTTGCTTTTATCAGAAATTCCAAGGACGAAAACCCTTGTGGATTTCATCTCTTGTGGACGAAAACCCCAAGGGATTGAGAGGGGATTTCACTCAGAAATTTCCAGCGTTCTTAATCAGATTTCCAGGTTAATTTCAGCAGTGTTTGTGAAGTGTTTTGTGAAGATATTGGCAGTTGTTTGTGGCAGCAGTTGGGTCGATTTATTGTGGATGGTTTTGGCAGCATTTCAAGAGGTATTTCCTTCAAAATTAATTGTCAAATATTCTCCATGATATTGTAAACCAAATTGCTGTAATTTCATAATTTCTGAAGTGATATTTCGAGGGTTTCAGGCAGATTATTAATCAGATTTCAGATCTGATTTCTGGGTTATTTTGGCCACAATAAATTCTGATTTTTGCATGATTTGGCTTCTAAAAATACCAGTAATCATTTGGGATTGACAGTATAAATTTTGAGTGTTATTTGCATTGAGATCCAACTCAAACCCTAGACGCATTTTCTTAATTAAATTCAGATCTGCATTAGGGTAATTGCCATAACGTTCATAAATCAGTATTTGGTGATTTTATTTGATTTAAAATTCATTGAAGTGTAGGGGAGACCCATTGAGGATCTTTCAAGTTGTAGTTAGAAGCCCCTCAAAGAGTCATTCAATTAAGCCCACACAATAAATGTTTAAATAAGTTAGGTTATGTGGTTCAAGAATTGGTGGTCCTAAGGTACAAAAAGTTCAAGGTGGATGATATGAGGATCATTCAATTCATTCCCAACAATTATTGTACAATCCTATTTTTATAAATATTACCAGAGACACATGTTATTCCAAGAAGAGCAATGTGAGGGAAGATGCTCCCTCCCACGGAAGACAACAACAGGGGGTTGTCGAAATGAGTACCCTTCACAACACAGGAAGGGCATCTTACCCATTAGTTTTCTATGTTTTCATAGATTAGGTTATAAATTTCTGCAATTTGTTTCTAGCAAGATAGTATGCCATTCCTAAAGAAGTATGTTTCTCCACACTTGGTTTAAAACTCTTGTAACCCTGCTTGATGATTAGCGTCGTTGTAAATTCACTTGTCACATTTTCAAAAGATTTCTCAATGGGTTTGAATGTCGGAAGCATTATGAAAGGGGAACTTCAGTTGCAAATGTACAGTGCAACCTATGTCAACAGGTCCGATGTGCCTACTTCGAGCCACATCAGCCAACCAAATTCATTACATAGGCATATTAGGATGTAATGATGTAAAGGTGTCCATTTCATGTGCTCAAACGATTTGGCAGCCCATTTTAAAGCCATTTGCCACAACAGGTTTATAAAAAAGAAAATATGTTTAACCCATAGCTTGTGCATTAATTCATACACTTGAGATACACCTATATGTCATGACATTATTTGATTTATTTTTTACGTGACTTTTTCTCTTGACTAATTTCTATGCACTTACTTTAAAACTCGCGCCAAATGGCCTTTTTCCAAATAATAAATGGCCTTCCACTCTTCAAATGCCATCACAACTACTAGAACCTGATCAACTATTGGCCCCTCCCCTATTCAATGGCAAGGATTCTGATTTTTGGGGCATGCTATTATTTGCGATGTATTTCATTTACTGCTTTTCCCTTAAGCAAAGTTCTTTTGATTGCAGCAGTACATGGACGTGGTATTTGGGAACCATTCTTAGGATCATCATCAATGTCAATCAACAACAGCTTGGCAATCTTCTTGCATCATTAAAGACTCCCAATCAAATAAAAGACAAATTCTTAGCCTAATCAATTTCTTATTAGAAATACCTGAAATTAGTCTATAGCATCTTTGGATGTATGCAAGCTTCTAGAATTCACATTTTCGGTCCCACCCTGGATGAATTTCAAAGGATTTTGGCCATTTTTAGTATTTGCTGCAGTATAGATAGCCACCATGCTAAATTGAGATGAGTATAAGAGGAAGAAGAAAAATGACATGATGTCCACAATGACCAAAATAAATCAATGTGGCTCAACGAGTACAATCCGCTATAAAAGAGAAGTACTACGATAAAATGACCCTAGGTTATAAAAAGTAACTAGACACGAGGTACAAAAGCAAGGTAAAAAAGGAAGCAGGGGGTAAACCTTAAGTGGTTAAACCTCGAGCTATAAGATAGTATATATATATAGCCCCGTGAGGGAAAAACCAAGCCAAAAGGGACCAAGCAGGATCTAAGAATACTCATATGGGAATGTTCAGGACTGAAACAGCCAGGTACACTAGGAGAAAGACAAATACTCCCCTAGATTCTCTTGTAACATCCAAGGCCGATGAATCTCCAGCAGCAGAAAAAATTGGTGATGTGCATTTGTCTATGTGAGTCATGTTGTGGACATGGGGAAGTCCCTAAGTGCTGAAAAGAAACAGATTCATTTTGCCCGTATTGAGACTAAGGGGCTTGAGCCACTCTAATTGTGATATACAAAGAGGAACATTGTCTCGCTGATCTGAATCCCTTTGGACCTAAATTGGTTGTATCCAAGGAGTGCTCAACGCCTCCAATGCCCATAATGGGATGAAAGAGGAAATAACCGGCTTGAAAGCTATAGGGCTCCCCTATAAGAATCTGCGTCTTAGAATAACCTCTTTGAGAAAAAGAAATAGGCACCTCTCTCGATCGAAGTATCTTGAAAGAATGTGGATTAAAACTGCTCGAGTCTCTGTACGACAGATAGTGGCACCTCCCGGATCTCATAGTATATAGGGCGCTAAAGTGTTCCCACCAACCTCTTGACAAGAAAGACATGGTAGATCTTGTTATATCTTGAGATATGGTGGTCGGGCCTCAAAGCATGACCGGTGGGACTGCACTCTCATCTAGCCAAGGGGAATCCACAATCCATGTGACCAATGATGTTGGAGATATTTAGGTTGAATGATGGTGAGATCTACAATCCATAAGGAATGCTCGCCGTAAAAAGCCAACTGTGGCTAAGATGTAGAGGATATGTCCAAGTAATCAAAATGCACTATCAGTAAATAAACTAACTCTATTGATGACCTACATCAAAATAATGCGAGGGGCATCTAAGGAATACTTGAATGGAGGAATCTGATCAATAGAGATTTCAACATATTGGAGAAGTTGGTGACCGCCTTGGAATACCAACAACATCAACATCTAGAGGGGCCTAAAGAGGAAAACCTTTTTCAAGAACACGGTGCAAGAAGGGGTATCTCTCATGATATGAAGCTGAATCACCTAAGGATTTGAGCCTACGAATATAGAAAGTGAGCCCAAGATACATTGAAGCCAAAGAGGTTGGGCGAAAACTCTACTTAGACCATGCGGTGATAAATTGTCGGTTTGTGACAAATCATCAGCTAAAACATGAGACTAGACCCTCTCTATACAAGCCTAGTGGGAAGAACCCAAACCAGGGCCCCAAACCTCAAACCCATAATGAAGTCTAGGTTTAATGATTGCATTGAAGAGGAGCATCTTTAAAGGAATATCCTAAAAATATGTTTGAAAGCACTAGTCTTCTAGGACAAAAGTATTCCTTTTACAATAACGCAGCTGAGAAGCCGGTTTTAGACTAAACGATAATCTAATAAACAAGACTCGAAATAAGTATAACCCTTGATTATTTCTATAGGCTCGTTGTGGAAAAATTGAAACCTAGATAGAGCGCCACTAGATGTGTTGAAGACCATAACCTTATCTTTACTAAGGTTCCTCACAAATTATTGAAGCTTGCAAAAACGAGTAAGGGCATCAAGCTCTTAGTGCAAACCAATAGAACAGTGAGAGAGGACATCATCATCAACAAAGAACAGTATAGCAATCAAAACATGAGTATGTTACGATGAAAGTCCTCAAGTTTATTAACATAAACACCAAAAAGATTCAACGAGAGAGGAACACCTTCTTGACTCCATGGTTTTTCTAAGAAAGTCAAAGAAACCATAGGGAGTCCAAAATCAGCCAACTGCCTCATGGAGCCTCATGATGTCTGTATTGAAAGAATTTGAAACATGGATATTGCATAAGCTTCTACAAAATCAGATGACTTGAGATAGAATCAAAAACCTTCCTAAACACTACAAAACAATAAAAGACCATGGAAGACCACCGACAAGCCTCCCCAACAACAAACTGATGTGTGAAAATATGGTCAATATTTTGAAAGAAGCTGAACTTCCCTTGCGCCATGATTACCAATCTCTAAATGTTCTAAAAGCTTATTTCCAACACTTTGTGGCATAAAGTTTGGCAAAGCTATGCCTAATCATGATAGTTTTGTAGTTATATAGGTTTTAACTATCTCTTTATTTTTAAATGGGGTGTCTTGGGACAAAATCAAAAACCTTCCTAAACTCTACAAAACAACAAAAGACTACGGAAGACTGCTGACGAGCCTCCTTAATAACAGTCTGAAGTGTGAAATTATGGTCGATATTCGGAAGTCTTTACGAAACTAACCTTCCCCTTCGCACTATGATTAAAAAATCTCTAAATGCTCTAATAGCTTCATTTACAACACTGGCATAAAGTTTGGCAAAAGTACACCTAATCCTGGTCTTTTTGTGGTTATATAGGTTCGAACTATCTCTTCATTTTTTGGATGGGGTGTGTGATGTGCTAAGACCATGAGCTAACAACCTCATTAAATAGCTCTACCACGGGGAAGGCAAGTTTCTACACTCCATACTTAAAGAGCTCTACCTAAAGTTCCTCACAATTTGCTTCTTTGTAGGAACAAAGCTACCAAATAGCTCTCTTGATGTTGCCCAAGGAGAATAAAATAGTAACTGCCCCTAAGGTGCAAAGTATGCAAGGAGGGATGTAAATTTCTTTTTTATAAATGTGAAATGCATGTCAATAAAACCCATGCCATACAAATGACATATCAAGAGGTTTTATGGCTACCATATTTGACAAAGAACATTGAAAAAGCAGGTATCTTATGACCAAAAATTCACAGCATGCTTTTTTTCTTGGTGTTTAATAGACTGTTTTGCTGTCATGGACATTATTAAAATTTCTATGTATCTATCTATCTATCACACTTTCACATTAACTCTTAAAAAGTATAATGGATGATGCACCTATGTATTTATAAACTTCTTGAATTAAAATTAGGACCCTATTGGCACGCCAACATACAACGGGTGGAAAAGCTGAAAAATAATGGACCACACAACATGGGTGAACCCAAACAAACTCAAACCAAAAGGCCCATGAACCATATAGGTACAGTTACTGGGCCCCAAACCCATAATTGTGGTTCTAGGAAAAACCCAAAACAAGAAGAAAACATGAGGGAAGAGAAAGTGTAATATCCCCTTCCCAATCGAAGACCCTTAGCCCAATTTTGTTTCCCGATGGCTAAGGGGTGTTAAAAAGGGAAACTATAGTCTTAATAAATTATTATAAAGTGCATAAAAAAAATATTATAAAAAGCACTTATATTAATTTATTATAGACTTAATAAAAATAAAAGAGAAAAGATAAAGTGAAATTAGAAAAAGAAAAAGAAAAGGTCACTTTATGTTTTATTTCCCTTGGGGAAAAATGCAACCCATGTTGAGGAAGAAATAAATGCCAAAAAAGAATTAAATGTGGGAAAAGGCATTTGATTGGTGGTTGTGGGTGGCTACTAAGCCAAGATTGCTTATAAAAGCAAGTGTGCTTGGCTTTGTAAAGCATCTCTTTTATTTTATAAAAATTCTGAATTTTGTCTGAGCTTTGTAAGCTTTGCAAATAAACTCCTAAGGATGAAAACCCTTTTGAGTTAGCTCTAGAGGACGAAAACCCTCTTGAGGATTAGAGAAAGAGGAACGAAAACTCTTCTTTCTTGTGAGAGGATTCTCCATTCAGGGGTTTCCATTGAAGATCAAGGATTTATTTGTGTTTTCCATTGAAGATCAAGCTTCTATTTGTGTTTTCCAACAGTGTTTGAGGGCTTTCCAAGAGGGGCGAATGGTTGTTGATTTCGGGTACAGCTAGGGTTTCATCTACACATTTCCGATTTCCGAGCCTGTTTTGGGTGCCTTCCATCCATCAGAAAATTATTATTTTGGTATCATTGGAAAGCTTGTGAGCTTCAATTTGAGCTATCATTTGTCAAAAATTGTTGGGTATTTTCCATGTTATGAATTTTTGAAGTTTCCGCTGTCTTTCTGCAATTAAAAATCAGATTTTTGGTATTTGGCAAAAATATAAGTATTTTCATATTTGATAGTTCAAGGACTAGCTGCAGATTTAATTTCATAATTACTATCAAATGTACAGTCATGAATGCTTCATATTTTATCAAATGTGCAGAATATACAATACAATCAAATGTAGATTTCATATGCACTCATGACTGTTCTAAGGAGTTTTGGTTTTTAGAGATCCATGTCCCTTTATTATATGTTATTTATTGGGTAACCTGTACCATTTTTTATGCATCTGTAGCTGTTCTGAGGAGTTTTGATTCCTTAGAGAACAACCATGTGCCTTTTTATATGTTATTTATTAGGATACATGTACCATGTACAAGTTAACTTATCACGTTCAACATGACAAACTAATACATGCGGTAGATTAGGAAATAATCTTAATCATGAGCATGAAAAATGAAAGGAATGGGCATTGCCAAAGACAAATAAGAATAGTATTATTTTCAAATATAATTTCCAAGATTAATCAATAAGATAATTTTCAAGAAATAGACAATCTTGTGTGCATCCTACTCACTTGATGTGTAGTAGGCTTGAATCCAGAACTATAAGCTCCATGAGGACTGTAATAAAAAAAATCAAAATTCAGTAGCTGCAAGTACAAATAAGAGTGCAAGCAAAAACCTCAGTATGAGCAACCATATATGCTGTAAAAAAATAGAAAGAATATCAAGCAATGGATGCACACCTGCAAGAACATTAAAATCATGTCAAGAGTGGTTTGAAAGAATATGAAAAGAAGGCAGAGCTCCAAAGTGAGAATAAAAGAATGAGGAAGGATAAAGAAAAGATACCCATGAGTCAAACAAAGAAGAAAATATAAGCTTGTTTGTTGCATAATCAATTTAAGCAAATGATATTAGTCCATGGTTCCACAAACCAAACATTTACACAAGCACCAAACAAACATCAAAATATGTGGAGCACCTTTGAAGATAAAATTGAAGAAAATTGGCTAACTAGAGGCAAAAATTCTAGCATGGAAAACCTCAAGGGCTATTTTTAACAATAAGTTTTTAACGCATTTTCAAAATACAATTTGCAAATTGGTACACATTGTCCAAAATATTGGCCTATCTTTAAAATATTACTAAATTCACCATATTTGCCAAATTTGCAAATATTAGCAATAACTTATATACCAGCTAGGGCACTTATCTGCCACTTGGTTGATGTTGTCAGAGCTGGACTTAGTCGGATGCTGCTTCTCTGGATGATTTGATATTTTGTCTTTGAAAAATATTTTCACCATTTGAATACATTTTTCTGTCTGCAAGCTTTCTGTGAATTCCTTTTTCATCATAATGTCTACCTCATTGATGTTCTCATCATTAGATTTAAGTATCCCCTTCACCACTTCATTTTCACTCACTGCCAATAGTCCAGCACTATCTAACAACACTGACCATCTCTTTCCAATATATAAATGCTTCACAAGCCTCCTAAGTGTCAAGCACAAACTCCATTTCTTCCCCTCCATTCAACAAATACTTGCAACAATACCAAAACATTATCATATCCCAACATGAGAGTTTGGACCAATGCAATGTTTGTGTCGCATCTTCATACACTTTTTCAAGCGCTTTGGCATTTAGTTGTTTGATAGAGAAGTGTCCGGGACCTGCATATAAAATTTTAAAATTAACATATAATTTCTACTAAATGCTCGCTCTTGGACTTCATTTTGAGCTTCTCACTCAGAGGTTCGGCATACAAGAGGATCCTTTTCCTTTTAAATAGCTCCTTCTCCACTGTAAATGTCTCCTTCATTTTAGGAACAATATTTGTAATATCATTTTTCACTTTATAAGTCTTCTTATATTGTGATTCAACAAAAGCAGTCAATAGCATATGTGAATTTGAAGATAAAGAAGATGGCATAAATCTCATCTTATGCTGTAGCACACCCCTTGAGAATGCCAAAGTCTCTTTCTATGGCATAAAAATAGATGATCATTATCACATCTTGCTTCTTGAAAAGATATATCACCACCTTAATTCCTATGAAGCAACTACATACTGCCATCTGACCACCTCACAAAGCGGGCATTGCTTTCACAAGAGATAGTACCATTACAATTTTGGACCTCCCTCCATCACACTACATTCTCTTTCAATCCAATACATTTCTTAGCCCCAAATTCATTTGCCATGAAGACTTAATCTTCAAAAAATGTCTTAAGAGCAAATGGCTTTGGCTCAATTCCCATGATATTTGACACTACCACAATGTCCATTTTGTCTAGGTGACCCAGTGGTGCATATAATGGAATCACCAAATCTAAAGGAGGACTTAATGGCTTAGAATTGACACATAACACCCACGATGGATGATTTCTTGCTTCATATTTTATAGCTATATCTCCTTCCACTCAATTTGCTTTGTCTTTATATACAAATACTTTTGTTAATGGTTCATCTGAATAGAGTGACGCATTCTAATCCATCACAAATCCTGGACACTTTAGATCATAGCAATTTGTTTGCTCGAAACCATCAACTATTCAATGCATTAAAAAAACTAGGCTTGCTATCTCTGTATAATAATGGGGCAACCTCCTGCGCATCATGTTAAATGGCGGAAGAGGGTCTTTCCTCTGCATCATGCGGTCATTTTGATGATCTATAAGTATTTTGTGCATACCATTCTCCATCCGCAAACCTCCTTTCAACCTCTTGCGCAGATTCCAACCTTTGCACTGCCCTCCCCTCTGGCCCGGCTCCCACTGCCCCTGCCTCAGCTCCTATCTCTAACAAGAGACCTAGAGACCACTCCTCTGACCGCATTCTTCGCTGTAAGGCTAAGAAGGGTACCCCTGCGTTTGGTAACCCTTCCTCCCCCTAGCCCTGGTGAAGGAGAAGTTGTGCTTAGCCTTCTTTCTTTTGGCAAGAATCAGGTTGAACCTCCCAAGTAAAAGGCCCCCAACATCAAAACTGAGATGGACCTCCATAATGATATGCTTAACTGGATTCGTAAGGATGTCCGTGAGCTTAAAGACAAAATCAGAGGCTGCAGGCTTGCAGTTGATGGCGGGAAGCTGGATGCTAATCTTCTGGAGGATCTGAACAATAGAGTCTCTAAAATTGAAAAGGAGCAAGCTAACATCAGGTCTAAACAATGTGACATCATGTCTAATTTCAAGACCACTCTTGACTTTCTCTCTTTTGTCACTCATCATTTGGAGGACACCAAAGGAAAGGACAAAATTAAGAATGGTGAGAGCATTAAGGTCATCAAGAACGGGTTAGAGAATGTTAAAAAGGCCTTTCTCAAAACTCTGAAGTAATGGTTGTGCGGGCTGCTTCTTCACTGTGCTCTAGTTGTGTTTTTGCTGTGTTTTTGTTGCGTTTCTGTTGTTTTTGGCTGAGTTATGGCTGCAGCTTTGTTGTTGTTTCTGTTTTGCTCTTCGTGGACTCTAATGTATATCTGGGCATTGGCCTTTTGTAACCGGGTAGGGTCCCAGCCAAAAAACCTTTATCCTTATGTAAAAATAATAATAATAATAATGGGACAACCTGCCAAACACCCTCTATTTTCTGAATTGTACTATTATTTTTCACAGTATTGTACCCGAATCCTCACTTGAGTCACAATATTAGGCAGATTCAAGGTTGGTTGTACACACTCAAATCCCTGTAGATTTTTGAACTCCACCTTTACCAAAGAGGACGCTTGGCATGGTACTCTGTTGCAATTATATCATCAACAGCATTCTTTATGCTTATAAACATAGCCACAGATCCAACTTTTCTAACATGTTCATACTTAATCTTCCTCACATTGAGAGTTTTCTATAGGCACCCCTTGCTCAAGAAGGGTCTCATTTTTTTCATCCATTTGCATTTTGCTTAAGCCTCTCTTACTGTGAGCCCATTGTGTGGCAGATTGGGGGATTTGTGATCCTTACACTTAATACAGCATCTGGTGTATCCATTCTCGGGTTGATACTTGTGCATAGCAGGAAGATTATTGTAATGGTCGCATACATGGTTATACATCTTCCTCACATGAAGAGTTTTCTATAGGCACCCCTTGCTTAAGAAGGGTCTCGTTTTTTTCATCGATCGAAATTTTGCTTAAACCTCTCTTACTGTGACCCCATTTCTTGGCAGATTGAAGGGATTTCTGATCCTTGTACTTAACAAAGCATATGATGTATCCATTCTCAGGTTGATACTTGTGCATAGCAGGAGGATTAATGTACCAGTCCCATATCTTAATTCCAACCAATTGTTTGGCTTGTTCACTAGTCTGGACAGACTATTGTCGACCATCCCACGTTGCAGATGGTCGCACACAGCTCTTGAAGGCCTTAACATTTTCTTGGACAGGCTGCCCTCCTCTTACATGTCAGGCCTGTCCTTGGACAAACTCATCCCCTCCTCGGACAAGTCTCATTTCCCTTGCCAAGGCCCATCTTCCCTCTCAAGAAAATAATTTACATTGAATGAGATCGTCCAAGCTTGGGCGTCCAAGCTTGGACGGTCCCTCAAAAAAATTCTATCTACTACTTTTTCTTCAACGTGCTTTCCACTTATTAAGACGATTTGATATTTGAGGGATCCAACTGCACCTTCAAACTCTTTCCTCTTGTTTTCTGTCAGCTCCTTTCCGATGGGTCGTCCTTTCAATATTTCAAGTGTCTTTTTATTATATTTTATTTTTAAATTTCCCTCCTTTGGCTCCTCATTCCCTTATTGATGATCATTCCTTGATGGCTTTTACTTTATCAGGGCCAACTTGGTTTTCAGGTTGTTCTCTTTCAAGTTTCGACAGTTCTTCTTCCCAACACTTGGAATATTTTATTAGTTCTGTTTCATCAGACTCTTCGCTTTTGTTTTTAATTTGGTCCTCGACAGATTCTTTATCATTCTCTATGAACACTTCTTCAACTAACAATTTGCTTGCTTCAAATGAGTTCCTCGAAGACTTGAGACTTTTTAATATTGGGTTGATTTAAACATTTATTATTTTATTAATATGATTTCCAAGGAATTCAACTTTTTTAACAGACCTCCATATTAGCTCCATCATCACTGATATGTAATTTCCTCAACAAATGGATTGTTGGAAGTTAAATGCAGATTTTTTTCTATTCATGCTGCAACTAATTGAATTTCTCAAATGGAAGTGATTTTAGAGTGTGCTAGAGTAATAGACCATTCCTTAGAATGAGTACAATACTGGGCAAACCACAAACACCTAGAAAAGAATGGAAACAAACCACAAAAATAGAGAACTTTTAACCTGAAAACCAGTTGGAAGTGGCAACTGTACATCTTTCTCTTCTTGCCTTCAAGCACAGAGATCAAAAGCTCTGTGGAATACAAATCTCCCACTCTTTGTTGTCTCCTATCTTCTTATTGATGTAATTGAAAGAATATGTGGAGCGCAGAGAAGTATCAACTATGAACAACTGAGAACTCCTTGTTACCAATTCATACATTCACCAATTCGTTCCAACACTCCTGATCATTGATGTCAATTCCTTACTAATGAACCTTCCTGTGCATTTCTAGAGATGACTCTTCGAAGACCAAGGCTCTTGAAACACCCATAATGAGAGGATTAGTTCCCTCTTCCTGTCACCGTAATTGTTCTTTTCCTTCATGCAAAACCATCACTTAAGACAGGACAAAACCACCTCTAAAGGTTACAAACCCGCTGCTTTAAGCAAACCAGCATTTATGGAACTACCACCTGCTTCAACCAGCAGTTTCATAACACCAAGAAGCCCTGAATCTTGGAGAGGCCATAAATCTTACATATGGACTCAAAATCAGCTGCTGTTTTTTTGCAGTGTATAACGTTTAGAGACGAATAAATATATGAAATCAGAATTGACTTTTGCTGAAGCATAGAATGTATTTCATCTTTTTGAACTAGACAATGCTTTTTTCAGAAATAAATGCACAACATAGCTACTCATCAATTTTCCTCTAATTCATTTATCCTAACGTGTCCTTGAAGTCTAATGGAATTCTTGATGATTTCCATGGATCCCTACTGATTAGTTGGCACACTCATCTTCCAAGCACTATGTAGCCAATTCCTTGCTTGTTGAATTCATCCTTCTTGGACACAATTCTTGATGACGAACTCTCAATGTCACAACAAACATCTTTATATGTTTTTTCAGTTTTCTTGGTGATCTCGATGGTCTCAATTGTATTCACCTTCTTTGGTTAGCCTAGCCCAAATTAGCTTCCCAACATCCCCTAATGTACCAACCCCTTGGCCGAACTAGTAGGTCCATACTCCTACTCTGTAATGTCCCTTTCCTGGACAAATAAAGATAGTTTGGGTTTTCCAACAAACCCTTATACCAAATATGCAACAAACTGATTTTTATTTAAAACCCTTACCAAAACAAATACAGCAATATGAAATCTTCCTTTATTCAACTAATAACCACAAAGCAAGAAGACCCAGAAGGTCCAAAGCCTTCAAAAACCCTCAAGGCACATGTATATGCAAGAAAATATTTTTTAACAAAGATCTGAATTTATTTTTATTTATTTTGTAACTGAAAATGGAAGATAAAAACAGCTGACTGTTTGATACAAATTTGAAGATTGGAAGGCTGGAAATGATGCCCTAGGGCAGATTTAGGCCTTGTGCAAGCCCTAGCACCAAAAATAACCCTTTTCACAACTGAACTAGCCTCCTAAGGGATTTGTTCCACCTCCCTACAATTTCGCCCAGCCCTAAAATTGTGCAAAAACTGTCCCAAGCGAATATCACCTGATTGGTGGCTGTTCCAACACAAGAAACTCTGAAAATCTGATCTGCAGATGATGCCCTAGCTGCCAATCTCTGAAATCTGATCCAAATTGTGCCCTGGCTGATAATTCAGATATATGATATTTTAAATTTGTTGAAGAAAATGGATGCGCAGCACAGAGCTCGGTAACCCAAACCCTTTCCCAGATTAAGGCAAGTAGCAAGAATGGAGTTGTGGGTGGAGGACGGCCAAGCAAAGCTGGCAACAACACAGATTTTGACAATGATCCTACCCTTCCCGTGGCTCTCAAAATCCTTCTTGGCTACTACTACAAGAATGCGGCCACGGTTTTTTTCGGGGCTCCTAATGCACCTTACATTGTAGAAAAAGCAGCAGACACCCCTGTTGTTTCCATTTCACTCTCAAAGGTAACCGATTCAATTTGTGCCCTTAACAACTCTACCATTATTTGTAGATTTAATGGATTTTGGCCTCGGTCTGAAGAGTTACAACACATTTGGTCCTGGGATTGTGAGATCCAGTTATGCACAAAGGGTTTCTTTATTGTTCAGTTCTCCTCTCCTACAGATTATCAACGGATTCTTAATGAGGGTCCTTGGTTTTGGGGTAGAGCTGGCCTCTTTATTACACCATGGTTTCTGGATTTTGATCCTTCTTTTATGGTTGTCTCAAAAATGTCGGTTTGGGTTCGTCTCCCCAATCTTCCTCTCCCCTTTTGGCACCCTGCGGTTTGTGCTGCTATTGGTGATTCTCTTGGTCGATTCATCAAGGTGGATGATGAGTGGTCTAAACAAGTTTTCTTTATCATATCATAGAATTTTATTGTAAAATGTTCATTTATGCTCAAATACTGCATTGAAATAGATTTCAGCAAAGGTTTTCCGAACAAGTTGGAGTTAATCCATGATGGCTTCAAGTGGATTCAAACTCTTGACTATGAGAACACGGCCTTTCGATGTCAGTTATGCCATCAAATTGGGCACCTTCAGGAGGCCTGCCCGTTGTCACTCAATCAGAATAAATAGAAGAACAAAGGGTTTCCCACGGCCTAAAGGCTGACAGCCATTTTCAACACCAGAAGTCAACAAATGCTCTCATCCCGAAAATTCTGAAAATATGAATGTTGAGATTCCTTCTGCTAGTGGTGGTACCAAGCGGTCACATATTTCTGAGTCTTCTAGATCTGACCCAAGTCAGGATAGTCCTCGCCTAGTCTCTCCGCTTGCATTGGCTCCCCGCAGTGCGTGGACTATTGTCACGAAATATAAGGAGAAGAAGGGGCGCTTTGTTGCTCCTACTTCTCAGGGGTCCTTTGGTTCTCCTAGTCCTTATGTTCCTTCATCATTGGATGGTTTTGTTTTTAACATTTAGTGTTATTTTGTTGCTTTCCTAGGCTTGGCCTAGTGTACTTGTGGCTTTGGGGCATGCTCTCATACCGCCCGCTTTTTTTTGAGAGAATCTTGTATCATGTTGTATTTAATATAATATAAGATCTTTTTCATCAAAAAAAAAATGATGATTATAAGCCCCAATGTAGCTCTTGATTGGAACTACCTCAAAATATTAGTGGGTTTTCATCCACAAATCTAAACACACCGGAGGATTTTCATCCTCATATGTGGATTGCAAAGGAGGGTTTTCGTCCTCAAATGCAGAAGTTGTAGCAGCAGCTCAAACCTTCAATGTCCAAATAGATGAGAGTAAAAAGATGTGTCCAAATGACCCCTCAACACTCTTTTATAACTTTACTTTCACTTTTCCCAAGGAAAAGCCTCCAAAAGCAACTTTCCATTTCTATTCCTTCGTTATGACTTGCTTTTTTTGAAAGTAACTTTTTATAATAATAAAACTTTATCAAAAGTTACTTTTTATAATAATAAAACATAAGTGTCTTTTATAAAGTTATTTTTTCGACACTTAAGTTATATTATTAATTTATCATACTTTATTTGAAAAGGGGACATGACAATCCACCCATCCCAAAAATTGCTTGTCCTCAAGCAATGACTGATCCAACCCTCAATATATGTTTGTACCTTAACTTGGCCTTCAAATGCTTTGTATTGGAAATTTTGCTCTTCTCTTGGTTTCTCAAGTTCAAGGCTTCCCACCTTAATTGCATCCTAAAAATTGTTGGAAAATTCCAACTTTTCTTGCTGTCCTCTAGCTGAAAACTTTTTATTAAGTGCAAATTTCAGCTCCAAAGAATGACCCATGAGCTGCAACCACTGAACCCTGTTAGTATTTACAAGTTCCTTATATTCAGCAATAATAATTTGGCACTTACCATAGTTTTGACCCTGCTGATGTTCTGGAAATATCTCCTGGATCCCATATTAAAATGTGTAAACACCTTTGGGCAATATGATCTTTGTGTTGGCTCATATCAAAATGCTCCCTAAAGTGTCCTTCAATCCTCAAATTCACTATCTCTACTTGTCCACTTATTTGTGTGTAATAACTAATTCCAAAAGTGAGCTTGGTGCTAGATAAGCAAAACAATTCCTTCCAAAAAAAAGTTGAGAAATCTGCATCCTTATTACTGATAATATTTTCACGTAAACCATCCAGCTTAAACTCCTCTCTAAAAATTAACTCCACACTTGATGTGCTTTGAATTCCACATAAATAGCAAATAAGTATGCATACTCACTTAGCCTATCCTCAACATGAATGCAAACTTTATCATGTACCTTGGGAATATTGAAGTCCATGGACACACTTTTACAATTGTAATTGGGAATAAGCAAAGGCTGAAACAAGTTTCCCAAAAGGACATGCTTTACCTCATTCTGTTGGTGGTTGATGTACTCCCTGACGCATTGGAGATCCTCCTCCTCAAAGCTCCTCCACGAGAATCTCTCTTATATATCTGCCAATATTGTAGGCTCTAGAGTGTCCCACCATGGGTGTATCATGCAAGATCTTCCACATTTTTGTTTCATCTTTGATTCAAGCAATGGAAAGATTCTATCCTTATACAAAATGGGTCCAGCTGCTAGCATATACTTGTCATCCTTCACATTTCCTTTTAAGATGTTAGCAGCAAATGTTTTCTTGACACATTCTACCATGATAGAGACCTCCCAATCATCATAAATGACAAAACAAAGAATGGGCATTCTAGAAAAAACATCAACTACATTCTTTTCCCCCTCTATATCAAAATCATAATCTGAGACTTTCCTTACCCCTTTCTGTTGTTGATCATGCAAGTCAAGTTGTCCCAAGAAGAACTTCAATCCATGGTAGTCTATCTCAACCACACATCCACCACAAACTAGATGTTTTCTGAAATTTGCCAAAACATGCATGATGGCAAGAATTTCCTTGTCATATATAGAGAAACTATTTTTTGAATCTTTCAACTTTATGCCCTTAATTTTAATGGAGTCCCCATTTTGCATTAAATTACCTCCTTCGAAACACCACCTTCTACCACAAATAGTTGTGAGAAATCTGAAATGGAAAATACAAGACATGAGCTAAAAACCTTCTTAAGCTTATCAAAAGCTTCTTGAGTTCTACCCCTCCATGCATGAGCTCCATTCTTTGTCATTTTGGTTAAGGGTGCTTCTATATGTGAACATCCCTTAACAACCTTTCTATCATAGCTGCATAAGCTAAAGAGTCTCCTCAACAGAGTTAGTGTGATAGTGGATGCCCAAACTAGACAAACTTGAATCCTCTTATCATCCACCTGCATACCTTGGTCATTAATGACATGGCCCAAAGATGGAATCTTTGTGACCACAAACTCACACTTAAATTCTTTTACAACTAGAGCCTGTTGCTCTAGAATTCCCATGATCAATTTTAGGTGCCTTAGATGATCCTTCCCTATTTGGCTACATATAAAAATATTCTCAACAGATATCAAAACAAATTGTCTCAACTGAATCTTGAATACCTGATTTACCATAGATTGGACAGTAGCTGGTGTATAAGTCAAATTGAATGGCATGACCAAGAACTCAGTGTGTCCAATAAGACATCTAAAAATTGTCTTGTGCACATAATCCTTGCAAACAGAAATCTGATGGTTGCTAGATCTCAAATCAGTCTTTGAGAAATGGGGAGTAATAATGGCATGCTTACAGCCAATGTTCAACTCTATGGCATATTGGAAACCTCTATCTAATAGTGATCTCGGGGACATATTATTGAACACCAAACTATGTTGTATTGGAAGCCTTTGAATATCAACATAAAGACTATGTTGCTTACCAAAAGATGAAATAGTTTGCATGCTCTCCACCACAAAGCAACTTGTTGTCCAAGCAACTTGGAATTGAGAGAAAATATCCTCTTTCCATTTTGTACCCTTCAAAAGATCACCCGGATCCCATATACAAAAACAATCTTGAATCAAAGAGTCCACATGTCCCATATTGCACATTGTATCCCTTACACTATCACCCATTTTAGCATGTTTTTCATGAGAACAAGAATTTTGCAGTGACATAGGATGAAGCAACAAATCTGAATTATGATCATCATTTCCATACCTTAGACTGCCAACAAGGAGCTCACCTTTTGGAAATTTGAAGGATGGTGCATGTTCCTCCATGGTTTGCTTCCTTTCAATTTCTTGCAACTCTGAATTTTCTTCTTTCTCATGCTCCACTAACACAATTTCTTCCTTGACCTTTGGAGGTTCTATTGTATCTAACTCTTTTTTTGGTTCTTCATCTGACAACACTTCTCCATGTCCTTTGCCTAGACAATTGTGGTTTGGCTCCCAAGGTTCTTTGTTGTCCTCTTTATGAGAGTTCTTGTGCAACTCAGCTATCATTTTTGTTGTTAAGTATGGTTTCAAATTTTCTTCACATTGATCAACCACACTTTTAGCCAGTGCACTCGCTGCCGGCGAAACTTCCCACTCCTCCTTTCTCACATTGGCCAATAAAATTGTTAGAAGTGGCTGGAAAATATCATCACTCTCATTCGAGTCAATGACATAATTGTTTGCATTGATGCAACAATATTTTCTGCATGATTCATATGAACAGTAGCAAAGAAATGTTCAAACATTTGAAGAATAAGATCATCACATTCAAGATCTAACAATAGAACACAAGATCTGGTTTTTGCCATAGTTTCTAGAATAGTGACCCTCCTAGCAAAAGGACTTTTGATGTCATCTAGACCCTCAAAACTTTCCACCATCAGCTGAAATATTTCCCTCATGGTGTTGTCATTGTATGGTTGTTCCGGGGTTGTTATCCTAGTAATTTCACTAATACAAGTGATAACTACAAGTCTCACAACCGGATTTGAGTGCCTCAACAGCTTGGGCTTAACCAAATGAGTCATTGATGGATTCATTGCCCAAAACATAGACTTATATTCTGATTGTCTTATCATGGACAAACAATTTGCCACTTCCTCCAAAATACTTGAGTAGAACATTTTTCGAAGTTTCTTCCCTACTCTGCAAAGCTTTGTTCCCAAATCATCTTTACTCATTAACTCCATGATTTTTGTCAGATACACAAGTTGCAAAAACAATTGTGTTGTCTCTTACCCTCCAGGTTGGGAAGATTTGTGCTCTGATACCACTGTAATGTCCCTTTCCTAGACAAATAAAGATAGTTTGGGTTTTCCAACAAACCCTTATACCAAATATGCAACAAACTGATTTTTATTTAAAACCCTTACCAAAACAAATACAACAATATGAAATCTTCTTTTATTCATCTAATAACCACAAAGCAACAATACCCAGAAGGCCCAAAGCCTTTAGGAACCCTCAAGGCACATGTATATGCAAGAAAATAATTTTTTTAACAAAGATCTGAATTTATTTTTATTTATTTTGTAACTGAAAATGGAAGATAAAACAATTGACCATTTGATACAAAATTTGAAGATTGGAAGGCTGGAAATGATGCCCTAGGGCAGATTTAGGCCTTATGCAAGCCCTAGCACCAAAAATAACCCTTTTCACAACTGAACTAGCCTCCTAAGGGATTTGTTCCACCTCCCTACAATTTCACCCAACCCTAAAATTGTGCAAAAATTGTCCAAAACTGTCCAAAAATTGTCCCAAGCGAATATCACCTAATTGGTGGTTGTTCCAACACAAGAAACTCTGAAAATCTAATCTGCAAATGATGCCCTAGCTACCAATCTCTGAAATCTGATCCAAATTGTGCCCTGGCTGATAATTTTGATATGATCTTGCAAATTTGTTGATTATAAGCCCAAATGTAGCTCCTGATTGGAACTACCTCAGAAGATTAGTGGGTTTTTGTCCACAAATTTGAATACACCTAAAGGGTTTTCGTCCTCAAATGTGGATTGCAAAGGAGGTTTTCATCCTCAAATGCAGAAGTTGTAGCAGCAGCTTAAACCTTCAATGTCCAAATAGATGAGAGTAAAAAGATGTGTCCAAATATGTTTTTCCCAAGGAAAAGCCTCCAAAAGCAACTTTCCATTTCTATTCCTTTGTTATGACTTGCTTTTTCAAAAGTAACTTTTTATAATAATAAAACTTTATCAAAAAGTTACTTTTTATAATAATAAAACATAAGTGTCTTTTATAAAGTTACTTTTTCGACACTTAAGTTATATTATTAATTTATCATACTTTATTTGAAAAGGGGGCATAACATATTCCCCTAGCACTTCTAGGCCCATTCACATAACCACTTTCCATGGATCCCTACAGATTAGTAGGCACACTCATCTTCCAAGCACTATGTAGCCAATTCCTTGTTTGTCGAATTCATCCTTCTTCGACACACTTCTTGATGATGAACTCCCTTTGTCACAACAAACGTCTTTATATGTTTTTTCAGTTTTCTTGGTGATCTCGATGGTCTCAATTGTATTCACCTTCTTTGGTTAGACTAGCCCAAACTAGCTTCTCAACATCCCCTGACGTATTCACCTTTTTTGGTTAGACTAGCCCAAACTAGCTTCCCAACATCCCTTAATGTAATCACCTTCTTTGGTTAGAAACTAGCTTCCCAACATCCCTTGATGTACTTTCCTCTAGGCACTTGGGTGCAATCTCCAACTCTATGTTGCTGCTTGGTGCACCATCTTCCTAGACTCAACATCCCTTAACTATCAAGCTATCCCTTATCTTAATTGTGAGTCTCTCCCACCAACAATTTTCTTTTCTTCTCCGTTGATGAGATCACACAAACAACGACGACTTCAATCATAAAGAACGGCACTAGAAATGTAGGAGGAATTTCTATCATAAAAAAAAAACATTCCTCCACATAAGAACACATAAACTGTAGTATAACACATCACATAAGCAAAGAGAAGAAAACACAATATACTAAAGTGAAGTTCATTGTCTTAATATATCTTTAGGTACAATCACACCACACAAGAACATTCCATAACATGGGATGATAATTCAAGCAATGTTCATATCTAGACTCGAAAAGGAATGACAAGTTTAGGAGCGACATTAGAACCATGTCCCCAAAAATTGAAATTCATCCTCTTCACATCTTGCACACAGACTCATTACGCAATAAAGACGTAACAAGCAAAAGACTTAGTTACTTTATTCATTATTCTTCAAAACTAAGTGCAATTTAGGGGTTTACACCACTTCGGGAGTGTGGCCATCAATTGAAACCTAAGGGATTGGATCATAGAGAACTAGGAGAACACAACCGATATTGGGCTCAAACATTTGCCCAAGGGTCTCTCCCAAGCATCTTTCCTATCCCCATCTCAAAGGCACAGACTCCTCTTCGAATGACCATGATTTATGAAAAATGCAAGTTAGTATGTGAAACCCTAGAAGGCAAATTCCAATCCTATAAAGGGAAGGGTACCTTCCGAGTAATAAAGAACTAGAGATAATGAAATAAGCAAAAGACCTCATAGTAATATATATTCTAGTTCGAAGGTCACAAACAAAGTAATCATGTTGACATGCAAAAATATGCATGGACATGAATGTCTTAAAGGGGTTTTTGAATTTAGCGGAGCTTTCTTTAAAACTATGGGTTTTATTCCCAAGATTTGGATTATAAAGATGTGTATTCCATTGTTCATGTCATGAGATTGGGCACCTTAGTTGAAAATGCCTACTCGACAAACCCCGAATCAAAGTCTAAAAGCATAAAAGAGCCAAAACCGGTTGTTAAAAGTAAACAAGTATAATGGAAGAAGGAAGCAATAAGATCCAATCCAAATTTTGGGGCCTTTACCCAAAATCCTATCATTCGAGGCTAGTTTCTTAGCAAATCAATAGAGTATCTAGATGAAGAGTGTGATCCAACTCTAGGGAGGGAGAACAAAGCAAGACACGCACAAGAGAGGATATTCCAAAGAGAAGTAGCTCTAACCAAGGTGAACTAGAGGGTTAACAAATAGTAGTAAGGGTAACTTCCTCAAAGAACTTGGATCTTAGCATTAACGTCCCAAAGGAAAAAGAGGTCAAAGCCGAACTACTCTTGATTCCTCATATCAAAAGCAAAGTTTAAAATCCTAAAGTGGAAAAAATGAAGGGCGTGTAATCTAAAAGATAAATCCTCCATGAAGAAGCCAAAAGAATAATTGGACCAGTACGCAACACACATTTTGAGGAATGTTAGGGGACTCGACACCCCTACCAAGAGGTGGTTGGTTAAAATCTAGCTACAAGTAAGAAGACCTGATTTAATCTTCATTCAGGGAACAAAATTGCAAGAAACATTTGCACGGTTTATGAATCAATGGAAAAAATTAGATTGTCTATAAATGGCATAAAAAAGCTCCATGAGGACTATGTAGAGCTTTGAACCCCATAATAGTCATATACCAACATTTGTCAAAATCTAAGAACTAGTTCTGCTTTATAGGCTCCAATCCTATACTAAAAACTTGACATCTTAGTGAATCAATGTTTATGGGCCAAAACAACCCTTTGCTTAAACAAAGGGCTGCGGATGAATCGATGAGTTATGTATCCTATTCAATAACACCTTGCCAAGCAAGCTCTTCCTTAGGGCAAAGAACTTGAATGTCATCTAGATAGCTTTAGAGAAGAGGAGACAAATAGTACATGAAACCCACTCTCGGAAATACATACAATAATTTGTCAATTTTAGAAACTCATCGAATTTCCCCTAAGGAAAGGAAAATCCCATCAACAAACAAAATAAAGGGTTGTTACAACATTGCATAACAGCTAGACCAATTTTTGGTCTCCCAAAATTGATGGGATGGAGAATAGTGTGTAAAATCTACCATCCTCGTGTTAGAAAATTTGCACAAAGAAGGAATAAAGAGAAACCGAATGCACACTTTATTCGTTAAGTTTACATCATTTTATTATGTGAGAGATGGTTACAAAATGGTTGAAGTGGTTACAACTATTTATTAGTTAATACTTAAATAATATTAACTTAATACTAATATAAACCTTATATTCTAATACCCCCTCTTAAGGCTTACACCATTGAAAAGAAGATAGAACTACAATCTTCATAAGTTTTTGTTTTGAACAATAGTTCTTGGACCAGGTAGAACTCCATCAATCTACCTCCTTAACCATCGTAAAGGTGTGGTTCCCGAGCTGAATCCCGGGTTCTCGGATTCCACCTCCCCAAACTCCCAAATTAACAAATCTCCCTTATTGTTGGACAACCCTCCATGTTGAGCTACTCCCACAATACTCCAAGTTGTCTCATGACCCTCGTAAGGTAAATTTCTAAGATCCACAAACTCCCGAACTATCTGGGCAGCCATCCATGCCAAGTTTTGCCTACACTCGATTCCTTCATGTCATCAAAACACTGACTTCTTAGAGTACGTATAAATCTTCTTCATCAATAAAATCTTCAATAAATTTAGTATTTGGTGGATTGTCAACAAAGGCCACATTTGCTTCTTTCGGATTATCTTTGAGTTTTCCTTTGAGAACATCATTAGCTTGAATGCAACAATTCCAGGTTGTATGACATCTTTTCTTGTAATAATAACACTCACTTGCCTGTATCTTTTCTCGATTTTGTGTGATTATTTCTCATGTGGGAGTATAGTGCATGTTCATGTGAAAAATTACTTTTTGTATCGTCCACAATTGTTCTCTTTTCTTCAGCTAATAGAGCTGAAATCAATTCTTCCATGCTTTAAGGCATCTAACTGAGAGTAAAAATGACATTGTTATACGAAGAACGCAAACTATTTAACGAGAATGTATTTCTTCGTCATCTACTAGGGCTATAACCTTTGCTAACTGTCTAAGAAGAGATCTCAAATTATTTATATGATTGGACATAGTAACATCATCAGCCATCTTAAATCAAAAGGGTTGAAGCTTTAAAGAAAATTTAACATTCACTGCTTTTTTCCCAAACAACCTATTTAGGTTATCCCAAATATCTTTGGATGATTTGTCTAAATCTATATGATGGAGTTCAAAATCAGAAAGAGTAAGCCTGATTATAGCTTTAGCTTTATCATCACGGCTTTCCCACTCTAACAATTTGGCAGCTTTGGTGGGTTCTTAACAATACCCCACAATTTTTGTTTATATCACATTTGTATTTTAACTTTCCAAGAATGAAAGTTGAAGCCGGAATATTAATCTACTAGGATTTCCATTCTGAAATACTTATTTAGACTCTAAAATATTTATTTAGATAGAAAAATAAGTGAATATAGATAAGTATGAATACTCGATCGTGCCCTAGGTTGTAAATTCGCGAGCATGGTTTTGGTGATTATTCAAGAAGACGGCTTAACCAATTGGACAATGGAGACATAGAAGGAAATTATGGCTAATCTAGAAGAAATGCATGCGTATAAATAGGGATAGAGGTAAAAGTCCAAGGATACAGGCTGCGGGATGTGGGCAAAAATACCTCTTTTCACCATCTCGAATATGGGAAGGAGGCAAGACAAGACCAACGTGATTAAATCCACTCACGAGCATCAAATCTAAGACCTTGAAGGAATTAAAAACAAAAATGTTGCCTACTTTCAAAACCTCCTTTATAAAAGGAAGACAACACAAGTTAAACAAGAGAGCATGTTCCTCAACATCCCAAGACTAGTGTCAAAAGAACCAACGGCTTTGTTCACAAAGGAGGATGTTAAGAATATGGTCTTTGAGATGGAGAAGGCATAGTTGTGTTTTCCATTACTATAGGTATGTTACATGTGATACCATAGCTTTAGTTGGCTCATGCATCCTGACAAAAATTTGAAGCTAATTGCAAATTTTGCTTCCATATAAGTTTGTCTTGATTTTCCTCTCCTTTATTGATTTCCATTTACATGCAATATTTTTCTTAGTTTTTCTTTATATGCAAACCTTCCCTTATTATTTTTACATAAAAGCCTTTCATAGCTTTTTCCTTTGCATGCATTCTTTTCCCATTTTATCCCATTATAATGTATGGCATGAGTAACCCTGTCAAGACGAGGAACCACTACAAGTGATTTGGGATAAGCATCTTCTCAAGAAGAGAGACAAGTGATAATATGGAATAAGGATCCACATGAAAGCAAGAAACATGCACAATTAGAGAGGACAACTATGGAAATATTAACATAGTGAATCAAGACCAATGCATTGCAAAAGAAGAACTTTAGAAAACTACAACAAAGTGTATAACTACATGACTAGTGATCATTTGCCACCCCTATAAGAGAATTTTTCACAAATGAGAATGATCCCTAAAGTAACCTTAAATATTGATTTTCGGAGATGAAAGATATTTTCATGTAGATCAATCACAATCTTCTCTTATAAGTTGCACTCTTCACTTCATTCAATCAAAGGCAACACCAACAACACAACAATGGAAACATATATTTTGGTCCTTTGCATTTGGACAAGACATGGGATGCAAGAAGGGAAAGAAGAAGACGTGTGATAACTTCTAATTGGTCATCAAGCTTTGGGGAAAAACTTCCCGATGGAGGAGAATGTTGTGTGCCTAACACAACATTTTGTGGGCAATTAGTTCATAAACATGGTATTTATTAAAACGTAATAGTGAGAAATATGACCATTTATAATGAGCTATTTAATCTTTAGCTCGTATTTTGTAATATGCTCACAACTTATTTTGTAGTTATCTAGTCATTATAAATGGTGTGGATGCCCCTCTAGTGAGTATTAGATTTAGTCATAGGTTAATAGCTTGTGGAGCAAACAATCATTTGTTATAAATAAAGGTTTATTCATCTCTATGTATTCATCTATTTTGAATATCAATACAAACTATTTGAAGATGCAATTCATATTTTGAGAATAGGTGCCCCTAATGTTTCTTTTGGCGTAGTGCTTACTTGCAAATGTTCTAGGCATGCTCCATCTACATCTATCATCGTAAAGAGGATGTGGAACAACTACATACATATCATTCAGCACATCTACAACTGGGCTAATCATATCTCAGCAAGGTCCTCTCCTTTTAAAGTTTGTTGTGGCTTCCAATCTTTGGCTCCTTCTAAGACATTGGTTGCTTGTATAGCTCTAGATACATCCCACCAATAGTAGGACCAAGGCAAAGCTTATTTCTTTGTACAAAATGATCCGAAAATCAGATTAAATGACTCACTCAGCAATTCAAATGTTTTTAGATACTTCAAATATGATCTCAATTTTCCCGTAAACGATTAAAATTGGCTTTAAAACTTTAGAAACATAATTAAACCGATAAAACAACGAGCAAAATGAGGGAAAATACAGATAACAAAGCAAACCAAGTGATAACGAAGTTCACCCGATGTGGGCTACGTCTCTGGGTCTGAAAAAGCTCTCAAACCGACCAATTTATGATGTAAAAACACTTTGTACAACAATAATTACATCAAATAACTCTTTGGTCTACAAAAAAATCTCTGCTCGGTCTCTCTGAAACTCTGGTTTAATCTCCAATGGCTCTCCCCAACGAAACTCTCCAAAAATGCTCTAAACTCTTCAAATAGGGTTGTTTACAAACACAACTACCCCTTCAAATACAAGTCTCGCCTTTTATAATGTTTCTAAGCCATGTGGGCAAGCGGCTAAGGTTTATCATTTTGCCCGATCAACCAAGGGTTTGAATCCCTCTTAAGCACTTCCATTTTGCATAGTCGGCCTGAAATTCAAGAATATATAACGATCCTTGGTCTCATTTTCTAAAATTAGGCTTGTAGCCTAACAACAAAGGCCTTAATTTGGCATGTGAGTGGTCATGGGTTCAACCCCGCTTCCACGTCTATCCTTTTATCATCCTCCCGCACGTTTTACAAGGGATAAGTATCCCACATTGACCGGATATCAAATAAGAATAGGCTTTAATAACCCTTGGATGTTGAGGGTCATCCGTGGCTTGGGCCATGCTTGGCTTTGTTTTGTTGCAGAGCTCATGAACTTGTCGTCTAACTCGCCTTGACTCGCCTTGGTTGTGGATAGTTGTGTGAGGTTGATGTTGAGTTGGTTGACTCAATGGTGACTTAGCATGGCTTGGTGGTGACTTGGCATTGGCCATTGCATTATATGACGAGCTCACCATGGAACTCGGTCTTTGGCAACTCGTTGAGCTGGTTGTGGACTCAACTCGTGACAATGTAGATCTTTGGCAAAACAATGTGGTTTAGTCCCACATGCATGGTAAATTGGTCCTCCATGAGACGTATAAGCAAGAATGTTTGTTATGCAATGTGAAGATAGGCAGCAGGGTCTCCCTCCTAAAAAGAGTGGACCCCATTATCGTATTGGAGTCCCCAAATCGACACATAGTGTGGGCCCCACATTGGGCCCCACATCGATCGTTGAAGACCAGAGGCTAAAACCAAAACCATATTTTTGCTCGAACATGCTCTACCACTTGTCACACCTCATTCATCCACTTGTCAAACTCTGATCATGCCACCTCATCTCTATGCAACTAGTCAATTTTTTTTTGTTGGAGAAAAAAATCTTCAAACTGTTATATCTTTCTCATACGATGTTCGTTTTGTCCCGTTCAAAGTGTGTTAAAAGCTCTTGTTGAGCTCTTGTGCATGTGCAAGCAATTTCAAAACATGTACAAACCTTCGATCGATTCGGTGTGGTGATCCTCCTGGATCACTCCTCCCCACTGAGAAGCTTTTGGACCACCAAAAGATTTGGTTTTATTTTGACAATAGGTGAGGGTACAGTTCCTCTACCCCTTCCAATTTCCATCCATTTTGCCTTGCTTGGATGCATTCCTTTTAGACCCACACAAAGATATTCCACATCACCTCTTCGTGAAGTCTTCACCCTCCTGTCAAGAATAACATCTTCCTGTAATTCATCAAGATACTCAAGAGCAAAGTCATCAACAAAAGGTACTTGAATAGTCTCATCTTGATCAATGATCATGGGTGGCTCATACAATTTCAAGTTTTCAACATTTACAATGGAATACATTTGCATATATGGAGGTAATTCTAATCGGAAGGCATTATTACCAATCTTCTCCAAAATCTTAAATGGGCCATACCTGATTGGTTTTAACTTTTACCTTCACCATAAGACTTTCTTTACTGATATGTAGCCAAACTTGATCACCAACTTGAAAATGATGATCAACCTTGATGTTAGTCATGCCTAGCCTTATACTTGGCTTGGCTCTTTTCCAATTGCTCTTGGATAACTTGATGAACCATTTGTATCTTCTAAATGAACTTTTTTCCTTATCAACATCCTTTTTGTCCATCCGCCATTGTTCTTGTCCAAAGGAAAAGTCCAAAGGTGACTTAGGCAAAATAACCAAAACAAGTCTCAAAAGGAGACTTTTGTGTGGAAGAATGTATACACGGTTATAGGCATGTTGCACATAACACAAGTGTTCATCCCAAAGTTTAGGATGTTTGCTACAATATCCTCGGAGCAAATGCACTACTATACGGTTGACCACTTTTGTTTTCCATCATTTTGTGGATGAAAAGTAGTACTTTTCTTCAATTTGGTATCCATCATGTCCCATAAAGCTAACCAAAACTTCCCATAAATCGAGAATCCCGATTAGAAACAATAGATGTAGGGCAAACCAAAATGAACCCAAACATTGTTGAAGAACAAATGTGTAGTTTCCTCGACACATTTTTACAGGGCAACCAATATACACATTTTGCTAAATCTATCCACAACCACATACAAATAGTCATGTTTTCTTTTTGTCATAGGCAAGCCTCCAACAAAGTCCATGGAAATACTTTCCCATGGTCGGGTTGGTACGAGAAGTGGGGTATACAAGCCCAACTTCCTTTGTTACTAGGCTTACTTGTGGCACAAAGAATACAACCTTTACATATTTAGATACATTTTCATACATCCAAGGCCAATAACAATATCTTTGTAATTGTGCAACTATTTTACCAACACCAAAATGACCAGAAATAAGAGAAGTATGTGCTTCCCTAATCAAATGAACTCTTTCATCTTGTGGAATACAAAGTTTACCAAGATGATAAAGCAATCCATTATGTAAATGATAGTCTAATTCTTCCACTTGTTTACCATGAGTTAGATCTTCATAGACATCCTTAAAATCAGCATCTCTAACATATTGTTCCTTATAACTTTCATGCACCAAAGGACTATGTTGCAAAAAGAATAGATGCAATAACATGAGGTCTAGAAAGCATATCAACAACCTTGTTTTGTGTACCTTTTTATACCTGATCACAAGATGGAATTGTTGCAAAAACCCCATCCAACAAAAGTGCCTTGATTGTTGTAGCTTGGACTGTGACTGAAGATATTGCAAAGGTTGATGATCCATATGGATTATTGTCTCTTTTCCCATCAAATAATGTTTCCACTTTTTCACACTCTACACCAAAGCATACAACTCCTTTTCATAAGTAGGATAGTTCCTTACCACACTTGTGAAGGTCTCTAAATGGTAACAAACATGTTTTCTCTTTTACATCAATACGACACCCATGGCATAATCACTTGCATCGGTTTCAATCTCAAATGGCTGTTGCAAATCAGGTAGTGTCAAAATTGGGGTTGTGCTTATCTTTTCCTTCAGCATATCAAAGGCTTTCTGATACTTTCCTCCCCACTAAAAGACATGTTTAACACTTTTCAAGGAATGCAAAGGAGCTGCAATCAATGAAAAGTTAGCAATAAACTTCCTCCAATATTGGACTGCCCCAAGGAAGCTTCTAACTTCAGTTGCATTAGTAGGTTTGGGCCATTTCACAATGACTTCAACTTTAGAGGGATCAATTTTCAGTTCACCACCCCCTACAACATAGCCCAAATAAACCAAAGATGTTTTACCAAATTCACATTTTGACATCTTCAAATATAATTTCTCCTTTTACAAAGTATCCAAGACTTTCTTAATATGTTCAATATGATCTTCCCAACTTTTACTAAAGATCAAAATATCATCTAAGTAGACAATAACAAAATCTTCTATGAATGGCCTAAAAACATCATTCATAACCCGCATGAAGGTGGTGGGTGCATTACAAAGACCAAAAGGCATAACAAGCCACTCAAATAGACCTTGTTTAGTTTTGAAAGCAATTTTCCAAATATCACCTTCATTGATCCTAACTTGGTGATAACCACTTCTCAAGTCTAACTTAGTGAAATAAACAACATTTTCAACTGATCTAATAAATCATCAATACGAGGAAGAGGGTAGTGGTTTTTCACCGTTATTTTGTTCAAGTGCTTAGTAATCCACACACATCCACCAAGTGTCATCTTTCTTGGGCACCAACACAATAGGTGAACCACATGGAGAAGTGCTTGGCCAATGACCCCTTTCTCGAGCAACTCCTGAAACTTGCTTCTTTATCTCTTCATTTTCCACCACAAACAACCTATACATGTCAATATTAGGAAGAGGTGCATCTTGTTGTAAATGAATCTCATGTTGTATTTATCTTTTAGGAGGTAAACCTTGTGGCTCTTGAAACACATCATCATAGTTAGATATAATAATTTCACTATTTCATTCTTATGTTTAGGATCACAACCTTCCAAAGCCTTGGACTTATCATCATCCTTAGCTTTAACAATCATGAGTACAAAATTTTTGTTTGCATTGACAAGCCTTTTTGTCTGTCCTATACAAGTGATAAATTTGCTTTTATCCGATGAGCTCTAACAATGTATTCAATCCCATCTTTAACAAGCAAATATTTATTCTCTTCCCTATAGAAGATTGCTTTTCTATCAAAAAATAAGGACTTCCAAGACAATGCCACAAATATCAAGTGGAACCACATCTAACTCTACCTCATCAATGAATTTAGAGGTGATTGCAAATCTAAGTTTGCATGTTTTGTGACTGCAATTTAGCATCATCACATACCCATCCCAAAGGGTATAATTTTGGATGTGGTTTAGTTTTAAGTCCCATTTCTTAACAACTTCTTCAAAAATGAGATTAGCTTGAGATCCACTATCAAAAAGAGTATCAATCTTAGTATGTTTTGAAATAACTCTAATGTGGAAAAGCTCATTTCTTTTCTTTTCATGCATAGATTTAGAATTAGAAAGAAGTATGAGAATTAGTGTTAGAAGAGGAAGAAGATGAACCTTAAAAACATAGTATTTGTGATCTTGGTCTCATCACTTGAATCGGATCCAAGATCTTGCATTGTTGCAGTAGTCTTCTTGTCACCTCCTTTCTTGAACCTCTTTGGCTTGAGCTCTCGGATGGAGCTTCCAACACTTAGCATTTGTATGTCCTTCTTTCTTACAATGTGAACAAACAAGCTTCTCATCTTCTTTTTCTTACCATGGAAGTATGTTTTTCTTTACCCTTTCCTTTTCCTTTACCCTTGTTTTCAGGTTGTTATTTTCTTGTTTTCTTTGTGAAGCCTTATAGTTCTTACCCTTGATTCAATGTGGGTAGCTTGGACAAAAACTTCATCAAGGTTAGTGGGATTAAACATAAGTATGGTATGTTTCAAATAACTATGCAACCCACCAATATGTATTTTAAAAAGAGTCTCTTGAGTATAAAGAGGAATGCCCAAAATCAATGCCTTCTTTTAAACTCCTGAGTGTAATCTTGCACACTTTGACCCTTAGTTTGTCTTAAATTTTGTCAATCCATAGTAGCTTGTTGCATATAACCAAGTGGATAAAATTGTTTTTCAAAGCGAAACAAAAAATTCATCCCAAGAAGAAATAACTTTACCATGTTTTGAAAGATCTTCCTAAGTCTTACTCTCCCACCAAATGAGTGTTGTACCACCCAAACAAAGAGTAGCTAACTGAATTTTTGCTTCCTCATCCACAATCTTTGAACCTTGCAGTAAACTTCAATCTACTTGATCCAATGATCCAATTTTTACATTAAGCTCTCCATTATAAATTGACAAATCAAACTTAACATCAAGTTTTAACACTGAGGAAACATCAGAAATTTTCTTATCACCATCGGAAGATCCAAAAGGTTTGGAAGGAGATGGAGTTTTTGGAGATTCTTCTCCTTTACCTTTATCCTTACCATTTTTTCCTCCTCTGATTTACCTTTGAGTCTTTGTTTCTATTCTCGATATAACTCTTCCACCATACTCTTCATTTCCATAAAATCTTGACGAAAGGCCATTTCTAAGTCCATTCTCTCTCTAGGAGATCCTCTAGGAGAATCCATAGCTGAACTTGAACTTGCACGTTTTGAACCGATCACGATTATGCCTTCACCATGCTTCACTCACTTAGACCTAGTAAGCATTCAAAATGAAAAGCCTTGCAAATTCCCAAAATTAGCGTTAAAATAGCCTTAATCAGCTACTTGATACCAAACTGATCTGAAAATCAAACTAAGTGACTCACTTAACAATTTCAATGTTTTTAGATACTTTAAATACGATCTCAATTTTCCTGTAAAATGATTAAAATTAGCTTTAATGCTTTAAAAACATAATTAAATTGATAAAATAGCCAAAAAATGAGGGAAAATACAGATAACAAAGCAAACCAAGTGATAACGAGTTCACCCAATGCAGGGCTACTCTCGGGTCCAAAAAGCTCTCGAACTGATTGATTTATGATGTAAAAAATACTTTGTGCAACAATAATTACATCAAATAACTCTTTGGTTTGTAAAACTCTGTCTCTAGGACGCTCTGGTTTAATCTCGAATGACTCTCTGCAACAAAAATCTCCAAAAATGCTCTAAACTCTCCAAATAGGGTTGTGTACAAAAACAACTACCCTTCAAATACAAGTCTCACCCTTTTATAATGTTTCTAAACCCCGTGGGCTAGCGGTGGTAAGGCTTATCATTTTGCCCGATCGGTTAGGGGTCCAATCCTCTCTCAAGTGCTTTCCTTTTTATGGTTAGGCCCGAAATTCAGAATATAGAATGATCCTTGGTCACATTTTCTAAAATTAGGCTTGTGGTCTAATGGCAAAGGCCTTAATTTGGAATGTGAGTGGTCGTGGGTTCAACCCCACCTTCCACGTCTATCCTTTTATTCACTGCGTATTTTACAAGGGATAATTATCCCACATTGACCGGATATCAAATAAGAATAGGCTTTAATAAGCCTTGGGCGTTGACCATTATAGGTGGCTTGGGCCACACTTGGCTTTTTTGTTGCGGGCTCGTGTAAACTCGCCGTCCAACTCGCCTGTGGTTGCGGTGGATGTTGAACTAGCTCGATGGTGAATTGGCATTGGCCATTGCATTATATAACAAACTCGCCATGGAACTCGGTCTCTGTGGCAACTCACCGAGTTGGTTGTGGACTCAATCTGTGGCAATGTTGATCTTTGGCAAAACTATGTGGTTTAGTCCCACATGCATGGTAAATTGGTCCTCCGTGAGACTTATAAGCAAGAATGCTTGCTATGCAATGTGAAGAGAGGCGATAGGGTCCCCCTCCTGGAAAAGAGTGGACCCCGCAGTTACGGGGGCCCCATCTAGCACATAGTGTGGGCCCCACATCGATCGTTGAAGACCGGAGGCTAAAACCAAAACCATATTTTTGCTCGAACACACTCTACCACTTGTCGACACCTCATTCGTCCACTTGTCAAACTTTGATCGTGCCACCTCATCTCTGTGCAACTTGTCTCATTATTTTGCCAATTGGAGAAAAACTTCAGCGGGCCGTATCTTCCTCATACGACGTTCGTTTTGTCCCATTCTCAAAGTGTGTCGGAAAGCTCTTGTCGAGCTCTTCCATGTGAAGGCAATTTCAAAACATGTATAGACCTAATCAATTTAGTGTGGGGATCCTCCTAGATCACAAAATTTGGCCAAACTTTGGGCAAAAGTTTAAAATATTCTCTAGAAAACTCAAGCTATGTTCAAGTTACTCCATGAGCAGCATCAAGTCCCTCATTCATTCCTATCACATATGGGCCTTAGAATATTCTCCAAGTTGTCGTGCCTAATGCTTTTCACTTAGATCTTTCAACTCGACTTGGCATCCATGTTGTTGTTAATGTGAGCCAATTCAAGTCAGTTATACAAGCCATTATACTTAGCGGACGATGTTTCCATCACTCATCATGATGCTTCCATTCTAGGTTTTCAACCATTGGCCAAGGATACTTTGCTTGATGTTCGAATCATGACAATTGCATGAAGTAAACCACTACTTACCTCGTCAACCACAAAGGCACTTTACCAACATATGGCAAGTGTTTCTCCACGTCAACTTTTACCAAGAAGATTACACGCCTCATGTAGAAGTTGTAGTCCAGGACAGCTTCCTCTCAATGGGGAGGAAATGATGAGAATTGCCCTTGTAATTATCTCCCTCTTGTATTTATACACTTATTGTAAATATCAGTATGTACACTTGGCCCAGTTTACTACAGCCTCAATGAATGCAAGTAAGTTTGACTGGTTAAGGTGGATTTCAGTTCATTGGAGCCTCTTTGAATGTATGTAAGCGATAATAAGGTGGATTTTTGCATGCTCGGTTCTACTGAAGTTTGAATGTGTGTGGCCTTATCCAGCCAGCACATACCCTGACCCTTGTAAATCTATTCAATCCATGCTAATAAACAGTGTAAGCATCATCTTTTGGCAGAAATCTCCTTACCTCTCTTGCTGTTCTGAATTTTTATGTGTTTGCCATTGTTTGATGATTGATCATATCATTCATAATATAGGAATATACTTGATGGATAATGTAACAAATCAAGAAGCATCAATGGGCCTATCAAAGTTGATTAAGTCCCGAACTGTATGTGTGGGCCAATCTTATTTAGACACCAAATAGAAATTGTCATTTATTAGGAAAATAACATCTATATCATAAAGATAAGTAACAGCACTCATACCACACCTTGCTGATAAATCTCAAACGTTCTCAACTAATGACACTCAATCCACTATCAACAAGTGATGCAGAGCATCATCTCCAACTTGTAAATAATGATGGCAATATCAAATTTTGGCTTGTCAAGTGTGTTACCTTATTGGTAACTGCTGCAAATCCTGCTCGCTGCGCTCTAGGCCTCCTATCCTATCCAACCCTCATGTTGTCTCTCCTCTGAGCACAATACTGCGGGAGGGGAAATACATCCCTCACATGCTGCAGCAAACTCCTCCTCTCATCGTTGTTGATTGCCATAATAGTGTCTCGGAAAAGCTACTTCTTCTAGTCGTCCCTCAATCTCTAGTGGGTCACCTCTAGGTAGGAAGTTAGGCTACATAGGCCCATCTGCAGTCCGTAGGTCTCCTCTCATCTGTATGAGTATGCCTCCGCTCACGGCGGCGATCCCCTGACACTCCCAAGCTCTGAAGGTGATCTGCTATGATCCCTGTGACTACTGGCAATTGATACGGATCTATCCCTCCTGCCGTGCCTGTCCCGCGGCCTATCTAGTGCCAACCTGTCCAAAGTAGTGCCCATGCGCTCCATGGTCTGTAATAACTACCTCTGCGTGGCTGCCATATCCCGAATGAAATTCCTATCTGGATCTGCATGTTCCTCTCGAGGAGGACTCTCAGGTCTCTCACCCAAATATTCCATTATGTCACCTCCTGCAATACCAACTTCGAGTCGTGCTCATCTGCGGGTGTAGTATCTGTGTGGACCGTCCTCTCTGTGATGCATTCAAAGCTGATTTTTGTTTTAATACCCTGTCTGCTTCCTTCCCACACAGGTTGGGAGGATACACTGCTCTGATACCACTGAAAGATCCCAAACCCCTTTTTGCTTGAATGCTTTTTATATATATATATTGCTTTGGCTCAAATTTGAACTGATAATATCAAAGGAATTCATAGAACACCACACTGAAACTGCATAGATAAATTAAATAAAGCAAACCCCACAAACCGGGTGAATACAAAAAGGCGCCTAGGGTTTAACAGGCAGATTTCTTCATAAACATTTCAGCCGTGTATTTACTAATTATTTCGATGATAAATATTACGGCAATACAATTATAAATCTGCAGATAGATTTAATAATAAAGATTGACCAAAAACCCACTGTAAATGATTCAAACCAAATCGATTTGATATATATTTGCTGCTGGGAATTACAATAAATATCTATCATGAAAATACCTTTGATACGAATAATAACGTAGAAGAAGTCGCCCACTTTGAAGAAGACGTATGCCCACCTATGCAATTTATTTCTCTGTCTAATTGCTGAAATAATAAAAACTCGTGAATACCATGAAGATCCTGTGTGGAAACTTCTCTCACTGCTCCCGGGTTTCGTCGTCCAAGAGGATTAATCCGAGAGGGTTTCATCCACAAGAGGATTAATCCAGAGGGTTTCCGTCCTTGGATTTTGTCTGCATAAGCTCAGTGCTAACTGCCGGGAAAAATAATAATAATCTGAATGCCCTTTGCCCAAGTCGCATTTTTCCCTTATAGCCAAAAAACCCTCCAAAGGAACAAGTCGCACTTTTTTCCAAATCCTCATAATTAATTTTTAATTAATTATTTTCCTTTTCCCACCAAGTCGCATTTTTGGGTTTATTTGACCCTTACCCAAGCAAGTCGCATTTTTGGCTAGGAAGGCACATTAAATAATTTATTAATTTATTTAAATGCACTTTCCTAAGTCAAAGTCACTTAAACAGTCTATTAATTCATTATATGTGCTTTAATGATATTTTATTTAATTTTGAGCACCATATAATAAAAATAATAAACCGAAGTCACCCTAGGAAACACCCTTTGGCCATCGGGTAGACAAAACAGGCCAAAGGTCTTCGACCGAACTATTTGAATTTAAAGGCCATTTTTGGGTTGTTTAGGAGTTTTAGTCCACTCTTGAGATCATTCATGCAGTGTTAAGTTGGTAAAAAGTCCTATGGAGGGTTAAAAATTGAGTTCATGACTTAGGACATGGAAATTCCTAAGCTCTAGTCTAAAATTAGGCCCAAAGTGATGTAATAAAGGTAAACTTGTATGTTTTAAAGGTCCATTCGGTTGAAAACCAACTTATGAGGTATAAAGACCTCCTTGTAACTAATTCCCATTCATCATTCAAATGGTCAAGAAGAGAAGAGGGAGATCTCAGGAGGAAAGAAGCAAGTGTTCTTGTGTATACACATTGTGATAGTTGAACTAGTTCTTGCATGACTGTTCGTGATAGTTCTTGCACTTTTCTTGGTGATTTTTGGTTGCATGCAGGTGATTCCTTTGAATTTGTGAATGGTAAGAGACCCTTGAGTATATATCTACATTGATTTACATGAGTTGATATTGTTCGTGCACAGACATAGTCTAAGGTGGACTGTACCAACCTGTAGCAGAGCATTTCTAGAGCTTAGTTAAATCAAAAGACAGAGGATAACAAGTTGTGGAGAGAATCTTGAATGTTTAGAGATCTAATTCAATGTATTTGTCTGATTTTGAGTGATTCTAAAGCTTGAGAGAGTGAGAAATATGTGTTGGATAAGATTGTGTCAACTGTAGCAGACCATTTGGAAGTTCTTGCATGAAGGTGTATTAGCATTGGTGTGTGTGTGTGACTCATCAACAAGTTGAAGGAGTTTGAATGATTTGTTAAGGTATACACACTTTAGAAACCCTTTATAGACGTTCACAGTGACACGGAGAACGAGTTTTGGTGTTGAAACCCCTTAAGGACTGAGAACTCTGTTTCTAGAGGCAAAACAGGGTGTTTTAGTGGTTTAAACACATTTAGTTGAAAGGAAAAGTCTCACTGTCAAAGTTTATGCATGCATGAGGAGAGTACAGACATCTAGGAAAAGTCTTAAAACTGTGGAAGTGAATCTTAGTATTTATATTGCAAATTTCTCTTCTCGGACATCCTGTACAAACCCTCCTAGGGTTTGGTCAAGAAAGAGTTTTTAGAGCTCTAAACTAATAGATCAAGGCACCAAATTTGTAAGTAAGGTCCACAACATCTATCAAATTCATATTCATGAAATTCTAGAGCCTAACCAATCTCTAAGTCCCTGTTTTGCATGACAGTATTACTAGCAACCTGTAGGTTGCAGTTTGATAAGGAAGCAAGAGCAAAGATTGACAGAAGAGTGAGTATTAAGGAGAATGGAGTCTTGGGGTTGGTCAACATAGAACCTAAATGAAGGAGGAAGAGATATTTAGGCAGTTTAAAGAGTTACAAGACTACCAATTGCTCAGAAGCCATGACAGTTAGCTTTAAGGTGACTAGTATAGCAAGAAAGACCTAATTGGAAGGTAAAATAGTCCCTTTTGATCAATTTACTCTGGAGGAAAGTGCCCTGAATCTTTAAACACAAACAAAAGAGCCTAATGGGTGTCTGAGATAGGCCTTAGTTTTTCAAGTAAAACCCTGAGTCAAAAGTTAAGAGCAGAAACCTCTAAAAACAGGGCTAGAAGGGTGTAAGTGAGTGAAAAGGAGAAGGAGAAGGAATTGGTACTTAGCCTAAGAGTTGAAAAATGAAATTTGCTAAATACCTGTGAAAGCCTAAAGGGTGTCTAAATTTTGTTGAGAAACCTTCCAGATTGCTCTAACTATGAATCTACCAGAGAAGCAAGCCTCAAGAAGCTCTAGAAGGGCAGTTTTGAGTCTTGACAAGGTTAAGGTAATTAGTTGATTCTTTTTGCTTTGTTCCAATTTGTTGGGTGTTTGAGCATTGAATGAGGTGTACTAATAGGGTTAATGATGAATGCAAGTTCAAATTGGGGTTTTAGGCTCAGATTGGGATAAGAAGGGAGAGTTTAAGCTTGAGAAAAGTGAGTGATTAGCTTGAAGAAGCTTTGTTTTTGGAAGTAGTGTACAAATTAATCATTGTAGGTTGTCAAAAGTGTTTAGGCTCTGCATCAAACAGGTTCAAAATAAGGTACGACTAACTAAAAACCTTGTTCAATAGTTAAATATGAATAAATAGAAGACAAATTAATAGGCTTATATTTGTGACAACTACATAACAAATATATGATTGAGACCCATTTATAAAGTGAAAGACATAGTTAGCAGTATTTGTCATCAATACAAATCATGCAGCAAAATACAGGTCATTATTTCAGTATGCTCTTCATATGCATGACCTGTATATGAAGAGAGTTCAAGTATTCATCTGCAATCATATCTAATCATAGCCAGTTTCTTGATGACCTGCAATTAGGAAGAAAAAAGTAAATAAGACAAGATATAACCTTCTATAATCAGGTATTCCACATTCAGTGCTCAAGCCTGCTCCTGTCAAAACCACGAGCTTTTGACTGCACCCTTAATAAGCAAAGAAGAACAATGTTAATAAAGAAATGTTCTCCGGCACAGTTATAAAAACAAATTTTGACTGGATGCACACTAGTTCCAAGAATACAACAATATTGTAAATGAGATGGCATGCTACACACCACTCAGTATATGATTATAAAATAGATTCACACCAAGAACCAAAGCCCAGTAAATGTATCAAAAACCACAATCTTTCTCATAATCAAAAATGACCTGTCTTCAACGAAATTATATAGGAGACGAAGATGTTCATTGCTTGGAGGAGCAGATTCTGGTACTAATTTCTTGTCCTTCAAGAATCCCAAAGCCTTTTCTCTCGGATCTTCTGTCGAGGTGTTTGTGGCAGAACTCATGCATTTTCTGAATAAATGAGCTCCAGCATACATCCCAACAAAGCCTTCACTACATTTTCTTGAATGAACAAACTTTTGCTTTCGCAGTAAATTAAAATGTGTCCCATAAAGATATTGACCTATAAAACACAGAAATAGAATCATCAACTGTAATTCTCTTGAAAATACAATTTCAATATTATTTAGATAAAAAGTGCATTAAAGCCAGGAAGCCCTGATATGCAAAAACACAATCTCTGGATTATCTACAAGCTGAAAGCTCCTACAAGATAGTTTTCCTAATTGTAGTAAATGCTTCATTATCATCCTATTGACCTCTTACCCTTCAGATTTCCTTATCCTTTAACAACCCAAAAACAATTTCAAAGCACTGCAAAAGTTTTCTAACTAAACGAATGCCCACAGAAAAATCTGTTTGATCTTATCAGTTCAACATTCATTCCTCTCTAAACCAATGAAACAAGTACAGAATTCAAGAGCTTTGATTAGAAGTGAAAAGGCAAGCAATAAGAAGATCAAAAAATTTACCTCCTAAAATTCTGTTGTGTTCAAGACCTGCCACGCGTAAATACCTTTGCCTTCCTAAGAACTGCATATAATTGAAAACCCCATTAAGAAAAGAGTCTGAAATCAAATTTTCCAACCAATTAAAATAACTGGCCAGTGTGATAAATGCGGAAATGCATGTGCACAATGTGAAAAGCATGTTTTTTGAAAGTAAACGCATGTATTACAAGAAAGATTATTGTTTAAAGAGCTTTGAAAAACAAGGAAGCAGCGATATAGTTAAAACTCAACCTTCACTCAAAATTAGGTAAAAAGACATTGATTAATAATAAACAAAGATCCTGTCAAATCCTCTAAAAACCGGACTAAATGTTTTTAGTTTTTTTAATCCTTATTTAGTTCCATAACTTCCATTGAGATCCCCAATTTCACCATGGTGTTCTAAGTACACATATTCAAAGTGTCAAATCTAATAACAATTTCACTGAGAGTTGTAGCACTACCATCTTATGCTTATGCATGCCACAATTGGTATTCAATCCATTAAGCGCTTACTATACTCGAATCTTATTCTCAGCAGAATTCATTTAGCTTCCTATCGATTTTGGTTTGGACATTTTATGTCTATCTCAAAAGTGGTCAACCCATTTTTGAGTTTAGAACAATCTTACTTCACATTACTTGAAAGTTTTTAGACAAACTTATAAATTAAAATGATCAAGCCTCCAAATTTTTACTTAAGAACTAGATCTTGAGTGATATAATGCTTTCACTGCAATGCAGTTGTTAATCACCACAAGGTGGTGTTATCCTTTAGCATAACTGATAACACACTATTCTATATTATGTTCTTAAACCTTCTCTAAAACCAAACTCAGTTCGGGTTAATATCAACTCAATCTTATTATTGCAAATAGAAGGACTAATCATGAGCATGGGCAAAACCATTACAATTAAAGTTTCTTACATTAATCCTTGATTTCTTACAACACTACATTTAAGCAAGTATCTATTTGCCTCAAACAGTCAAACGTATTAGCATACTACTTATCAATCAAGTTTTCAATACATTGCTAAGAACCATACATTCTTAAGTCTTTTAAGATTAATCACCTTTTAAGGTTTGTTCCTACCAAATGACATTTGCGCTTTCCTTGCACCTATGCAAGTCACCTTATCAAATGAGTTTAACACATGGCTGACTCTATTGCATTTATCAATGATCCTTCACTTAAACATAAAAGGTAAGAAGAACAGTTTAGTCATAGGAACACCTAAAATCAATGACTACTAGTTCTATTACTATATATATAGGGATAATGTTCTTCTTTAAATTCCTCTAAGATTGATGTAGAGATTTCAACAATGCTAGGAAACAAACTGCCTTTACTTTCAGTCTTCTCCTTCACATATTACAATGTCACAATTACATATCAAATCAACCTGCATTCTTGATTATATGGGAGATACATTAAAGATCTACAATCTCTTCTTCAGCCTTGTACATAATACATATTGATGAACCTTGTTAATATTTAGAATGGTATTCAAAAGCCAAGTTACTAATTTGAATCACACTGTACATTTGCTAGGCCGTACTTAGTAGATACAAACCAAGCAAGTATTACAGCTACCCAGTGAAACATCGCAAGAAAAGGAGCAAGTCACTTTCCCATAATCCTTTTCATTGACCACCAGAATTACACTTACTCTATTTAAGTTACTTGGGTAACGAGTTTACATCCCTTAAGGAATCCAACTCAGACCTGGAGCCTCTGAGATCAGTTGATACCATTCAAGTTTAAAATTTAAATTAAATATTCTTTACCCAATATAAATAGTAAATACCACACATAAACTCCATATAACTTCCTTAGAATGTATCAATAGATTCAATACCACTTTGCCTTTAATCATTTCATCATATTGAATATAATGAATATATTTATACACATACGTTAGTTGGTAGTTCTCTAACTGTAATCAGTTATGAACTGTCTCAGAACTGTTCCAACTACATTGTAACTACTCCCAACATAATAAAATGAAGGACACGCACATTCATTCGGTGTGCAGTGCAATTCCTCTTCATTCTTTGTCTGATAACATCTTCTAACATTGGTATCAGAGCAATTGGAGCTGGAAGGACATTCGAAATCTGAGGAAGCTAGTGGAAGCAGCACAGATTTCAACGTGATGAAGATTTGCGACATCGAAGAAGCCCAGAATTAGAGCACGAACTAGAGTTGAAGAGGACGTTTAGGACATGTCAAAAGCATGAAAATCGTGGATACAAATCTGTGAATACAGTCATCAAAACCAACTGGAATTTTGTAAAAAAAGAATCCAGTCGGCTAGGGCATCTTTGTCTGTCTTTATGCTTGTAGCATTTTTTAAAAAGGCCTTTTTCAGACGCAATAACCACCTGTCGCATTTTTTAAAGGCCGGTATCAGACAGAAATACATGAAATCACGATTACGGCACAGCAAGGGCACACTGTAGTGATTTTCAGAGGCACGCAGTCACGATTTGCAGAGGGATTTTGAAGGCATTAAGATATCAGTTTCAAATAAGACCAAAGCAGGCTTAGGGCAAGAGAACAGTCGCTGCAAGAGGAGGTGAGAGGACACGTTTTTGTTTGTGGGCATGAACATTGAAAATACAGTCCAGAATGTGAGAGAACTGCCTAGTCTGAGATTACATTCTTCAGCGAAAAAAATTGTTAAATGCAAAAGCACCTGCAAAATTCTTTGCTTTGTTGTCTATGTGAAAATCAGAAAACAAAGTTGTATGTTTTGTTCCTCCTTGTTGCATTTATTTCCATGTCAAAAGTCAGAAAATAGACTGTTATTTTCATTTTGCTGCATTAATTTGTGGGTCGAATCTTAAATTTGATGTGGAAAATGGCAAGCATCTAAACTCTAGTTCTGTTAGTGGTGCAGAAACTGACAAGTCAAAACTTTAATATCTGGAGTCATAAGATCCTGACTATTGTTGACTATCGAGACTGTAATAAATAATACTTGGCAAGAAAGGAAGGCCGGTCACAAATTTTGCAGATTATGACAAACGTCATAAGGAGGCCTTGTTGCTGTTGAAGCTATCAATATCTAATGATTTGATACCAGAGGTCCAAAATGCCATTGTGGCAAGTGATTTATGAACTAGTCTGAAAGACAAATATATGACTTCAAAGAAGAGTCGGGTGTTATACCTGAAGAATTTGTTGTTTTCAGCAAAATGCTAGAGGGTGGGTCATTGTCATAACACCTACTTCGGATGAAAGATCTCCAAGACCAGCTCACCTCCATTAACAAAAAGACTTATGACGATGATTTAGTGGCGTTGGTGCTGAACAATTTTTTGTCCTTGTATGAGTCATTTGTGGAAGCCCTCCATTTGATGGCTGAAAGTCAGACTTTGACTTTTGATAAAGTCGATTCCTATTTGTTACAAAAGGAATGGAGACAAACTCAGACACTTGAGTCCAGTTCTAGACAAACCGAGAGTGTCTTTTTCACTCAATCAAAGGGAAGTGGAAACATCAACCTGAAGGATCATCTCCTAAATATCAAGTAAAGTGTTACTACTGTCATAAACTTGGTCATGTGAAGAAGGATTGTTGAAAGAGACAATATGCCCTTGCAAATAACAAAAGTAAAAGGGACAAACAAATGTGGCAGCAGTTGAATAAGTCTGAAGAAGAGTATGCCCTCATGGCATCATGCTTGGATGACAGCCCTACCAGGTGTTGGTTCTTTGATTTTGGAGCATCAAGACACTTCACGTGTCAAAAAGATTGGTATGTAAACTTTCATACAAATTTCAGTTCTTCTGATTTAGTTTCATTAGGGGATGGAAGATCTCATGCAGTAGAACTTAAGAAGGGATATGGGATATCCACATCATATTGAATGATAATGCCAAATTCATAGTTAGAAATGTTAGATATGTTCCTAACATGAATAAGAATTTGTTATCTATAAGTCAGCTAACGGAAAACCCCAACATTTCTGTAAACTTCTCTAGCAAGAAATGCATTGTGTCTGATGTAAAACAAAACAAAGTTGTTGCCCTAGGTATTGGGCAAGGAGGCTTGTATAGGTTGGTTGACCCTGCCATAGTCAACTTACATGCCTTAGTTGTGGAGGGTAATACCAGCATTTTGTGGCATGAGAGATATGGACATCTCAACCTTCAGTATCTTGCCAAACTTAGTAGAGCCCACATGGTTCTTGGTTTGCCTAGTATCCAAGAGAAGCAGGATATGTGTGCAGGTAGTTTGGCTGGGAAGCAGAAGAAGTTTTTTCCGATTGAAGGTGCTTGGCATGCAAAGGAGGACTCGATCTTTGTTAACTATCATGGAAGTCTCAAACAGTTCTGGGTGGACAGTACTCTCTTGCTCGTGGATGATTATTCTAGAAGGATATGGGTCTACTTCTTGAAAAAGAAGTTTGATTGTTTTGCCTCCTTTGAAAAGTTCAAGGCATTGGTGGAGAACCAGGCCAGCAGATGGATCAAGACATTGAGATCTGATAATGGGAGGGAATTCACTTCCAAGCAATTCAAAGATTACTGCAGCAAGGAGGGAATTCATCATCAATTGACAGCCCCATATACCCCATAGCAGAATGGGATGGTTGAAAGACGAAACAGGACCATCATGGAGATGGGTTAATGCATGATGCATAGTTGAGGTGTGCCATTCAAATACTCAGTGCTATGTGCCAGAGTATGCTCTAAGGATAACAAATCAGAGGCAAGATAATATACTTGTGTGTATATATATACACATATCCATATATGTATATAGTTCTGTTTTCATTCTTATGACAGCCCGTCAATATCTATTTTATCAAACCAGCAAGATAAAACTCAACCACAAGATATATCTATTTTGACTTTACTATATCTTTCAGATTTTCAGCAACCATAAAAGCTAGAGTTAAAAAAATAAAAGAGCTCTGTCAGAATCTCACCCAAATGAGGTGTAACGACCAAGGTCCCCAAGGGTAATAGATTCCAATACAAATAGATACTTGCATATATGTGTCTAAGCATATATGTTTGAGTGCGGATGTACACACAGTGCAGTCATAGATCTTTAATAAGCTCAGAATGATCCATATCTTTTACACCTAACAACAGATCTAGACTTAAATGTATTTTATTTTTTCTTATGTTCAGAATAGATTAAGGTTTAGAAAGAAGGAAGAATGGCATGCTTGTATCTATTATGCAGGCCCAAGAAGGGACGGGCCCAACCCTTTTCGAGGAATCCACCATCTCTTCTTCAGCATTCCTTTCTTTTTCATGTCATCGCACACCACACAGCCACCAAACCCCCACCTACCAGCCATCCCTTTCTTTTTCATGCAGATTTTGAAGAGATTAAAGGCTACGAATGACAAGATTAGTGCGATGATTATCTGCGTGACCAAGTCAAGTTTCCATGCAACTTATCCATTTGCCCTTTTGGCAGAGCTTTGCCTGGCTGCCGGCCATGGCAAGGAATGATTACCAATGAAACAAAAACATGCATTATTAGGCAATACACTCACCAAGAGCTTTGCCAATGGGGAAAGCAACTAGAGGGTGAGAATCCTGAATTGGTGAATTATATTCACCATTCCTCCTCCTTACTAACAAATACTTACGGTGCTTGTGTAGTAAAGTGGGTTCCATTTCCTTGTTATTATTACCATAAATACATGAGAAAATATCATTAAAGTAATGATTTCTCATGGAGGTCATTTGAGAAATGACTAAAATCACACAAGAAAAAATCCCACAAAAATAAATTATCTAATAAAACTGGTCGTGAAAGCCACCAACTTAACATAAAACATGCTTTTGCTTTGACTTTAATATATCTTTCAGAACTCTGTCAGAATCTCACCCAAACAAGGCGTAACAACCAAGGCTGCCGAGGGTAATAGCTTCTGATACAAATAGGTACTTGTATATGTGTGTCTTAGCATATATATACACATATATGTTTAAGTGCGAATACACACAATGCAGTCATAGATCTTTTATAAGCTCAGAATGATCCATATCTTTTACACATCACAACAGATCTAGACTTAAATGTATTTTCTTTTTTCTCAAGTTAAAATTAGAGTTTTGAAAATAGAAAGAGCTCCATCAGAATCTCGCCTAAACAAGGCGTAACAACCAAGGTCTGCGAGGGTAATATCTTCCAATACAAATATATATTTGCATATGTGTCTTAGTGTGTGTGTGTGTGTGTGTACATTGTATATATAGATGCATATATGAATAAGTGTGTGTGTACACACAGTGCAGTCATAGATCTTTAATAAGCTCGGAATGATCCATATCTTTTACACATAACAACAGATCTAGACTTGAATGTATTTTATTTTTTCTCATGTTCAGAATAGATTAAGTTTTAGAAGGAAGGAAAAATGGCATAATTGTATTTATTATGCAGGCCCGAGAAGGTACACAAGCCCAACCCTTTTCCAAGGAATCCACTATCTCTTCTTCGGCATTCCTTTCTTCATGTCATCACACACCACGCAGCCACCAACAACCCCCACCTACCATCCATCCCTTTCTTTTTCATGCAAATTTGAAAAGATTAAAGACTATGAATGGCACGATTGGCATGATGATTGCCTGCATGACCAAGTAGAGTTTTCCATGCAACTTATCCCTTAGCCCTTTTGGCAGAGTTTTGCCTGGCTGCTGACCATGACGAGGATAAACATGCTTTATTAAGCAATGGCTTTATTAGGCAATACACTCACCAAAAGCTTTGCCAACGGTGAAAGCAGATAGAGGGTGAGAAGCCCAAAGATGAATTAGATTCACCATTCCTCCCCCTACTAACAAATACTTAGGTGCTTGTGTGCTAAAGTGGGTCCCCTTGCCTTGTTATTATTACCATAAATACATGAGAAAAATGTCATTAGAGTAATGACTTCTCATAGAGGCCATTTGAATAATAACTAAAATTGCATGAGTAAAAATCGCACAAAAATAAATTATCTAATTAAATTGCTCGTGAAAGCCGCCAACTTAACATAACACATGCTTTTGCCACCCAAAACCCTAACCACTTCTTTAACCACCATCTAAATTTGAGTTAAGATGGAGTTTGATAGCTTCATTGAAATCAAAACCGACTAAAATAGATGCAATCATCATGGATCTTATGACCTAGCAAAGGTTTTTACCAATATTTAACATTGCTTTAGTCTATAGATTGTCGTAACCCGGGTGGCCATTGTTTAACTATACAACATTACACTATTTTGTAATTTACAAATTAGGTTATGGTCAAAAGACCATAATAACACATGCTTCCAAATTAATCAAGGACAAAGGATAAGCCGATCCAAGCCTGTAGAGGGTCTTCTTGATTTTAATTAAACAATATATCATATCATTATAATCATTTAAATAAGGAACTACACACACAAAAATACATATACATATATGTGTGTGTGTGTGTGTGTGTGTGTGTGTGTGTCTCTTTGACCACTATGCAATGTAATTTGTTGAAATGACAGACTATGCCCCTAAATCTTGTTTAGCTAAAGCAATAGCCCTTGTGGTTCTGTGATAATGAGCTCGCTTTATCACAATCTAACCTGAATCCCACAATAAAACCAGACAAATGAAGACAAAACCAACCATTCACATATCAAGTATAGTTCTAGTCCAAAATCAAGACGAATATCAATCCTCGAATAAGGCATTTCATTTCATTCAATTAAAAAGGCCTACAAACCAAAAGATCAACAAGATCAAATCAATGAAGTAATTAATGTGGATAGCAACAGGCTATCTGCATCAATAATGCATTGACTTGGATATCAATTAAATAAGCCGACAGTGTACTCAAACAGCCAGGCATGCCAAACAAGAAACTGGGAATCACAATTATATGCTAAAAATTAGGAAATATCAGTCTCTCGAAAAGGGGTGGGATAGATCCCTGATAATGAGGTTGGATCTAATGGGGTTAATTGAAACAATGTTAAGTGGTATCCCTCTCCAACTAGCTTGTTAAGTTAAACTTTGATGGAGCTGCTAAATGGAATCAGGACCATATGATGGAGAACGTGTGTTCACATATGAATCAGACAACCTATCTTCATGTTTGTTGTAGAGTTAGGGAAAGCAACGAAAAACCAAGCAAAGGAGCTTGCACTACAGCAAGGAAAGCAAGTTGCAGTAATTAAAGGTTGGAAAAAACTTGTGGAAAGAAGGAAACTCCCAAATAATAATAAATGCAATGAAAGAGGGCCACACGCAGTCATGGTGACTCAAAGCCTTGGGAGATGAAGCAAAATCGCCCACAATTAGTTTGGAGGATATCATTTTCTGTCATATAAACAGGCATGGGAACAAGGTGCCTGACTATCGGGTAACAAAGGAGTGAATTTGATGGTTAACTCTAGCTACCCCGATCAATTTTGGGAAAAATGTGTCCCTGGTGATATCAAGAAACTTTTAGTTAATGATGTGGATGGGTTCTATTATAACACCTATTCAAGTCATTAATCTAATCATGATTCTAATTGGGGGCTCATCCTCATCCCATGTATAATCCTGTTGGTTGGAAAATATGTCGTTGGAGATGCAATCAATAGTTTAGGGGACAACAGTCCCTCCTCTTTAATGGGGAGGTTCCCTTATTAAGCCAAAAACTTAGAACTCTAAAATATTTACAAATGTACAAGCTAATAATCTTTAATGAGGATATTGGTGTTAACGAGTAATCCCATGATTTTTAATACAAAAGATAGATTAAGAATTGGAAAAGCAGAAGAATGCAGCAGCAAAGATATGGCAAGACAGATAAATTAGGGACATGGTTCAAGGTAACTTATCGATCAAGGACACGTTGTTCCTCCTTGGTTCCACAATATTACCACAAGAATGAATAAATGAGAGGGATAATAACAACACTTTCAGATAAGAAGATTGCAGATCTTATCATACTCTTGCATGTAAATGAAATTTAAGAACATACATGCTTGCATAAATGGAATTTTCACAGTAAATAAGATATAGATTGAATCAAAGTTCATCAAATCTTAACCCATGAACAAGAATACAAAGCTTCAAATTCCAAATAAAGCAAACAATATACCAACTGAAACATGAACAAGAAAAGAAGATTGGAAGAACAAGAATGGAGACAAGAAAGGGTTCTTCTGTATTTCAAAATATGTGTTTCTTACATACAATATGCACCAATATCCAACCCCTTTTACAAAGAAAATGAAGCCTTATATAGAAAAGGGGAGAGGATAACTACCCAAACTAACTAGTTATCTTAATTAAGTGTTAAAACACTTAATTAATTGAATTACATTCAATGACTTTATATTACAATTTTGCTTTTATATAATAAAGTCAATGACAAAATAGAATAACTAGTAAAGTCGTGAACTAGAAGAAGAAGGAAAAGTAGATGCAGGGACTTTGAGCTTCAAAACATGCAGCCGGAATTTGGTAACTGCAGTTGATATCTCTGTATCTTTGGGTATAATGGTATTGGAGAGATTTGTCAACCAGCTTCTAAGAGAGGATTCCATTTCCTTCGTTGTCCCACCATACTGAGCAAGTCCCTTTGTTGCTTCTATGATGACATTATTAAGCTCTTACAATTCTTTCAATTTTTCCTTGTTGACCAATTCTGCCTTGAACAAATTCTCCTTGATGAGTGCATTAAAATCTCCCTTGATTTGATCAACATAATTCCTCTCTGATGAATTGTCTTTGAACAAATGACAACGAAGGGCTTACAAATCTACAAAAATTTCAGTCTTCAGAAACTCTCCTTTTTGAACCACATTTCATAATTCAGTTAAGGCTTCTTCAAGGACCCTAATCCTCCATCCACTCTACACTAAAATTCCAAGTCCTGGATAAATTGCTTTTGGAATCATCAAAAATCTTCTCATAAAGAAGGATTTTCTCATCTATGAGAGTCATGATTCGAGATCTTGAATGACATCAGCCCAGACTTTGATTTCCTTATTAATGTTGTCAATTCCTGAGTTGATTTGTTCTTGAGCTGAAATGATATTATCATAAATCTTACAGGCTTCATCGATAAATTCCAATCTTGTGAAAAGCATTTTCTCCACCCAAGCTTCTAATGCTTTGCCAAAAGTGGCATGTCTGTGAATTTTTGTTATTGCCTTCAAATCAATATCAACAGTAGCAGCAGTTGGTGGAAGTGCAGATAGAGGAGTTGGATTCAAGGGAGTCTTGTCAGATGAGAGGAAAGACTTAATGAAATTTGCAAGTACTTGCACTTGTTCCTCCAGTTGTTCTTGAGTCTGCTTTCCCTTCTTAACTCTCTCAATAACCTTAGAGATAGTTTCTCTAAGATTGTGCACTTCTCCCTCAGGGGTTGATTCTCCCAATGAGATTCTTGTTAGCTTGAAATCTGATATTGAAATGTCTTTCTCATTCTTATCTTCTTTTGGTCTAGCAATTTCTAGAAATTCTTGTCCCCACTTACGACAAATATTTACTTAGACTCGTAGATAAGGTGAGAGGCAGTCTTAGCTTTCTTAGGAGGAGAAGTGCCAAGAAGGGCAGCTACTACATCAAACTTTGGAACCTCAATCCTAGATTGATCCTTTCTCTTTCTATTGTCTACCATGGGTTGAACCTAGGTGAATGAGTCTCTTGATGATGTTGCCAAAGGAGGCAATGCAAGAGTAATCTGAGAACTAGGAGGTTGGGAGACTGAAACCTCTACAGTGGAAGTCACAATCGAAGAAAAAGTCTTCTTACATCCAACTTTGGTCTTGAAGCACTGGTTTTCCCTGGATCAAGGGCAGCTACTTCAACTACATCTTCTTCTTCATCACTTTCCTCACTTTCCTCTTCTTCCCCCTCTTCAACTTGTTTCTTCTCACCTACCTCTTCATCATGTTGTTGTGTTTGTTCAAGAGTTGTTCCACATTCTAACTCTTTGTGTTTCTTCTTGATCACCACCTTGTCCCAGCTTTTATCTTCTTCTCTCCCTCTTTGGCCTTGTCCTTCTTAGTATAAACTTTGGTTCCGGAATCAATAGCGAGAAGGAATTTCCTAAGCAAGGGTAGTCATTTGTGAAGAGGATGCCCCATGAGAAGAAGCTTATTTCAAAGAGTCATTGAATTCTTTAACCTTTTTGTTTAACCAATGTCTTGATCTTAGGAGAATAGGAGTGTTAAGATCATCTAGATTGTCTCCTCCTTTTGTGACCAATCGATAGTGGGAGATAAGATAAATATATTAAATGTCCAACAAGAGACCACAAAATTTTGAATAGAATTTATGAATTCTACAGTGAATAGGTCTGAGCCATCATCGGTCATTCCCTCAGTGCGCGTTGCATACAACTTAAAGTCTTGGATCCGATGCTGCACAGAAGGATAACTTGCCATAAGCTCTCTTCTTGACCTCATAGTCATCAATACAGTCCTCCCAATAGTCTTCAAATGCTGGCAGATGATGATATGATGGCCGAAGATTTTTTCCAATGAAGTTCTTGCTATCAAAATAAGCCCTCTTCTAGTAAGGATGTAAATTGAATGGGGAAATGGTCCTTTCAACATTTTGTGCATCCAGGGCTGATCTACATGTGTAATTTCCCAAAGTTATGGGAAATTGTATACCAGAGATCTTTTTATCTCTGCAAGTCCTATGAAGAAGATCTAATTGTCTGCAAAGCTCAACTAGAATGATCTTATCACTGCAATATATTGGAAGTTTATATGGAGCTCCTCAAACCTAGTTGTTCGGATGTAGAAAAACTTCCTGAATTATATGAACAAGCTGCCATAAACTGAAATCAATTGTCTTGCCTCTTGAGATACCCTGCTTGTCACATTTCCTTCTAGCAACCTCACCAAAAACATTGTGAAGGCATCATTGACTCTCCTATGGTGGCTTTTGCTATTTTCATAAGTGAGTTGTGTATAGAAATCATAGATAGCCAAATTTTGTCTATTCTCCTGGCTTGATAAGCCAATCCATATTCTATAGCCAGCTATAGTGTACATCAAGTAGAGGTCATGTAGAATGTTTTGGTCTGGTGCACATGGGTGAGTTCTTTGAGTTAAGTTCTCACAAATGATCTCTCCCGTTTAAGGGTTGCGAGCCTTCACAAATCAAGTTGATATAAATACTCATCCAATTTTGAAACTCTTGAGTTGAGGGAAAACCCATCACCCTTGCCAATAATGTTATCATGTCTGATAATTCCTCCAAGAATTCAATTCTGTAGAGGGTCTTGGGAAATTTGGATGGTCCTTTCCTTTTGATGCTTCGCCAAGATTTGGAAATCATTGTCTAATACTTGATAGGAGTGAGATCATATTCCCTTTGGGCATCAACCATGGTTAAAACTTTGGAACCTTCAAAAGAATTAGGGGTTACTATTAACTTTATAACTTCTGTGGGAATACTCAGAGCCGTTAATATAGTGAGCACCAATTGTGCAATAACTCGCCCCATCAAGGATCTTTTAGTTCATTGGTTTGAGGATCAAAACTGGGAGGCACAAAGAGAACTAGAAGCGTTCGTACACTCACAGTGGACACTGATGTAGGAAAACATGTTGCATGGGCTAACCCGCTATTCATAATGCTTCGAGCTAACGGGGTTGGGTTGTCATCCTTCATTCTAGCCCAAAATCATCTAAATTCATGTGTTTTACATCATTGTCTCCTATCTCAGGGACAGAGGTTTCAATTGAGGAGATATGTTCATATCCAGCATATTGAAACTTCATTGTGGCAAACTGGGTAGGACTCAGGGAAAGACAATGGTTATGCAATGGATTTTAAAGAGGATTTGAGGAAAAATAGCACAAAAACCTAACAACTGCTAGAGTGGGTGAAACAAGGATAAAACTACTCACCTCTTGGATGCAGATGAAGGCGACCTTCCCACGCTCACAATGCAACTGAATTTTTTGAATTTGGTTGAGGGATGAGGAAGATATGAACAAAATAGCACCTTTGCACGCGGGAGAGCACCAAACGACAGCAAGGGGTGAGTTTAACGCAAATGTGAGGTAAAGAACACGGTGGGAGGAGTTTTATAAGCCTTGGGAATTTAAACAGTCCACTTTTCCACCCTATATAGTGATAAAAATTTTGTCTATTTTCTGGCAAAGTGAGTCGCGTGCATGTAGAATGTTTTCAATGAGACCCGACGGAGCACACTTAAACACAAACTCCTCCCCAATTTGCTTTTAAAGCGGATATGTTATCGGTGCTTTCCGCGAGGGGGCACTGACGATGCTTCGAACAAGCTTTACACAATTCCCATTCTCGTTTGGTGCGAGCAAAAGTCGAGTCGCAGAGAACTTAAGGAAGCGAGGAACAGCCTCCTGCTCTCTCGAGGTGCCCGACTTATCCGATATACCCGATGGGAGCGGCGATGGCGGGGATGCGGAGAACGGAGAGCCGGAAGGAGCAAGGACGGAGGTGCTTACGGCACCCGATATTGCCAACATGATAGACGAGGTGGTGAAGGGCGGTGAATCGGAGATGTCGGGAAGCGACGAACAAGGGGAAGTGAGGAACAATTCCAACCGTGCCCATAGTGCCCGAAACGCCCGACTTGCCCGACAAAAGCAAAGCAAGCGGTGATAGCGATAGGCGCGATGCGGGGAACAGGAGGAACAAGGGAACAATTCCTCATGTTCCTCAAATGACTAATTCATCCAACCAAACTCAAATAACCTCAAAAATGACTAACTCTTGAACTTTCTTCCTCGGACTAACTTAATGAAGGACAAGGGGTGAAGAAAATATGCAAGAAAACTCCCCAAGACTCAAAATTTTCAAAAAATTGACTTTTCCAAGTCTCGTGACAACAAATCCCGCCCCTAAATTAATGCTTTGAAGAAATCCTGAAATCATCAACGAGGAGCGAATAAAAATTGAAGTGGCATGACAAATGTACTAGGTGAATTAATGGCTCACGGCACTATGTGAAGCATGAGAAATGGTATTTAGGGAATGTAAGGGGTGTTCTTGCTTTGAAGCAAATTGGCTGCATAGGAGGTGGAGTGCTGCAAGCCTGAGGTGCCAAGAAAGATCAGCGGTGAACTATGTCAGGTGGTCAGTATACTATGCCATTTTCGATTATCCCTTCTCTGATATGGAATGATCTAAGAAAATGGAATGCAAATTTCTGTAAATTTCCAGTTTGCCTGTGGAATCAGTTCTTGGATGCATGAATCATACTTTACCATACCTTCTGTTAAGAAGTAGATTTAGGTCGGAGAGAATGATGTCTTGCCTGGTCTATTGGGTATTCTGCTTCTTTTCTGATCATTAACTGGTCTAAATAGGCATTCTTGTTTTTTCCTTTAGAAAAGGGATACTCTCACAATTTTGGCTGTGGTGTGTTGTTTGGGTCTAAGTCCAAATGGATGGCGAATGTCCACAGTCCTCTAGGTGCCATTCAGCCTGCATGGCAAGAAAAGAACCAGAACAGAAAGTGCAAAAATTCTCGTCTGATGGTTGAACCAAAAATGGTGATGCAAGGCCGAATGCAGAAATCTGATGGAGAAATTCTGCTCCACCCTGTACATGCTCGTCCACCACCCTGTACATGCTCATCGACCACGATTCAGTGCAGAGCTAGCTTCTGGATTGTGTGCAGAGTGGAGCAAAAGTGGATTTAAGTCAGGAGAGAAAGAAGCCTTGCCTGGTCTATTGGGTCTTCTACTTCTTTTCTGGCCATTAAGTGGTCCAAAAAGGCATTCGTTTTTTTTTTTGCATTTAGAAAAGGGATACTCTCACAATTTGGTGTTGTGTGTGTTGGGTTTAAGTCCAGATGACGCTTGCAGCAATGCATCTCCGTCATCCTCAAGGCGCCATTCAGGCCGCATAGCAAAAAAAAACCAGAACAGAAAGTGAGGAAGCTCTCGGGTGATGGTTCAACCAACAGTGGTGATGCAAGGCTGAATGTGGAAAAAATCTGACGGAAGAATTCCGATCCCACCCTGTATATGCTCATCCACCATGATTCGATGCGGAGCTGGCTTCTGGATTGTGTGTAGGTTGGTAGGGAGCTGAATGCAGAAGATATTCACTGCACAGGAGCGAATGCAAAGGATGATGAAAGACCAAGGGACTACCTATGGAAGGAGGAATTAATTTGAAACCATCCATGATATGGCATCCACAACCATGACTCGTATTGCCAGCACCTCTTATCAAGTCAGCGATAATATGGTTGTGGCAGATGCCAACTGCAAAGTAAATCATAAAAGGACCAGATTCGGGCTCAAAGAAATTTGCATGGGGATTCGGTATCTACAATCCTGTGTTGATTCCCTGGCTACTGTCTTTCCTATAGCTCTGCCTCTCCCTCAGGTTCTTGAGATTACTGATTCTGATGATGAAGAAGCAGGTCCGGCTGCTACAATTGTGATAGATAAATCAGTGACTGCTTGTTGAGGACCAGATGGTGATAAGTTTTGTCTTTATGGAAAACTTCGAATATTGGTTGTTTTGTATAAATATTATGGGGACCCTGTGTAATTGTCCCATTATCCCTTTCTGTTCGAAAAACTATAAAGGATTTCTATGAAATGAAAAACTCCTGTAAGTCTAATACATAAGACTCTAAGAGCTGATTTGCCGCTATGGGATGAGTGTGGATTGATTCTAAAGTATGCACACTATGCTAAAATGAATGTGAAACGGCTAGCCAGTCACACTCACATCACGCAGCTGCATATTGATGATTTCAGAATAAATCTGAAGAATAATAATTGATTTTTGAATGAAGGCTTGCATCGACGGTGGAGAATGGTCAAAATCTCTTGGCTGCCTATGTGGATCGTGTTTTTTCTCATCTTCTTATTGCATGATAACATGCATCTTCATCTTGAAATTGCCAAGCATGGCTAACAATTTCCTGTACTTTCATATTCTTGCTGGGCTAGGTTCCTCTCCCAAGGTATCTATAAATAATTTTACAAATAATACACCCTAAAATTTTCATCATATACATTGAAGAAATATAGTTCAGCACTATAATTACTTGATTTCAATGATCTTGCGACGACATTTTCCAAAAACACTAACAAATGAGTAAATTATTAACATTTTGGCCTTTGGAATATCACAAAGAAAAATTATAACTTTCAAAATCTAAAAATCATACAAAAATAAACTTGCTGTGACTATTGCTCAAGGCCATTGGAAATGTTAGTGAGTGTCTTCATTTTAAATGATTGATGTAAGTAGATGACCATGCTATGACCCAGACAAAGCCTTAACTTCACAATGAAACAGTTAATTACATTTTCAAGCAAATCAGAAAAGCCTCAATATGGAGACCCTGAAGGATATCCGTGCTAGAGCACAAAGGAAAAAATGACATCATCTGACATCATGCAACCATTTGTGACATCATAATCAACCCTACATCCCCAAAATAATTTTCCATGAACTCAAAATGTCAAAGCCAGACAAACTAAGTCAAAAAAAATCACTTCTCTCATTCCCAACCTGCTTAAGTTGCCTAACATGCCTGCTTAAATTGCCCAGCTTACCAGCTAACTAGGTCAACCTGCAAGATATTACTACATTTTTGTTTAATTTAAATGTGCAATGTGCATAAATAGGTCAACTGAAGCCCAAGTTGACCCATTGTTTAGACAATTTCATTTCTCCAAGTCCCCAAGTAAATTCCAAGGAAGAAGAGACAAAGAAAGAGAACAGACGTAGCAAGAAGATATCGATCCTATGGTTGACCAGATCTGCCACACCACTGACTTTTGCAGCAGTGATGACTTTTCGGTGTTTTCACTACCACAATTGCTTCCTTTAACTGCCTTGACCAAGTATACGAAACACGTCTACTATGTTTTGAACTGCCACTGTGATGTTTTACCCAATTTCGTGGTCTTGAGCTCCTGCAGCAGTAAGTTCACTGGAGGACAGATTCAGTTTTCAGCTTTGATTGATGTTATTTGAATGTTTGAGTTACCTTTTCATGAGGTATGATATCCTGTTGATTTTGTTTTGACTAAATAGCTACTTTAAACATGAAAGTATTGAATACTGTGAATACAGAGTTGACTTTGGTCAAAATGTTGAGTGCTGAAGTACTTAAACCAACTAATCCCAGAATGGAGTCATTGGTGATGCCCACATTCAATGGAGATCTTATTAGCCAGAGAAATATTAGCCAGCCAAAAGTCTCAGTTAGAACTTAACATGGTCAGCAAAGCTGGTTGACCATGCCATAGTTACATGTTCAGTGGATGAATAATTAGTTAGCTAACTAAGTCTTTCAAAAGATTAGAACTTAACATGGTTTTATGAAAATAAGAAAAATATTGCCATCAATGCGTAAGCTCAAGAAAATATATACTTTTAGAGAAGACGACACCTAAAACGGAGCCACAGAATGAAAGTTATGGCACATGCAAGTTTTGCTGCTACATTTTCACCAAAAAAATAAAATATGCATTTCCCCGGAACCGAACCGAATTTATTCGCTTCATCAGACAGCCAGATCGTAATTGCAGGATGATTGATGATGTGTCAGCATTCAGCAGATAACAAATTAGCCAGCCAAGTCCAGATTATGATGGTTGATAATGCCCTGTTCAATGATAACCTACACGCTGACGATGTCCCCATTAGGGTGGCTGACACTTCCCATGATCATTGGATGATAAACAAGCGAGCAATTTCTAAGGTAGGTGACTCAAGAGCTAACCATTATATAAGGGACGACAGCAAGCTAAGTGTAATGATATGAGGATTTATTTATTTATTATTTTGGTCAGTTAATAAATGGCTGCAGTCATCCCCTATGTGCCACATTCATTGGGGAGGCAATGTGTATTTTAGAGTCCATTGGGGTGATTGACATCCCATGATTATTGGATGATTAATGAGTGAGCATTTTCAGTGTGGGATGGTTGAAGAGTTAACCATGATGTAAGGGACAATGAGAAGCTATGTCCAAAGATATGAGGATTATAGAATCCATTGGGGTGTTTGTCAAGTCCCGTGATCGTTGGATGATTAACAAGCGAGCCATTTCTGAGTGGGATGGTTGAAGAGCTAACCATCGTCTAAGGGACAACAGCAAAGCTAAGTGCCATGATATGAGAATTTTAGATTCAGACACTATTCCAAGACACACAAGTAACGCATATCCGACTTGAGATAGTAAGGCATTTATTGAATTTTACTGAAAGGGAATTTTAAATTCATAGAAACAATTCCAAGTCAGACAGATTAGGTGTATCCGAATTGAGATGGTAAGACATCTTTAAAAGCTTGTTGCAAGGGGATTTTAGAGTCATAGAAACAATTCCAGGAGGGAATCTGACTTGAGACAGAAAGACATTTTTAAAAGCTTGTTGTAAGCGGACTTTTATTTGGAGTTTTTAAGTTACTTAACAGGAGAGAGGAGGCCAAGCAAGCAAACTCACTCATCCGCAACTAATTTATCGTGGCCCTCTTTCATTGCAACATAATCTCTATTGGGATAAAGCTCATTGTAAAATGGGTTTATATATTGCCTCAGTCCAAGCCTTGTAAATAGTATAATGATTTATATAATATAAAGTTACTGAGTTATTTTTTATGCTATTTTGTACTGGTTAGATATGAAGACAGAGTTAGTCAGAGTCCCAAATTGGTCATAACATATGAAAATGAACCTAAATTTCCTACCGAAGTACTCATGGCAAACAGCAATCAATCTTGATGGGAAAATACCTATAGACTAATTCTTCAAACATTGCAAAGACAATCGGACAACTCCAACTCCACTTCCAGGAAAGATATAGAGAAATATAAATAAGAACAAGTGAGAATGGATAGCTAGGGCACAATTCTCCCTCTCATCCACTCCACAACGAAATTCGTAGAAAGGAAAACAAAGAAGAACAGAAGAGAAGATATATCCTTACTGTGAATGAGTTGGCCATTGCTCAGTTGCAGGTGCCGTTTACACTGCAAAAAAAAAGCTGAAGGTTACCATATGGCCATTTCTACCGCATATTCATTCCAATGGAAAAGACCACAATTCATTCCAACGGAAAAGTCTAGTGACGTGTCCCACCCCAAAAACACATACAATTGCTCTTGTACTCTGCAGCAGCCTCCTACATTAGTTTTTTTGCTTCATCAAATAATATGGGTTATGGGTTGCTTTCACACAACCCTTGTTTTTTAGAATTGCTAGTTTCGTCCTATTTATGATTATTGAATCCTCCGTTCCTCTAAAATTTGATGTAGATATTTTTATCACGGTTTTGAATAACTATAGCACCAAAATGAGTTCGGGAGTTCATTTCAAAGGTTTTACTCAAGGTAATGAATCTTTTTAGTTGAAATGAAATGAAAGATTTTAATGACGTCCACGAGACTGAAGAGTCTATGGGACCAAACGAAACCGATACATTAAGCAGTATTCAGACTCTTTGCCATATCAACTCTCCTACTGTGAATCTTGAGCACTAAACCAACGATCTTTTGAAGTTTTGTTTCTGCAAATAACTCATTTAAGTTATCCACTTTTCATTTGCTTCCGATCTGGATACGATATCATCATATCTTGAACACTCCATAATGAAATGCCATTCCGTTTCAACAACCCCTTTGCTGCAAAAAAGACAAATTCTCCTTTCCCAATCCTCTTTGGGAATAGTCCATCTACCCGTTTCACAACAAAGATGATGTGTTCCAGTCCTCAACTGAGCCACTAAAATCCTTGCCTTACCTTTGATAAATACTCCCGGGTAAGCTTTTTCATCATGCTCCCAAGTGGGGTTGAAATTTTTGATATTTTCATGACATCCATGAGACCAAAACAATTTATGGGACCAAAGTCGACAAATAAGATATTTTCATATTTTTTCCATATCAAACCTCCTACAATGGATCTTGATAAAAACCCATAGTCTTGTTAAGCCTTGCTTCTTGAAATAACTCGCTTAGGTTGTCATCCACGAAATGAAAAATTTTAATGACATCCACAAGACCAAACAATTTATGGGACCAAAGTCACAACCCTAAGATATTTTCATATTTCTTTCCATATCAAACCTCCTACAATGGATCTTGATCAAAAACCCATAGTTTTGTTAAGCCTTGCTTCTTCAAATAACTCACTTAGGTTGTTCACTTTCAGGTTGCTTTCGTACTAAATACGAATATCTTCATAAGTCATACATCCCATGATGAAGTGTCATTTTGTCTCCACCACCCCCTAACTACAAAAAAGGTTCTCCTCTCCCAATCCTCCTTGGGAATAGTCCATCTACTAGTCTCACACCGAAGATGATGCAATCCAATCTTCAAATACACAACTAGCATCCTTGCTTTACCCTTGATGGTCTGACCTAGATATGTTTTTTCATCATGTTCCCGAGAGGATTTGGATTTTTTTATGTAATGAGCTTTCTTTCGACCAATCTACCTCGTCCACATGGCAGTCCTAAATTTGTATATCACAAAAGATTTTATTTCTTCATTGGTGTTACGACACTCTTGCAAGTCAATGCCCCATTTGTTCATCCACTTGTTGTTCTACTTCATCCAAGTTTTCTTCCTACATCCTAATTTCTCCTCCACAACCGTCTTGGGCCAACAATGGTTATCCATGTTTTCAACCTTTTTCACAAAGCTTAGCTTCCGAGTTATATGTGATGCCTCCATCGGAAACATCCCTACTTCAACTAATAAAATCTTGTATGGGACTGTTGTTTTGACTTTGAGGGTGTTTGTGATTAGATGCTTTTGGATTCTTTCTAATTGTCTCCATTTGTGATTAGACATGTTACTTCCCCAAACCTCGCAACCATATAGGGTAACTGGCATGACCAACAAACCAAAAAGGATTTTCTTAATTTTCTAATACCATAGCTCAACTTTCCTCCACCTACTTTGAAGTAAGTAAGATGTTTTCCAACCTCCTTTATCATTTTTGCTCTACACGTCTCCCAATTGAGTTTGTTGTGAAATCAATCCCAATATATTTGTACTCTTTCACTATTTCCAACGGGATCCCTTGAAAGAGAAAGTTATTATGAGTCTCTTTCCTTTTGAGCAAAAAAATTATTACTTTAGTCTTGTCAATGTTCACTTGCATCCCGACTTTTAGCAAAAAACAATTCTAAGAATTTCAACTATTCCATCAACCCATGAGTTCTTTTTGAGATTAGGACAAGATCATCTGCACATAAGAGTAATTTCACCACATAGCGTGTCGTCACTGGATACCCACCCCCATCACTTTTACAAAATCATTCTTCAAGTTTGTTAGTGTATAAACCAAACAAAGTGGGGAAAGAGTGCAATCGTGTTTGACACCAATGTCGCTACCAAAACATTCGACGTACCCTCTTTAGATGATTTTATGTAATGTTATCTTAGAAAATTATAATTTGAAAAAGCTACCACTAGTTTAATAATTTATATTTGGGTGCTTATTTTGTTCATTGATTCCCCTCAAGGAGTATGATTGTATGGGTTACCCTCAAAACTACCATTATTTGTAGGATAGCTAGTTTCGTTGTATTTATTATATTAAACATTTCACTAAGTTGTCTTTGGATGGTGGGTTTTCTTATATTATGATTGAATCCTCTACTTATGTGTCATTTGATGTAGATGTTTTTTAGTAGAGCTCTAAAAAACCATAGTATCAAACGAGACAAGGAATTCATCTCGAAGGTCTTTCACAAGGTAATGATCTTTCCCTATGTAGAGGTTATCTTAGAGTATTCTAATTTGATAAAACTACCACTAGTTTGAGAATTTATCTTTGTTTTCTTAAAGTTTGATTGTTGAACCAACTCAAAGAGTATGCTTAAGCATCGGGTACATCATAAGTAAAATGCGGGGTATTAAGCTTAAGAGTATTGAAAAACTAACCAAAATGATTTTTCTTTTTAAAATTTTCTATGTGGAGCATTGTAGTCCTATTGTTATATCTTTTTCATATTGCAAGACTTACTCTCCTCATTACATTGCTCAACCCCTTGTGGAAATTATCACATAGGTCACAAGTAGTTCACTTCGCATGATTATAATGCACAAAGCTCCAAAACCATGTACCTCTCTCTCGAACCAAGCTATCCGAAAGACAAAATCGCCAAATAGTTTCATCCTGGAAAGAACGGTCCCATCCAGTGGCCATCCAATGGTCATCTTCTCAATTCGATTTATTTTTATGGCTTACTAATTTCACTATGGGTTGGCCTTAATAGGAAATTATACCCATGAAACCTTGTATGAGAAAATATGATGCACTCATTTATTTACATAACATTTAGCAATTACTAACATTCACCTTCCATAAATCACTCGAAAGGAAAGGAAAGTTATTCTTCCCAATCATTTGGAACAACAATTTAATATTATGTCACATATATAGGTGGATAACTATATGTAGTTTGAGGCCTCTTTAGAGTAAAGTACCAATGTAGGTGGTGTAGGGCTTGTACTTCAACCCAAACACTAACATTTTTGTAGGGACTTTACCTTATGTTGATGTTTTGGGTCAAGTTGGTTGATTACAAAGGGTTTCACGCATTTACATGACCTAGTATCTCATAATGAAGCACATACTAGTCACTCGCAGGGTTCGTAGAATTACAAAGTGTATGATGTGTAAAATACAGGTTCCCAACTGGGTTCTCAAAAATAGTGATCCAATCAAAGACCGGTCACACTATGTAGATACAAAGTTGTTCATGGAGTGTTAATCATAATTCTAGAGGATAGAGACACTAAGTCTAGGGTAGTTATAGGTTTCAAGGCCTACAACTAAAATAAAGATAAGTATCCTACTAGTATCAAGAAATAATAGTAACCAATGGGTGGATAATCCAAGGGGCATAATATAACAAAACAATGCAATAAATCAAAGTAAACATATATCTACTCTAGTTTATAGCAACGAGTGACCATTATACAACATACACATATAAGATAAAAGACTAAAGAGGGTTAGAAATACTTACCTATAGTGTGTGTGTGTGTGTGTGTGTGTGTGTGTGCGTGTGATGTTGATGCATAATCATCCCCGAGAGACAACAACACCAAGAGAGAATCACTATGGGTAGATAAAGGAAAGCTCAACAAGAAGATCTTCAATCCTAACTCACTATGGTGACCCAAAAGTAACAAAGGTAAGCTCCAAGATTCAAGTCAACAAATAAGTGTGAAAATAGTGTGAGCCGAGTAAGTGTAATTATTGATAAGTGGTTGTAAATTGGTGAGGATAACAAGAAGGTTGTGGCGTATATATACCCAACACCATCACCCATGGCCTATGGACAATGGTGTGGGCCATGGGCAATGGTGTTGGTTGGAAAAACCAAACTAGCATTATCACCCATAAGGGAAACCCTAAGGTCAAGGTGTCGGAAATATGGAAAAGCCAAACTGAATACATCTATGACCAAAACAAGGATTATACCATGTAACAAAATAAACAAGTAAACACAATGAGACAAGTGGACATGATGGGTGCAATGTGTGAACAAAGAGAAGAAATGAGCCAAAGATATGGTGACTAAAGTGAAATAAGGACATCTCTCAAATGTTGTGGTCTATCCCACGTGACCAAGTCTGATCATAGCCCAATCTTGGTGGGCCTTTTAAAGGCACCCACTCAGAGGAGAATGCTTTAAGAGCCTCTGAAAAAAAAATGGTTAGCAAGCGTAAAATATATGGTGTATATATATGCCCCAACCGAAGATCGTTGCATGTCACAATAGTGAAACTTGAGATGGTCTTCGGAAAAAGATCCATGCAACATATAAAATCAAAAATAATTGTTGAAAGTAAAGTCAGAAAAAAGATCTATGGAGAAAGAATGAACTCCACCAAATGAAATATACCTACCTCATATTTAATTTTTGTTGTTGCTCGACTTTCCCATGGTGAACACAATAAAGCTACTGGAACCTTGAATAATAAATAATGAAAAATAATACTAGAAGATAATCAATAAAATAAAACATTAATCACCTTTCTAGAGGTCACATAAGGAGTGTAATGAGAGTTGAAATGATGGAAAACCGATTTTTTGCAAATTTTGGTAAGGTATGTGTACTTTTTCAAAATGGGCATCTTGCTTTATGAGTGTGGCACAATTTACGGATTGTTTTTAGGGTTTGTCATTTGGAATATATCAAATATTTTGAAGATTGGAAGGAGATCGCATCAAAACTAATTAAAATAATTATTGTAAATATTAGGGGAGGAATTCATTCATCACTTTGTTAATTTGAGATTAAGAGAAATTGAACTCAAGGATTACCCAAAGTGAGTGAGTTTAGTGATGATGGTGAGAGTATGAGGCATTAGGTGATGTGTTCGAGATGGGGCATGCGATAGTGCAAATCTCATGTTAGGTATTGTTTTTAAATTTGGAATGGGTAGCTAAGAGAAAATGGAAAAATGCATGTCGGGGAAAATTTAGCTAGCGAAATTTGCCCCAAAGATATTTGAATTATACATTGGGCTAAGGTCTATGTGGGTTTGGGAGTGATTTTGAATTTGGAATTAATTAGGTTAAGTTTTTTAATTAATGTTAAGAATGTCACGAACCCATAAAAATGGATGTCATCGACCATGGTAGGATGATCATTCACAACATCGTCGATGGTCTTTGGATAGCGTAGATTTTCTAAGATGGTCGATGGTGTTTTTGCCACCATAGCCGATGACGTAAAGAAAGATCTAAATTTCACTCAAGAGACGATGGTATTAAGCCAACAAGGCCGATGTAGTATAAACATTAAAATTTTGATAATTTGAGATGTTTCATTTTGGTGATGAATTTGAATTGTGATATGATGTGTACATGTTGTTTTATATGTAACAAGTGTCACGAAGGATCGAATATGGAAATCATTAGATGTGGCATGGTTACCAAATTTTTGTGTGAGTTATCTACACAAGACATTACATAGTTACTGAGGCCTTAGTTTTGGAGGCATTATGTAAAATGGTACGAGTTCCATTAGATGCGATTTAATATAGATGTTTTGGAGCCATTGGGAGTTTAAGTCCAAAACCTTGGTGGAGGACTAGTGGACATACTATCGAGGTTACAATGACACATTTTAGGATGTGCATGTTATTCTAGAGATATTGATTTATAGAGTCTCGCATGCTTTTTGTAACGATAGATATAGCAAAGAGGAGGGCACTAGAATGATGGGAAACAAGCAATGAGGATTATCATCTAGTACACTAATGGTTCAATTAAGTGTCATATTTGTTACATAGATTTTGAATATATGGAAGGTTATTATTGGGATGGTTGTAGATTGGTTCTTGTGCCACAATGTAGATAACAATGTCATGATTTATGTTAGTAGTGTGCATGGATGAATTGGAGGCTAGGATACAATATAGTTTATGCACAACCACATGGGTAAAATTGGTGCATGATCCGTATAGAATTCATGCGCAACAATAAAGGAAATATGACCCATAATTCTATTGTCAACCTAGATTTATGAGTAGTTCTCAATGTATAGGCCTACATGGACACTACTACATGTAACAAGAGATGCCTTGAGGATTTTATAGTGGGAGAGAGGCCTAGCAGGTAGGGGGGCCACCATTGGTTATCATAGGTCAAATAAGAACAAGTGATATGGGAGCTCTATAAAGGGATGATGGGTTAGTGGCCCAATTGACTAAGGGGGCCTTAGAGATTACAAGGCATTACATGTGGTGGGTGAGGACGCACCTGTAAATAGAGTTTCATGTAGTTTGGGAACCCAACTCATGCGGTACCCTACCTCTCTCGTGCATTAACCATGACATGTTAGAGAGAGGAGGGAGAGTGAGACCAAAGTGGTTTTAATGCCACCATTATGGCCATGCCAAGTGAGGCGTTCCCCAAAGCTAGGTGGTAGGTGGTAGAAAACAAGGGGAACATGAGGTATAAAGGGAACTTGGGTGATAGAGGTGGGGGACATCCCTAAGAGATAGGCTACCGAAGAGGAGGAGAGGGTAGAGAAGCCTTAAGGATGCCACCATGAGTGATATAGTTTACAGAGGCCAATAAGGGGTATTTATTAGATACATGTGTGTAAATAGTGGTGTATATGGTGGGGCATCCAAGATAGAGAGAAAAGGTTTTGAGGGGATTGTCAATGATATTGGTGCCCCAAGATAAGTGTGCATGGTTGATAGGATCCCACCAACTAAGATATGATGAGGCGAAGGCCATTTTGGGAGCCTAAACATAAGGAGTTGTCATAATAGAGTAGTTCGGCAAGCTAAGTGAGCCTCAAACTAAAATTATGTGATAGTGTAGATTGTGATGTTATTGAATAGATTGTTAATACTATATGTGGTTTATGTGTTTTTATATTGGACCATAGTTAAGTGACACACGATGACTAAGGGAACACATCATGAGATCTTAGATGGCATCCTAGACCTAATAGATATGGCCATGATGGAAGATCCAATGTTAGTGACAATCAGGGACTCAACAAGTGCATTTAGCCTCATGGGAGATACAACTTGTGATCTTCAAAGACATAGAGATGCTCTAGCAATAGTGAGTGTGAGAGATATGACATCCTTTATGCGGGGCTTCTCCGGATCATGCAACATTAGCATGAGAGGTGATGGTGAGATTATCAAATGCACATGGTTGGTTACATGTACGCAGGTGACAAATGCATCCCACATTATAATTGTAGAGGGAGAGGCTTTTGGGTCTCATTCTAGAGCCACATCTTTAGAATGATCTCTATATGTGATTAATCAATCACCATTAGCTCAAAACATCAAATGACCTACGTTAATTGAGGGTCTCCTTGAGGGATGGTTATTGCATTATTTTGTGAGAGAGACGATATGTGATGATGGATAAAAATGATTAATTTTGGTGCGTGTGTATGTATGTGATATACCATTATTTTGATGATATCATGTGTATTTAGATTGATGTGTATGTATTTGTACTTTTATGATTTCATTTTCCTATGTATGCACAAATGTATGAATTTATGATTAAGAGAAATGAAATGATAAAAGATTTAGAATTGATAGTATAGGTAAAATGTGTACAAGTGAATGGGATGGGGACCAATGATAGGAACAATCTAAGCGATAAGAAATAAACCAAATCGGGAGATGAGAGGAATATGACAACCATTATATTCAAAATAAGAAGCCATGGCTATATAAAATCAAACGGTAGACAATATGACAAAAGTATATGATCCAAAAATGGATATGAAAATACCCAATTCTATGTGTTCTACATATTTGATACTTATAATGTAGATTCTCAACATATTCTTTATTTAAGAGATGGTCTAGTCAAGTTGAGGGTGATCTGGAAACCTTTGAATGAAATTTGTGGGCCATCGTTGTTCTGTTTGGGAGTTTTCTAGGTGATAGTTACACAACCGCCTTGGTGGTTACATAACCGCCCCTCTTGGTTGTATAACCACCCATGGCGGTTGTCAGGTGTCGGTGTAAGGATTGGCAGTTGCAAGCAACCACCCGCTTTACTGCTATACTGGTGGTCCTATCCCCGATGATGCTAAAATTTGGGAAACTCAACAATTACAAATGTTTAGGCTTCTAAAAGGTTTGGTTCATCTTTCCATTCATCCCTAGACATAGAAACTATAAATATGCATGCATTTGATTATTCAAGGAAGTGTTTTAGGTGAATTCAAGTGTGGGGGCTACCCCATATCTGGAGAAAGAGCATACGCTCAATAATTCAAATCAACACAAAATAATATTACAATACACAAATATATAGGGCTAGATTTTCTAACCAATAACATTAATCTAGGATGGTTGTTCTAACCACCTAGATTATCTCCTAACCACTAACCATCCCTAAAATCACTCACTTAAATCCTATATGAGTGTTATTCATATCTCACTTACATTACTATTATTATCCACACACTCACAATACATCCATGTTAGGACTAATTCCTAACATCAAGTGTGAACAAAGAGAGGAAGTTAAAAATGTTCTTGTTTTGTTCGTGAGAATATTTGAGATCTTGTTGATATTTGCAAGTAAGTTATACAAGTAGAAGGAGTTAGAATATTTCTTAAAGGTCATTGCATGAAAATAAATTTGTTTTATTTAGAGATTTACATAGTGAAGGGAAGCAAACTAGTTACCCAACCGGAGTTTTTCCCACATTGGGTTTCTCCAGGATAAATATTGTTGTCTCCTTGTCTTGTAATTTCCTATTTTTGTATTATATGGATGTTTCTTTCATAAACATGTTGTTTTAATGAACTTAGTTAGATTCTTCATTCAATATCACTTAGACATGATCTTCTCATTGTTTTAAAAGGTAGTTTACATATCATATTGGTATCAGAGAAGTTAAGATTTCAATTTTGTGTGGTTAACTTGTGTTGAGAGTTGTAGTTAAATGCCCCTTACCTGAATGGGAAAAGAAAGTGGTGAAGGTATCCACATTCATTTTGAAGCAAATATTTCCACCAGGAAGTGGAAGCAAGGAATATGAGATATGGCTCATAGAAAAGATGCAAATGAGACTAGAGAAGAGTGTTTCTATAAATTAGAGGCAAATGTGGCAAGTTTGTCTAAGGATGTTGGAAATATTTCCTTGTCTATAGGGAAATTGGAGTCCATCATGGGATAGTTTATGGAGAAGTTTGGTGTTCTGTAATGAGGCACTAGGATCTCATAACGAAGATACTCATGAATATGAAGAAGAGTCGACCAATGCCATCCCTACACCTCGTCCATTCAAAGTAGAGGCCAAAATAGAGATTTAACCTTATGATGGAGATGTAAATGCTAAGAAGCTAGACCATTGGCTAGCTCAACTTGAGGTATATTTTAGTTTGCATCAAATCAATGAGAGTTAACAAATTTCCTTTACAAGGTTAAAATTGACCAATCATGCTTTAACTTGGTTTGAAAGTTATGTTCATTCATTGGTTGTTAAGAAGATTCCTCCTATTACTAAGTGGGATGATTTTAAAAATCTAATCAAGAAGCAATTTTATACTATTTATGTTGAGGAAGAGAGGTCCATGTATTGGTAGTATCCCATGTAGAAATAAGGCCAAAACGTACGGGAGTAGACTTGGGAGTTCGGAAGAAAGATGTCGAGATGGGAAAAGATCTAGTGGACCGAGGCCTTCTAATGAAGTATACTAGTGGACTTCATAGCCACTTGAGGAGACTGACTCTATTGGTCAAGCCGGTAGATGTAGACGAGACTATTCTCAATCCCACTACTTAGAGATGCATAAGAAGAAGAGTCCATCTACCTCTCAAAGACGCTTCAAGCAAATAAGGTGACACCAAGCGAAGGATAAAGGAAAAGGGAAAGGTAAGAAAATTCATACTTCTATTTCTAAGAAGGATACGAAAGTCATTGTTGGCATTATGATGTTGACACTCATTCTCCGAGGAAAATATTGGAAGCTCCATCCGAATTACATCCCTTCAAAATAAGAAAAACAAGAAGAAGGCCATCGCTACCCTCCAGGGAGAGAGGAAGTATTTTACAGCAAAGAGGTGGATTAGACTATGTGTTGTACCTCTGTACGTAGAGAGGTATGTTTGGGTAGTAACAATGTTGTCTAGGAAAAGTAACTAACTAAGTTATTTCATATCAAAATTCAAGTATAGAAAACTAAGGTGGATGTTCTTTTTGATACATGTTCTTAAGCTAATTTGATTATTAGAGAGTTAGTGGATAGGCTAAATTTGGATATTGACAATCACCTAAGTCCATATTCATTGGGTAGGGTAAAGAAAGGTGTAGACACCAAGGTTACCAAAAAATGTAAAATCACTTTTGGCATTGATCGACATTTACCGATGAAGTTACTATAGATGATGTTCCCCTTGATGTGTGTGGTGTATTGTTTGGCAGCCCATATTTATATATCGTGGATTTTATCTTCATGAGGAGATCTAATCAGACTGCTTTTGTGAAGGAAGGTAAGAGATACCACATTTTAGCCTTTTCAGAGACTCAAATATCTATTTGGTAAGTGCTACTAAAACCCAAAAGTTTATTAATGCTAGTGGTAAATTTGCTCTACTTATTTTGATGGATATGCCAGAGGATGAGATTGTTGCATCTAAAACCACTTGTAGAATGTTTTATAATAAAGAGCAGAAACATAGATAAAAGAGTTGATTTAGCAGATTCAAATAATTTTTCCAATAGCCTACGGTTTGCCTTCTGGTCAGGGCCAATTGAGCATGAAATACACTTGTTACCCGATAGTCTGCTTCCAAACTTGGGATTGTATAGGAATTATTTAAAATATGCTAATTAGGTAAAATAATAGTTACAATATTTAATTAAACAAGGTATAATCCATCCTAACACTTCTCCATGGTTCTCCTATTGTTTTAGTACCTAAGAAAGATGGTTCATGGAGAATGTGTTTTTATTATAGAGCTTTGAATAAAATAACCATCAAGAGTAGGCACCCTCTTCCTCGCATTGATGATTTTTTAGATTAGTTACAACATGTTAAATATTTTATTAAGCTTGATTTGAAGTATGAGTATCACCAAGTGTGGATCAAGGAAGATGACATCTGAAAACAATATTCAAGACCGCATAAGGGTTATATGAATGGTTGGTATTACTGCTTGAGCTATAAAATGCACTTGCGACCTTTATGAGGTTAATGAATGAGGTAATGAGGTTGTTTATTAATTCCTTTTCATTGTGTACTTGGATGACATTCTAGTTTTTAGCAGAAAATTTTGAAGAGCATATTGACCATTTCGCATCAAGTTTTGTAAGTTCTCAAGGAGAATCGACTAGTGTTTAATGAGAAGAAGTGCAAGTTTTCTCAACAATCACTTTTCTATCCTGGACATGTGGTTAGAGATGGAGAGTTTTAGGATTAATCCAAATAAGATAGAGGCCATTAAAAATTGGCCTACACCATCAATTTTGACCGAGACCAAGAGCTTTGTTGGTGCAATTCAAGATTTGAGAACGTTCATTAAGAACTTCTCATCCATAGCTAATTGCTACATTCGGTGACAATGGGGGAAAGGATTTTGATTGGGGTAAGAAACAACAGATTATTTTTGAGTCATTTAAATATAAGATTAGTCATGCTCCAATTTTGGCATTACCTAACTTACAACTACCTTTCGAAGTGGAAACCAATGTCAGTGACTATGTTATGGGGTTGTTCTTCTTCAGGGAGGTAGGCCCATATGTTATCACTTTGAATTATTTCATGGTGTAATTATGAATTATTATACATATGATGAGGAATTGTATGCTCTTGTGCAAGTGGTCAATAAATGGAAATGGGTAAAGAAACTATCATTCATATGGATCACGAACCTCTCCAATATCTCGTAGGCTCGTAACAAACTTCAATAGGATAGACGTTATAAATGGACGGGTTTTTTATAACAATTTCATTTTATCATCAAATACAAGAAAGGTGTGACTAACAAGTTAGCTGATATGTTATTTAGGCCTCCTTTGCTTTCACCTACGGGAATATTAACTCTTCTTGAGCCTTTTTGTGTGAATCATATTAGGAAGGTTATGAGTAGGATCCAAATTTTGCATAGATTTTTTGTAAGCGAGAAACCTCTAAGTAAGGGGTTTGCACCTAAAGGAAAATACTACTTCCAAGATGGTTTGCTCTATAAGAACAAAAACTTTGCATGCCTAAGGGGGAAAAATTTTAGATGATGAGGGAAGCACACACTTTCAAGGTAAATGGTCACTAAGTCAATCAAAACGAGGCAATCTCCCTAATTTCCTCATTTACCGGTGAGGATCCCCTGTAAGATTTTGTCAATTATATTTTCTAATACCTATCTATTGGTTTTACTTTAACCACTTAGCTCATGCACCATAACTAGCGCTTTTGTGGCAAGTAAGCAAATCGTAAGAAATGTATATATGCAGGAGAGGGAAATAATTGAATGTGAGCAGAAAAGAAAGAAGATGTGCAACCTAACCAATAGTTGACAGAGTTGGTCACATGCACATAGACAAAACAAATAGATCTAGAAATGCAGAATTCAAAGCAAAGGAAAGTTTCAGCTCCGGATCTAAGATAACACAAAGTTTGTGCAAAGATCTCGAAAAGAAATAAGAAACAAATGCACCATTGACACAAATTTCTTCGAAATATACCTCCTCTCTATTCCTTAGCTTTCAAAAAGCTATCAAGGGTTTCAACTCAAAGTCTGGAACACAAGAATGTTGATTACAAATTTTGATCCTTTAACCTGTAGGCTCTTCCTCTATTTATAGTGTATGGAGGGGAAATTACAAATAGGAAACTATAACTGAACTGGCACATGTGGAAGTTGTAAAGGAAACAACTGGAAATCTCCCTCCTGGAATTCCTCTTTGCATGACATGCATGATTTATAACTGAAAAATAAAACCTTCTATTTTGCATGTCTGCCACCTATTTCCAAGTAATTGACTTCTTCAAGTAACAAATTTTAAACCAATCACTTAAGATTGCTCAATTACTTTGTTGGAGAAAATAAGAGAAAGAAGAAGAAAGTGGAAAAGAAATTAGAAGAAAGTTGCTACACTCCCAGTCTTGTTCTTTTTCTATAGTCTACATGCAGTTGACTCTTTTGCCTTTAATTCCCACCAAACTAGATCTAGAATCAACTGAATGTGATTTTGCTTATAGGTGTTACGCCTGACATGTTTTCCCTCTTATCCTTAAAGCTTTTGTAGTTCTTCTCCAGTACGTGCACCAATGCAATGTTTGTCATAAATAATTTAGACAAAACTCATCATCTTTTATTTTTAATTGTATATGAGCAATTTTAAATTCGAAAAGCACTCTGGGTGAATGCAAATACAAGTAAATTCAATGAAGGCTTCAACGAGAAGATTGAGAGCACATGCACAAGATCCTGGAAGGAATTTTCCATGCACTGACTTCCACATGGGCTGCGCTAGAAACAAGAGGATGAATTCTTGTCGGAAACCTTTGCAATTATGAGATCTGGATCTGTCAATTAAATCGGTGATAGGTTCAAGGCTAATGTTTATATCATTGACTTCAAAAATCTGGAAGCTATGCATTATTCAACCGATCCTTCTCTTTCATCATGCTTCAACATGGTAGGAACAATCTTTGTTTGAGCTCTTTTTCTTTTAATTCTGCCGGAATCCTTGCAATTGGATCAATTTGTGCAGATTTGAAGCAACTTCTTCAGATTCAGAAGATATATTCAATGTACCTGACATTGATTTGAGCACCTGTGATGAATACCTGGGCACATATACCAACATGCAGACACTCAGAATGACAAAAATTAGGCTATTCCAACCCTAGGCGCCAAAACTGGAAGCTTCCCGATAGTGGAAAATATTTATTAATGCAACATCCTCCTTCTTTTGGTGCCAAAACCTGTCCGGCTGCAATCTTCATCAAAAAGAAATAAGTGCTTCTCCTTTATGGCATCCCATGCTTATATAACCTCCAACATGCTATTTTTAATAATTACATCTTCCTATTTCTGACAATTTAATTAATTAATAGCCATGTCTATTCATCCAATTTGGGCGCCCAATTATGCATGCTTTTGGTTGCTTTTTATGAATTTATTTTATTTATTTTTAGCATGCATCCTTGACTTCTCTTCAGCTTGTCCTTTTGCATTGACTTTCCTTCCATACATGGCGCCAAAATTAGATTAAAAAGCCATTAATAAATAACATTAAATGCATTGTTTAATGCCAAGGTGGGTCGCACTTTTTGGCAAGGGTAGATGCTAAAAATAGGAAGTCAACTTGATGGGAATTTCCACCCTGCACTGCAGCTCCAAAAATCCCCTCTTCCACTTAAGTGATTTGACTTTCATCATGGGAATTTTTACCCTGCAAGGCAGGTAAGAAATTCTCACCGGTGCTTTAAGTGATTTTTCTTTTATAATGAGAATTTTTACCTGCAAGGTAGGTAAGAAATTCCCACTTGCCTGCCACCTCTAATATTCTCATTCCATCTTAAGTGACTTTGACTTGATGGGAAAAAGTAACTTGCATGCGCAGCAAGAAATTCCCGCTCGCCTACCATCCAAAATTCCTACTAAGAACTTAAAGTTTTACTTACAAAAAGTGTGACTTGCTTGAAAGATGACTCTTTTCCAAAGGTGTGACTTGCATTGTGACTTTTGCATTTAAAATTGTGTGAAAATCGTCACTGAAGGCAATGTGGAAATCGGACACGAAAGGTAGCCTTCAAAATCATGACGTACTTAAGACAACATTTCTTTCCTTTTTGGATTTTTGGTGAAGAAAACACAAGGAGAGAATAAAATTTTCCATTTTTGGAAAGGGTCCAGGAAGATGTAGCAGAAAAACTTGCATGTGCCATAAATTTCATTTCGCGGCTTTGTTTTAGGTGTTGTTTTCTCTAAAAGTGCATATTTTCTCGAGCTCTACGCAGGATGGTGATATTTTTCTTATTTTCATAAAATACATTTTAACAACTTTTTGGACCAAGTGACTTCTTCCAATCTTCTAAAAGAATCTTGAGCTCTGATCGCCTTTAGAAAGATTAGTAATTAAAAACATTGGATAGCTTTTCAAAACCCCGTGCCTAGGGAAAGATCCGGGAAGATTGAATAGGCTACATGAATCGGGCGAGAAAACAAATTGTTATCCCAATTTCGCTCCCCTCGAAAATTTGGTTAGAACAATCCCCGCACATAAAGAAAATATGAAGGGAATGATTCAGACCCACGAGCTCGCATTCCAGGACGAGGCAAAGGAAAACAGAGGCCCAAAAGAGTCAAATCCAACCCTGTATAGGAAGAACGAGAAGAAACGGCTCTATCGAAGCATTTATGTCTTAAATCCATTTTACAAGTTACAGGTAGACTCAACAATGGAATAGTAGGGTCGAAGAAGATGGGGAAGTTCCACAAGGAGCCAAGAGCAAGAAGAATAAAAATGGTGAAGGTCTAAGTTCTTCTGCTCAAATAGTTCGTAAAAGAGTCCAAAATCGACTAAGTATGGAGAAGTTAGGCGGAAGAGAACCACGTGTCACACGACGCTTCTCCAAAGATGAATCCAAAAAGAGAGGCTCAAACAAGCGTCGCATCTCCACGTGTCCCAGGCTAAAATGGAGGTAGGGTCAAATGGTCAACAAAGTCAAAAGGCGACGGGGTGGGTCTTAAAAATTGGCTAAGTATAAAGTGCAAGCGGAGGTCGCCAAGTGTTAGCTTGGCACATCTCCAAGAGCTAGCCCAAAGGTAAAGACCAAAATGAGTGCGAGCTCACCACGTAGCCTAGGGTCCGAAAGAATAAGAAGGGTCCGTTGAAAATTCTAAGGATCTACGGAGGTCGCCAAGTGTCCAAACGACACTCACTTAAGGGGGCGAATAAAGAAAGGATCTCTGGCAAGTGCTGATCGCCGCGTGTCCCCGGTCAAAAGGTATGCCCCACTAAGCAAAAGACTTAGCCCAAAAAAACTAAGGAATTGAGCAGGAAGTAAAGAAAGTGCCACGTGGCAAGCCTAAACTAGTAGCGGAAAGCGGGCCATTGGGGGGAAAGTTGGATTTTTTCCCATTTGTTCCAAAAATTCAAAAGTCACAAAATGGCTCACAACTCCACCCAAAGGGAAAAAGTTAGCGTTTGAGCCCGAGTCAATGACAAAGCGGACCGATGGAGCATTGGAGGAAAAAGTGAAAAATTTCCTTTTCTTCCAAAAGGCATAAAATCAAAATGCGACCCGCGGCCCCATCAAAAAGCTAATGCGGGGATGCGGGCCTTCAAAGGCAAATGAGATTTTTGATTTTTGTAAAAAGTGTGGAATAGAACAGAAAGAAATGCCGTGCCTCCACCTCCCCAATGGATGCCACGTCATCAGTGGATTTGTGGGAGAAAAGTTCAAAATTTGCCCGAGCTATTTTTTTGCGAGGAAATGTTAAGGAAATACTCAGAGAGCCATATCTTTGATTTATAGCTCCATTTTCTACAATCTTGGTACCAATGGAAATATCTGGAGATTCTCTTCATCACGGAGTCTTCAATTTTGCATTTTGGTGAAGATTTGTGGGAGAAAATTACAAAACACGTTTTGTCACAGAAAAGACAAAAACCAGTTTCAACTACCAGATTTAATGAAGTATGGGTCATTTTCTTTGGTCTGCAAAGTAGATACATGGAAATATGAGCTTTTGCATTGAGCCCATCAATAGATGAAGAATTAAAACACATTTTGAAAAGTGGTTGGAGTAAATCCCACGTTTTCCCTCTCTTCTCACATTTTTGCTAAAAATGTAACCGAGGCATCATTTTTAAAGGAGTGAGTCATGGTGGTGGTGGTGGTGGTTAATTCTTCTTCTCTGTCTCCCCTTCTTTTCTTCCTTAGGGTCAAAAATGGAGTTCGAACCTCCTCCCCTACTCTGTACATGGAATTTTTTGCCTCTTTCTCGTAAATGATGTTCTGTGCAAACTCTGAAGCAATAAAAGATGTGTTTTGTGATGCATTTGTCCATCCTTGCTCATTTTTCGGTTGTTTCTTCTTGCCTCTCTTCATTGTAGGGTATATTGTGCATGTTTTGATGTTCATTTGCAGATCTCGGGAGTTATGTTTGATGGGTTTGAAATGTTTTCGTGTGAATCTGATCTTTGGCCTGTGATGCAGTTGTCCATCCTCTCCATTGCTCACCTCTCTTCGTTTCAGGCAGTCTAGATAGATGATCAACAATTTTCCTTCTCTGGTGTATCACCATTTTAGTGTAGGCTCCGTTTTTCATGTTTTCTTTCTCTCCCTATCTCCTTGGATAGTTAGATTAGATTAGATTAGCTCGCCTGCACTAGAATAGCTCATGGCAGGTAGTTTAGGAAGAGGAACCAACCTTCTCTGGAGGATCATTCCCTTTTGCAAGTCCCATAGCTTGGGAATGATCCAATGTTATGCAAATCACACCAAATAACCTTACCTTAGAAAATCGCAAACTGAAGTCATTTTGGGGATGCTTTGTGATTTTGCACTAACACAAACCAAAACACAGACAAAAATAAATAAAACAAAACAAAAGAAGTCATAGCAGCAATTGCTAAAAAAATTCTCCAATTAGCTGATTTGCAAAAATTATTCCCCCAGGTGAATGTTCTATGGTAATAATGATGGGGTGAAGTGCTTTATATAGCCTAAATCCTCCAATTTTAGCTCAATCTATTTTTAAAAGAACTTTATTTATTTAATAAATAAATAAATAAAATTCTCTCAGACAAAACCTAACGAAGGGATAGAGTGAGTTTTAGACGTGAGTACTTGGGGAATTTCATTTTTATGACTCTCTTGGGAATATCTTAGAGCAATGCAAACAACTCCAGCAAAAACAAACACAAAACGACTGTTACATCAAAAGAACGGATTTTTAAAAGGGGTAGTCTCATATTTCGGGTGAAATTAGGGACACCATTTTGTGTGACAAAGATCAGTAGCACACCTTCGAGGTATTTATGTTCGCCAAACATGTAAGAATAAGTTGTTAAATTCATTAGGGGTTATGTTTTGTGTAGCACAAACAAGCCTAATAACGTGAAGTTTGGGTTATATATGCCATTGGCGTTCCTTCCTAACCATGGGAAAACATCTCCATGGATTTTTTGGGTGATTTTTCTACTTCCAAGAAAGGTCATGATTACATTTTTGTGGTAGTAGATTGATTGAGAAAAAAGTGTATTCTAATTCCTTGTAGGAAGATCATCAAGGCCAATGATGCAACTAAGTTATTTTTGCTAATGTGTGGGTTCATTTTGGTTTACCTAATTATATTATGTCGAGACAAGAGGACTCACAATTCATAGGAAAGTGGTAAACCATACCTTGGTCCAACTCTTGAGAGGGTACAATAGGAAACATACAAATAATTGGGATGAGAACTTAATATATATCCAACATTCTTATAACAGGATAGCTCATGCTTCTACCAGTAAGACTCCTTTTGAAACATGTTTTTTGTTATTTGTCTAAGAGTTCTTTTGATGTTGTTTTGATATTACCATGCAAGACAACAGAAAAGTGGAACTAGAGGTACAAAAAGTTGATAATTTCATTGAGAAAATCAACAAATACACCTTCAAGTACAAGAGAGATCGCGAGTCACAGGCCAAATACATAGTGTGGTATGATCAACACATGACTAAACATTCCTTCCTTGTCAAAGACAAGATATGGTTTTACTTGAATAGAGAAAGGCTACATGGAAAAGGTAAGAAAATAAAGTCTCTTTGGTATGGCCCATTTGATATTCTAGAACAAGTGGGTAAGAATTTATTTCACTTAGATTTGCCTCTTTATATGAGGATTTACTCAATTGTGAATGTTGAAAATTTACGTCTCTTTGAGCCCTCCATGTTGGATGAAGAAGAAGGGGGAATGTTGTTATTGTTTATTGAGGATCATGCTTTAGATAATCAACTAGAATTAGTGGAATATGTGGTTTTGTAGTGGGAAGAGAGAAAGAAAACAACACAGAGAGGAGTGCAAGACATGTGGTTGATTGGGTTGAAAGGCTAGTTTCCTACCAAGGCCAAATGGTATTCCAGAGAAGATGTGGGGAAGAAATTTCCTTACCTCATCAATCCTTGAAGCTTTTAGGGACTTAAAAGCCTCAAATTGGGGAGGTATGATCCAAAAATGGATATGAAAATACCCAATTATATGTATTCTCCATATTTGATACTTGCAGTATAGATTCTTAGTATATTCTTTATTCATGAGATGGTCTAGTCAGGATGAGGGTGATCCAAACACCTTCGAATGATGTCTGTGGGCCTTCATTGTTATGTTTTAGAGTTATCCAGTGATGGTAACACAACCACCCCGCAATTATGTAACCACCACTCTTCACAAAGAGGCGGTTATGAAACCGCCGTGGTGGTTATGTAACCACCGGTTGTAGGGATCGGTGGTCAGTGAAATCACCATCTATCTTTACTTGGTAATACTTTCCTCGACGACACAAAATTTGGGAAACTCAACAATTGCAAATGTTTGGGCTTCCAAACAGTTCGGTTCATCTTTCCATCCATCCCTGGGCAAAGCAACTATAAATATGCATGCATTTGATCATTCAAGGCAAGTGTTTTGGGTGAATTCAAGTGTGAGAAAAGAGAGGAAGTTGAGAATGTTCTTGTTTTGTTCATGAGAAGAGTTGAGTTCTTGTTGAGAGTTACAAGTTATACAAGTAGAAGGAGTTAGAATCTTTCTTGAAGGTCATTGTATGACAAGAAAACTTGTATTATTTAGATATTTGCATAGTGAAGGGAAGTAATTTCTTACCTAGCTAGAGTTTTTCCCACACCGGGTTTCTCCAAGATAAATCTTATTGTCTCATTGTCTTGTAATTTCCTATTTTCAATATTGTATGGATGTTTCTTTCATAAACATGTTGGTTTAATGAACTTAGTTATATTCTTCATTCAATATCACTTAGACATGATTTGTTCATTATTTTAAAAGGTATTTTATGGATCAATATTGAAAATAAGAAGAAATGGTCATAGAAACCTAAGTGGGAGATAATAGAATTGTAAAATTATCCAATATAGGAAATAATGGCCACAAAAACCCAAATGGAAGATAAAATAGGAACTACAAAAAGATAGGAACTAATCACTCTAGAAACCCAAGAAGAGAGAAAAACCCAATTAAATGACAAGTAAAGTATAATAGAATGTCTCAATAATGACATACAATGATTGGAATGCATCATTGATGATGCCATTTACATCGTGTAGTATTTTTCAAAGGTTTTGAATCATGATGTCTTTGAGGTTGTCTTATATGATGGTGATGCCTCAATACACTTATGACCATGTAGAAAAGAGGGAGTCATTAATCCTATCAAATATCTATGTGAGGACATCATGATGTGTATCATCGAGGGAGGGACAAGGGGTAATGGTGGGGATGGAGAGAACTAGACAATGACATAGAAGGATGTGATGAAGGGGATTAGGCTAATTACTTAGGCACATGACGAGGAGAATATTATTTGGCTTAGAATTTATAGAAGATAACTCCGACATGTATCATCTATATGTGAGTATAAACTATGATGAGAATAAAAGAGTGGTGTTGCGGAAGAGGGTTGCATGGATTTCTTTGGTTTATCTCTCTTGAAATTTTCCTTGAGTTTCTTTATATGTCATCAATAAGATCTATGATCGAAACATTATGTCCATGAGCCTCATGCCATGTGTAATATGGTTCAATCATGGGTGGGATAGGAACCATAATAACAAGAAGAGTTGGTAGTGATTTTGTACAAAGTAGAGTCGTAATAACATGTGGATAAGTGGAAGGGAAAGGTGTGGGAGATGTCATAATACACATTGTAGTTGAGCTATCTAAGGGAGAAATTTATGCCTAATCAGGTTGAATTGTTAATTATGGGAATGTAGTTCATGAGATAATCCTTGAGTCAAATTAGAGTAGGCATCATCATCATCCATAAGATCATTTGCCACCGAATCGAAGGTAATGGGTATGTCTTATGAATAGATGGTTATATTGTTATTATTATGACTAAAGGTAGATCATAGAGTCATGATACCAAAGGGTTTATGTGTTCTTAGCCTAGGCATAACCTGTAGTAACATTGATATAACATGAGTTGATGTTAGTCTTGAGTTACATGAGATGTTATATAGTAGGATGTTTGGTGCAATAATAATGACAGGGACAATGTTCACATCTTTCTTAAGTGAACATGGTCATAATGTGAGAGGTCATTCAAAGATGACAACATCGGGAAGATAGAAGGTATTATTCCAAAGGTTAATTTCATTGAGCTCATCATCATCCGAATCGAGATGGTTGGGTGGTGTAATTCAAATTTATGATTTACTCCTTGAAATTGTTGGCTTTGACAATGCACTCTTGCTAAGATAAACACAACCATTCTATTCCCATTTGGTACATGTTAACATATGGATTTACATGCATGTAAATGACATGTAACATTATGGGAATAAAGTCCCTCCTCAATGAAGGTGAGGCTACCTTTATGGAAAACCAAAACTGTATTTACATTTGTACATTCAAAATTATATGTGGGGGTGATTTGGAACATCAATGGAAATAAAAAGTGAATGATGGAAATGGAATGGAATGAAGGAAAGGAATGTAATGAAGGAAAGGAATGGAAAGGAATGAATGGAAGGAACATGCAAGAGTTAGGTAAAAGTAGAGCCTAATATTGCACGAAGAAGAATGATGAATAGCTAACTCAAACAAAGTGGAGTTTGAATCAGTTAAACAAGAACAAGTAAAAGAGAACACACATGAGCAAGTAAATATTAGAGCTTGATCACTGTGAACAAGAACAATAGATTAATAACATTTATAATAAGATCTAAGACAATATTCGCATGTAAGATTTAAAACACTAACATCTAATGAACATAAGAACATCAAATGCTACAAGAGATAATGAATGGGACACAAAGTTCATATTTCATTAACTCCAAAATGTCTTCACAAAAGAACACAAAGTTTCTTTCTTTGAAATAAATCTTGTACACAAAATTATTTTCTTCTCCTCTCTCAAAGTCACTCTTACAAATGAGCCCCCTACTTTCTTTTATAACCCAAAAGTTGGTTATAAAGTAGTTAGGGTTTACATGAACATTAAATAGGGCATCTTAAATGACTTTGACTTTTTCAACCAACTTTATTAAAAGTAACTAAAAGTAGAAATCACTTAAATTATTCAAAGTTTGTCAAAAGTGAGTTTAACAATAACCCACTTAGAATACCATTTAAACATATGACCAAAACTAGTGCCTTATCCATTGGGGTGGGGTTCACCTATCTCAAACGTATGAGAAATGGACTCTCCCACTTCGTTAGATACCAGGAAAGTTATCTCCTCATCCCATTAGTGAAATCAGGATTTGTCGCTTTCACCAATTGAAAGGATTTGAACCTCCCTAATGCTTCGAACATCTTTTCTTCCTAAGGAGGTTCATTTGGTCGAAGAATAGCCTCACAAAACACCTGCAATTCCAAGATCCTACTTGGCATATCATTCAAATTGACCATCTTTGATTGAACATTCTCAAACAAGTTCTTTAATTTGATGCAATGTTCCATTGAAGTTGAAGAGAAATTAATGGCGGGAGTATACATGTCTTTGAATAATTGTGAAAATTGCTCCTCCACATGTTCTGATGAATACCTCTGATTTTGCTCATTTACAAGATTGCAAGGGATCTCAGCTATGAACTCCTGAATCAAGGCGAGTGAAGTGAAGGCTTCATTACATACGCTCTCATAATGGATCATAGAATCCTCGAGAAGTGTCTTTCTTGATTTGAGATGCAGACACCAAAGAAAGTGTGTCCCTCGACATTCGAATTTGAGAATTCCTTCAATGGCTAAAGTTGAAGATTCCATACTTGTCATCTCCTATAGACTAGGCAATATCTCATCCAAATTTGATATGTTAGAAACAAAATTTTCCTTGAAAGAAAGAATTGGATCAAGATATGCACTAATATCTTCATGAAGCTTAACGATTGTTTTGATTGTCTCTCCACCAAAAACAAGAATTTTTGAAAGCCGGATTTTGTGACATGGCCCAAAGTGTTTACTTCTTTCGACAGGTTGAGTGTTTTATTAGTGAAAAATCACATCACCCCCAAATGAGTTATGGATCAAGGCAGGGTGTGATTTGCATAACATTGGATCATTCCCAAGTGTGGGACTTGCAAATGGGAATGATCCTCAAGAGAAGGCTAGTTCTTCTTCCTAATCTACCTACCATAAGCTATTCCAGTGCAAGCAAGCTAATCTAATTCTAATCTAACTTCCAAGGAGATAAGGAGAGAAAGAAAACAAGGAAAAAGCCTACACTAAAATGGTGATACACCAGAGAAGGAAAGTGTTGATCATCTACCAAAACTACCATGGAGCAAAAGGAGGCGAGAAATGGAAAGGATGGACAAGTGCATCATAGACCAGAGATAGATTTCACACAGAAAATGTTCCAAAATCCCTAAAAACACAACTCCAAAACCTGCAAATGACATTCAAACATGCACAGATGCCCTGCAACAATGAGAGGCAAGAAGAAACAACCAAAAACGAGCAAAGGATGGGCAAATGCATCACAAAAACAAGTTTTTATTGCTCCAGATTTACACAGTATGTTATTTCACGAGAAAGAGGCAAAAATGCCATCTACAGAGCAAGGGAGGAGGTTAGAACTCCATTTTCAACCTTGGGAAGAAAAGAAGAGGGAGGCAGAGAAGAAGAATGAACAACCACTAACTAACTTCTTGAAAATGTGCCTCTGTTACAATATATAGCAAAATGTGAAAAGAGAGGGAAAAACACGAGAAAATCTGATTCTCTGCTCCAACCACCGACAACATTCATAAATTTGGTCAAAAATTCAAGGCTCCATCTACAAATTCCATTCCCAAATGCATTTTGTCTCGCTTTCGAGGGAGAAAAGACCCATATTTCATTAAATTTGGTGGTTGAAAACTGGTTCTGCATTTTTTCCATGCCAAATCATGTTTTGTAATTTTCTCCCACAAATCTCTACCAAAATAAAAATTGAAGACTCCATGATGAAGAGAATCTCCAGATCTTTCCATTAGTACCAAGATTGTCAAAAATGGAGCTCTGGATAAAAAGATATGGCCTTTTGCATTTTTTCCTTACGTTTCATGCAAATTTGGCTTCGAGCAAATTTTGAACTTTTTCCCCGCAAATCCGCTAATGATGTGGCATCCATTGGGGTTGGCGGAGGGGGCTTCTTTTTTTCATTTTACATTTTTTGACAAAAATTCAAAAAATCCAATTTACCTCCGAAGTCCCGCATCCCCGCATTAGCTTTTTGATGGGGCCGGGTCGCATTTTGATTTTATGCCTTTTGAAAAAAGACAATTTTTCACTTTTTCCTCCGATGCCCCACCGGTCCGAGTTCCTTTGGCAAAAAACTCTCCCAAGCTCCACGCAAGTCCGCCTTGGGAAAATTTTCCCTTCTAACTCTGCTGAGCCATAACTCAAAAAATACAAGGAGTTAGAAAGAGTTCTTTACCTTTCTGGAAAGGGGAAGAAATTATCTATCTAATGGAGCATTTTCTAGATACCTTTGAATGCTTTAAATTTATGAAATATGGACTGAAGCACAAAGGTAGTAAGTTAACCCAAAAATAAGGGGAGCTTATTTTGGTTAACAATTTCTTTAGTCGGGGGCATCCACTGCATCGGGTACTGGGAAAGTGGATGATATGGGATTTATTAGATGTTGAACATAATCCACCAATTGATTATTTTCAGCCTTGAGTTGAGAGTTCTGAGACTTATATTTCTCAAGCCTCTTTAGCATGATATCTATTGAATCTTAGGCCATCGCCATGTCACTTTCCAATGCAGACTTCCAAATTCCAAGTCTGGAAACTTCATAATCAAGATGTCATGGCATCATGTTCCTTGTTAACTTATGGGATGGCAAGATCCACAAATTTGTTTCTGTCATCATCCACCATTATTCGGAGAGCACTTTAGGTTTCTTGGGAATGACATCATTTGAAAGCTTGAAAAGAGCATCAAAGTCAATGTCAATTTCCTTGACAACCCTCTTCCTTTTCTTGATTTCACAATCAACCCAAAAGGAGTATTCTTCACCACTTCCGCATATAAAATCCTAGAGTTCGAAGCAACATTCCCATTGTTCTCAACATCATTAGATTCTACAAGAATCCTTTCCACAACCTCAATTTCTGGTGAAATAACCTCGATATCGACCTCTTGAACATCAGGGAGATTTTGAGAAATCTCTTCATGAATCAGTAGGTTCAAAAGCGTTCGATATCTGGACTACTTGCACTTGAGTGGAATCTTGTGCAAGGCACAACTAAGGATTGTTTGTTATGAGCTTATGCGAACTATCAACAATGTGAGTAGAAGAATCTCTACTTGAAGTGGAAATTCCCGATACACACTCTCTTCCTTCACTAGGGTTAGGACCCTTAGATGTTTCACCTCGTGACACCTTCTTTGGTGAAGTGGATTTTGGCAACCACTCCTTTCTTGCTTGATGCGTATGGCTAGATGGCATGAAGGTTGATTGAGAAGAAGTTTTGGTTGATTGGAGACCTCCTCAAGTTGGAAATTTTTGTAATCCTGAGGTATGATCTTGGATTGATGGTAACTTTACAAGTTCTCTTTCATACCAGGATATGCTTCTTTCGAGAATCAGTTGATTCTTGTTATCAAGAGAAAATTCATCTCTTTTGGTCCAATCAATTCGTGGCAACGGGTAAAAACAACTATGAGGGATCAATAACATCTTCATCATCATCCACCAATGAATCTAGAGGGTTTTGATGTGAAAGGCCTTGATCTGAGCAAGGGTTAGGTGGGAAAACTCTCACCTTCTCACTTCATGTTTGTCGAACAGGGAAGCCCAAAAATATTCCATGGTAGGGTTGTGTTGATACTTTGCTCCAAGAATCTTTTGCATATATCCGTTGATATCAAACTAGAATCTCTTCACATATGGATGAATAGTGATGAGGGAAAACTCTTTCTCCATGAGTTGTGCACTAAAGAGATTTGGACATTGGTATTCCCCAATTTGGATTGGGAAATGAATTCTTGAACGATGTTTGTCACTGAGAAGACAATGAACTTGGAATAGTTGTCGCGCAAGCTCCATTAATGCCCACTTGTCACTGATGTACTTAGGAAGCTTCCATGGAGTACCCACAAAGTTGCTCACGTGAATGTAGGAAAAGGATGAAAATTGAATAAACCATGTTCCCCATTGGGAAATGACATCCATGGCCTCTTTGGAGAATCTTTCCTTTGTATTCCGATTCAAGTTTCGAATCACGCGGAAGGTGAATGCATCGTTAACTCTTCTGAAATGATGAGAGCTATTTTTGAAACTTAATTATGGATAATAATGGAAGACATTATTTGATGGACCCATGACTCCTTTTGTTTTGAGCCCCGAAAATAGCTTTCTTCTAGCCACTTGAGTTAGGTATGATGTCATGTAAAAACATCCAGTCATCTTCACTTCGATCAATTGTTTGTGAAGGGTATCACTGATGATGGTGGCCCAATCCACAAACTCTCTCTTGGTAAGGATGATACAGATAAATTGATACATCCATGGGTGGAAAATCCTAGCAGAGGATGGATTTAAATACTCGACTCGGAGAGTGATCATGTCCTTGATTTCCTCCACGAACTCAACGCGGTACAGTTCCTTAGGAAGTCGGTCAACTCGAGGCCTCTTGGTCACTAACCAATTGTTATATCTTACTCCACCCGAGGGGTTCTTCATCCCAAAATTCTTGTGCTAAATTTTGAGTGATGTTAGCATTCTCGGGAAGTCGGTATGTATGTCGAGCGATTCCTCAATGTGCTCGGGTGTGATTAAGAGGAAAGGCTCGCGATTATCTTTATAAATTCCTTGTTTCTCGTAATCATAATGCTATGCCTAGGCGATAACCAACATCCGGGCATTGGTGACCAAATATTGTTAGGAAATAAGGGATAAAATATGCGGAATAATCCTCACGAATCGCAATAAGAGAAACTAATATGCGTAAAATTATTACGATCTCAAATAAAAGTGCGTAATAAAATAACACAACACAAAGAGACAGAAAGTATTTAATGTGGTTCACCCAATTTGGGCTACGTCCACAAAGAATCACTTGCTTAGATTTTATTACAAGCCACCACTCTCTCAATAACAATACCTGATATATTTGGGAGCTATGCCAACAAACTCTACATAATTCACACCCAAATTCAAAGCACATCTGCAATGTTTTTCATATTTCTATCATATCTCGGGAAACCATATAAATGTTGAGACAATTCTAAGCGGTTTTACAAAACCGTGTGTTCAAAACCATGGGCAAAAACTGCCCCATAAACCTATGGGTCAAAATCCCGCGCCATATGAGAAAATCACGTTTCCCGATATATCGAGCATGTTCACACATGAAAACATCATACATGAAAAGTGTACAAGACTTTAGTATACATAACCTTCAACACTTTCACACATGAAACAGCTCCACAACCTAACAGAGATGCCACTACTTTGGGGTAGACCGTTATGGTAGAGCCTATCCGAGAATATAGTTTTGCCTTCAGCTTTCACCCGATCACAAAATTGTTGCACATTGATGTGACCAAGATTTGTATAAGTGATATTCTCGTATGTAGACTTGATAAAACTAGAGGGGTGATTCCTTGGAATTTGTACTTGAGCACGAACTTATTTGATTTCTCCATTGGCTTCCTCATTTTCTTGCAGATTTATTGGATTTTTCGGCCATTATGAATTTTACTGGAAAAATGACTCGTGCTTGCAAAATAATGTAAACGGTGTCGGGTCTCAGTCTCCAAACCATTGTTTACACAAGAAAAATATGGCTCGTTTAATTTATAATAATAATAATAATTATTTTAAAATATAACAATTATTATTATTGATCCCAAATTACAATTTTTTTAAATGCCAATACAAAAAAATATTGAGACTAAGCTTCGAGTTCCAAATCGACAATAATAATGATATTTATTTTTTAATTAAAATATCTTGATTTTAATATATTGTGCTAGATCACTTTTGTTATTTTAAATTCACTATTTCCTACTGGCAATGCATTGAGATTTCTCATGCGGTGCGTTGTCTTTTCTTAGCTTCGCAATGTGGGATATCACTCTTGCATGTGTGGACTCTATCAACCGCTAACTGCGTGGGATTCACCTTCTTATAATATATTAGCAATTTGTATGTCCTTTTATTGAATGCTCGTGGCCTTTATTGGCTGTGTATATTTTCACAATATAAACTGGGGTCATAATGCCCCCTCCCTTTGGCCACAACTTAATACATTCTTGGCACACATGTCATTGTTATTTTCTTGATTTATGAAACTACTTTGCGCCTTGGCTCCTATGTGGATGCTTTCATGTCTGCAGGTGCTATTCCTTCTGCAATGGCTGCTTCACGTGTGTTTGGTGGGAAATATCCTTGGAAATGGCCATTGTTTTCCTTCTTACACAAGCCTGAATCTTTCTATTTTGATTTTTCTTGTCCTTTGTGTGTAGCTTTCAACGGATTTTTGGCTTCTTTCCCTTGGCATTCAGGTCTGGATAAGATTCTCCCCTCCACGCTGGTTGTAGCTCCGATTTCTTTCCACTTTTTTGTTAATTCTCTGACTTCTTGTTTCTTCCTCTACACTGGAAAGGAATTCTTTGTATTTTTCTAACTTCTTACATCTTTAGTGCCCAACTTCCTTTGCATTGGATTTAATTTCTCGATTTATGATCTCTTTCTCTTGATTTTTTTATTTGTTTCTTGTAGGTGCCCAACTTTCCATTCACTCATTTCTTTTACTACTTCTATCCTATTAAAAATGTGTGGTCATGCTCTTCTCCTTCAAAACCTGTGATGAAAATGAATTTTTCAAAAGAAAATATTTCTTTGCAAATGTTCGGGGAAATAAGAAGAAGTAAGAGGAAATCGGAAAGCTTCGCACGACTTCTTCCAACAAGTTTCACGGAGAAATGGTTATGGGAATTAAAGAAACTTCCTCATAACCGCTTCTTTCTTCCCATTGAAATAACCAACTTCCTTTTCTTCGGGTAGTGGGCATTAATTTCCAGGAAAGATGGGAAAAACTTAATCATTCACCCGTGGCAACGAATTCAAAGTAAAGTAGGCGCCAATTCCCATCTTATTTCCCCATGTGGGAAATCGGGAGAATATTTTCTAGTTCGCCAATCGATATGGTTGGCAATCAATCGAGAAGAAATCCCACAAGCGGGGAAAAAGAAGAAATTTCCAGGAAAGGGGAAATCCAGGTGCAGAGAGCCAATTTGGCATCCCCAACAATTGGAAGCGAAATTTTATTTTTTCCCGACAATTAAAAATAAAACTTGTCGATTGATTTTTAATTATATTAATATTTATTTAATTAAAAACCCCAAAATTAATAAAATTGATTTTATCAAATAAAGGGTAATAAATTAATTAAATATTAATTAATTAATTATTAATGCAATTTATGACCTAGCGGGAGGAGTTCTTGCCCAAAATGAACGAAATGAAGACCGGAATGATCACAAGAATGAGATGATCACGATGAGGGTGATAAAACACGCAAAAGAATACTTTTGAAAAATTTCAAAATTTCATGCTTATTAATTTTGCGAAGTCAAAATTAGTTAATAATAATGCATCTTAAGGTCTCTTGTCTAGCTTGTTTATCCATACACATTATTATGTCAACAAATTCGAGAGTACGTTGCATAAAATCCATATGTTAATTCAACCTAACATGATGCAAACTTCATTTAACATATTTTTCATCCTTGGTCAAGACCTTATAGTATGGTTAGGAATTTATCTATACTTTACGTATCTATACAATTTTACACTGGAATATCCTCCATCTTTGCTTTTAGTTCCAAATTATCTGATGGCTCATTTACTCCTCTCAGCTAGCCTTTCTTTGATAATTTACCTTTGGAACCCTATATAAATAAGTTAACACTACCTCATTTGCTAACCTATAAATCTTATGGCACTACATTGATACACTCACTTCCAACACTTGCAAAATGTGCCACAAGCTCCTAAATCACACAAAGGCACTCTTTACAAGTTTGAAGTGTCTTACTAGGTCAAGGCATCAATCTCTCTTGTCTCCAATCACTAAAACATCCCTTCTTCGAGTATTTTATCAAGATCCAAACTCAACTCAAACATTGTCAAATAATTTTCCAAATCTAGTTGCATTCATTTATATATCACATGTTAGGTAGAGAACGAGGTGCATTTGAGGCCTCTTCATGATAGTTCCAAAGATCGGTGGTGCACGAGGTTCCTATAACCCAACTAAGATTTGTTTTGTCGAGTTTTCCATCCATGGTTAGGGTTTGAGATCTTGTTCAAAATGTTCAGAGAGTTTCATATCATGACTCGATAACTATAATTTGATAATGACAGACATTTCTAGGTACGTGCTAGTCCTAAAAAGCTACAAAATTAGAATCCAAGCAGTCTACGACTGTATAATAAGGTCAACACTTTGCATGGATAGTCATGGCAGAGTTCTAGTAACAAAGCATCATCAAGTTCAAATCTCCCTATTTCGGTAGTGTGCACACCCATAACTTCCCATATCCATCATTAAGTACCTAAGTGCAATCATCCTCTCATGTTTGGTTTCATATTTTCTTTCATACATTAGTTCCAAGTATTAATGTATTGTTATGATCTATTGAATAATTAATGCAAAAAGTTTTTAAATCAAAATAACCTCCTTTGATCCCCTTAGCTACATCCTTTAGTGTACTTAATTCACTAATCTAGATTTCACATAATCTAATAAGGATGTAAATAGGTGGAGTATGATCAACAATCACAGGATGTCTACTATAGATGCGAAGAGAATCCATCACGTAGTTGAGCGCTGATATTCCTGAAATGGGATGGTGGGAAATTATTTAAGAGTGGGATTTTTTAATGTCCCATGTTGTTGGAATAGGTCAATTTTCCAAGGGTTGGTGTGTCCTCCTACTTTATATATAGCTCATAGATGCAAAAATTTAACACATTGGTAGGCATTTACACGATTGCTGCATACATGTTATGATTCCATGGTCACCTTAATAGGATATTATAAAATAAAGGGAAATTGAAGACCGTGACTTTGACATGAATGGGGCAAGGGGGCAAAGTGATAGGGATAAAAATAACCTATAGGGTCGTTTATTTGTGATCATAAACTGATGTATGTACTCTAGTGGATTTTAGATTGTCGATAAAGTAACTAAGTATCTTGATGAAGTTAAGGGAAGTGAAATAAGTGCAAAACCTTTATTTAGAGGGCTATTTTGAATATGGCGTGGCCAATCTAAACTTAGATAAAGAGGGGAGCATTGTCACAAGACAAAATAGAAGCTTGTTAGGGATCATTAAAGAAAGAGGAAAGTGAATACATAAGGAATGATTAGTGAAAATAAACAACTTTTATCATTGATGCATGCTTCTCTCTTCCAAACCATAGAGGGTAGGTTTTGACCCCAAAGTGGGTGGAAAATGAATGTTCATAGCGAAAAGTGTTGACATAAGATGCCCATGATTTTGGGGTGAGGTATAAATGAGTTACAAGAATGGGATTTGACTTGGAAGGAAAGAGATTTATGTTAAAGGGTCCCACCCTTCAAGGTTGTGTAGTGCAATAGTTTAAATATGGGGAACTTCGGTCCTAAACAAGTTATAAAGAAGAGCCGTCACAAAAAATTATGGAGTACGAGTTGTAGTGAGAATTTCTACGCTATCAACCATGGTAGAGATGTTTCCACAAGGTTTGATGGTGTGAGCATTCTAAAAACCAAAAGTAAATAAGATCAACCCTAGTGGGATGTTTGCACAAAGTCCCAAGTCATTCACCTAGATAGAGGAATTGGGGATATAAGCTTTGTTGCAATATTTATGTTTGGAAGATCAAGGATAAATGACCTTGTATGATTTATCATGGACTCGAGGAAGGTTAAAAGGGCTCGATACAAGTGATAATATCTTTACTACCATCCATACGAACCACACTTTCTATAGATGGGCCGATGAGGGATATGAGGTATTAATAACATTGGTAACTACATTTTTATCTCGATGTAGAAGTAGGTTTGGGTTTTAATATTTAGAGTGATCAAGAAGTGGGTCACTATAGATTTTAAGATGTTCATTAACTTAATGAGAACCGCTTCATATTGATCATGTTGTTGGGATTTGTCATGTGCCTTGGTAGCTTCATCTAGACTTTTGTAAGTAATGGCCTCATTAACAAAGTTGTTTCAAGGAGGAAGTACAAGCAAAATATCGAAGGGAATGAAAATTATCATATGAGTGGCCTCAATTGGCATGCCACCAAAAAAACTTACTTTCATCATGCCATTGAGGAAGAGGTTAAGAAGGATCTATAACCATGGTGAATGGTTGGGGTAGACGTCTTTGTAATTCCTCCTTAAATAGAGGTTGGTGACATCCAAAGACGCTTTGGTGACAAATTGATCGATGTTAGGGATAATCATATTAGAAGAAGTTCCCGAGGAAGAGTATTTGTGACTCCATAATTAATGGCATTTTAATTTTTAGGACACATGAGAACTTGAATGTTTTTGGGGTTTTATTACTTTGAGAAGTATTTTTATGGTATCTTACAAAATAATCTTGGTGTTTTTACCTATTCAAATGTTTATTCCAAATACTTAGGGAGAAGGAGTAAACCTTTTATCGAAGGAGAGGCTCAAGTGCTTTAAGGAACAATTTGAACAAACTTTCATCGTGCTTGTTATGCTCAACACTAAGTGGATAAAGTTTTCCAAGATTTGATGAAATCTTGGGAAAAGTCATTTTCTATTTGTTTTAAATTGATAAAAAAATAATTTTATTCTTAGGAAGATCATGGTATTGAAATTATTTAACTAAAATAATCACCAAGCTTTCTCGGCTTGACAATGGAGTTAGTTCGGAGGGTATGGTACAAAACCAAGGCATCTCTAGTAAGTGTCTTAGCTAAGATTTTGGTGGCAATGCAAGAATCAATTTTGACATGATTTTTATAGAGTTTTCCAAAAACCTTGATATAGAGCATGGGGTTGATAGAACCATTGTAAGTTATGGAAGGAATGATGCCTTTAATGTCCATGTAAGCAATGTAGGGAATGAGAGGATCTCTTTGATTGAATTGAAGTGTCTTATTATGGATGGGAGGTTACGCAATGGGAACTCTATTAGGTCTAACATGAAGCGAGAGGGGTCTAACCTTGGTTTGTCATGCCCTAAAGGAATACTCGAGGTCAATTAGAAAGTTGAGCTAGATTAGTTTGAAGTTGCAAAAATTGATTTACACTCATGGTTTGTTGTTGACTTAGGAAGTCAATGAGTTACATGATAAGTTGGGCATAATCAACATTAAAAGGTGTGTCGGTGTTATTGATTTAATCAAAGTTTGTGCCATTTGAGGATACTCAACATGGTTGATATCTACATCCAACGCTTGAGAAAGATGATCCTCAATATGTTTGCATAGCATTTTGGGTGAATCTCCTACATATTCAAGAAAACGTTACATTTTTTTTTCGCATAATAGAGGTATAACCAAATTAAGGGACATCTTCATGTTCTCCTTCATCTTCAGCTTTGAAAGAAACGTTTTAGAGGTCAGATCTAGTCTCAGTATATTTCGAGGTGTGCACTTTGACTTCCTAAAGCATTGCTCCTATGGAAAGATAGTCAATGTAACGAGGAACCAACTTTGGAAGGTCATTGTTATGAGAATTGCTAAGGTCACACAAAAATGGATTAGTTGATGATATAGTGGAACCACCTAGTAAATACTCTATTATGAAATATAGGTGCTTGAAAAAGGCTTATTGAATATATTTTTTGATGGGATCGATCGTGTAGAGAGTTTACATAGGGGCCAATGGTATCAAGAAGGGGTTAGCTATGAAAACAAGATAATTTTAAATGGGATTGGTTGTGCAATAATTTTTCATAGGGTCTATGTCATTCAAAAGGAGTGACAATATCATTTGGAAGGAGTGATTGAAGTTCAAACAACATCAACCACGTAGTATTGTTCTACAAAGGGGCATATGGCATAAAAAAGTAGGAAAAATAATAAAAGAGTGAATCTAACCTAATTGAAAGATGAGTAAGATTCATGCTGTGTTCACTAGAGTGTATAAAAGGTAAAATATAGGTTCCTAAATGGGTTCTCAAATATAGGGATCCAATCCAAGATGGGTCACATTATACTATTACAAAGGGCTCAAGGATTGATATTGTCATAATTCTATAGGATAATGACCCTAACCCTAGGATAGCTATAGGTTTCTAATTCCTACAACTAATATAAAGATATGTATCCTACTAAGATTCATAAATAAGAGTAATTGAGGGTCGGATAAGCCAAGGGGCATAATATAATAAGACAAAGTAATGGATAAAATCATACATACATCTAATCTAGTCTATAGCTATGAATGAAAAATATACAACATACACATATAGAATAACATACTAAAGAGGGTTAGAAATACTTACTCGTAACATGTGTATGACCTCGATGCATAATCCTCCCTGAGAGACAAAAACACCAAGGATAATCAGTATGGGTGAAGAAGAAAAAATCTCATCAAGAAAATCTCCAGTTCTAACACACTATGGTGACCCAAATGCAAAAGAGGTAAGCTCCAAGTCTTTGAGTCAACAAATAAGTGGAAAATGGTATGAAATAGTGTGAGTAAGAGTAAGTGCAAGTATTGATAAGTTATTTTAAATTGGTTATAATAATAAGAATGTAGTGAGGTATACACACCCAATGTCATCACCCATATGATTTTAAATTGGCTAGATGACATATTGGCAATGGCATCGAGTATGGAAAAATTGGAATAGACAACATTGCCCATGGGTGACAACGTTGGCATTGTGAAAACCCTAAGGTCAAGAGGTGTAAAACATGGGGAATGGAGGGCAAAAGGTAAATGGAGGTGAATGAAGAAGGTCGAGGGTGATCAAAATTTTGGATAATAGTGTGTAATAAGAAGAAACAAGTAGACACAATGGGACTTGTGGAGATGATGGGTGTAATTTGTGAACGAAGAGAAGAAATGAGGTAGGTATGCATTTATCAAATTATGTGGTCTAGCCCATATGACCAAGGTTGATCACAACCCAATCCCGATAAGCCCCTTAAGCAAATCACTCAGAGGATAATGCATCAATAGGCCCCACAAAAAGAAATGGTTAACAAGTGTAAAAATATGTTGTATATAAAAGCACCATCTTCTATCCATACCAAACTATCTGAAGGACAAAATTGCCCGAAATAGTTTGGCCCAAATATAGTGGTTTGGTCCCATCATAGTGGTAGTTTGTAATTAGAGATGAATTTTTATGATATTTCCAATGAGTTCATCCATATGTCACACCTAGATTAAATTCTAGAGAAGTTATAGAGTTGAGTGCACTCATATTCTCGTGTTCTCGCTTTATTTAGAATGTACTCTAATTGAATGCAACTTCTCTATATCATTTCATATGTACTTTCAAGTTTTAATGTTGGATAATTTATTTATATATCTAATTACACATTGTTGGTTCCCTTAGTGATCTCTATTATACCTTGTAATAACCCATATCTTGAACTACAACCCTTATTTTCCTTTAGTTAGTTATCTTATTACTTATGACCCTATGCCTAAACCTTTGATCAACTCTATAACAGTGATATGTATCTCTCCTCTCATGAAATATGTATCTTTCATCTTGTCACATCAACTACAAACTCTCTTTATGATCTTGAAACATTTTTCATGTTGCATAATGCATAGAGACATGATATTGAGATTTTTGAGCCTATATAAATCACATGAAGCAAATTAGAGCATAAGTATGTGAATAAAATAGTCAAAGGCCACCACATACACACTATACTCTACAATAGTTTTTCTTGCACCAAGGTCTTCATTCTCATTTTGATGCCACTTATTGCATATTCCAACAAGAAAATTAGTTATGGTTACATTCTCCTTCCTCAACATGAGGATATGGTTTCCCATTTACCTCACATTATGGTTCCTAATCACATGGACCATGCATTTCTACACACATATTTTAGACAAGTAGATTGTGTGATGGGTGTAGAATTTGACAACATTACAATTATCAAGCATTCCTCTAAAACTCTAAGATATATCTCTGGCATTCAACCACACATAAAAGCTGTGTGAAATTGATTTTGGCAAAATAACAACACCTCTTAGAAAAAGTTTCCAACAAATTTTTACCTAAAATCTCATGTGAATGAAATGAGAGGGGGAGGCCTTCTTTTATAACACTATAAAATCCTCGTTAATATAACTAATTGATCCACCTTAATAAATATGGTGGTTACCTTTAACACAAGGTCAAACGACCCATGTGAGGTGGGTGTACAATTAGGACTTTCAAGTTACATATTCAACATGCTTTTATTTTGTAAAATGGGAAATAAAAATATGGGAGTTATATTTAACAAGCTAAGTAAATTAATTTCTAACAAGAAATTAGTGTTTTACACAAACATATAGGTACAAATTCCTCACTTCCATATTATTTAGCTTGAAAAATAATCCCTTTATCCATTCTCTCTCCCTCTTTGGATGACATTTTTAGAGGTCCTCTCTAGAATTTCCGTACGAGTGGAATAGATTGTGGAAACTATTCTAAGATATTCCAAAAAATATCAAAGTTACTTGAAGACATTGAGGATATAATGATTTTCATGTGATATGACAATCAGAACAAATTCATAATGTAATATAGGATGTCTTTAATTCCATTGCATGACCTCAATGATATATTATTTAATTGTCAATACTATCACTCTAAGGCAATTTTAACTATCTCTTCTTTTTATCTTTCTCTATTTCACTACTTGAATATCCTACTTTATTTTTAATTTTACCACCTAAATATCCTATTATGTGATTATCCTACTACATGAACATATCTATAGACACTAGAAAATGCACTCAGTGCATAAGATCCTTTATTCAAAAATACCAAAAGCATCATAAAACACAAAAAGCCCAAAAAATCAAATAACCCGACACAATGGGGATAAAATACAACTCACCACCCATTTACAAACCCTCACCCACTCACATTTAATTGTCCCCGCAGACACTAAATCTTGCACTTTGGGTACATTTCTAGGTCCTAATCACATATTACTATTCATATGATTCCTAAGTTAGAAAACTAACAATTAACAAATGTCTTTGGCCTTTTTGTCTTTTTTCATGTCTTCTTCTTGGCCTCTTACACCCTACAACCCAGTAGATGCTTTACTATTTTGTCTTTTATCACTCTAGACGCCAACACCCAGTGCCCCTGTCCTTTTGGTGCCCCCAACCTCTTTGATCTTACTCGCCCCTTTTGAGCCTCTTTTATCTTTTGGGAACCTTGTTCTCTTATGGGATGACCTTTTAGTTGTTAATTGCAAAAATTAAAACAAGGGAATAAGAAAAACATAAAGCTATGTGACCATAATAAAGGACCAAGCTCTAAACATATATTACTATCACCTAAGGTTAGCATCCAAAGGCATCTCAAGAGCATCAAAGCATCCATCTAGCTTCATTCAAGGGATAAGGGACTGCATTTTTTGCATACACGCATAGGAGGGGAAGTTCATTTTTCCATCCACATATCTACTTACATTGTTACATCTAGTTATTTCTCATTATTCAAGTGCATATTGCACAAGATCCACCTAGGGCACGATTCTTTACACACACACGTAGAACTACATGGAGTTTGAGATGTAGTGCGGTTTGATCGTAAATTCACTCTGTCAGTGACCGCCGTGGCTAGTTTGACTCCCCTTTTGCATATTTTTCTTTTTACGATTTGATGTGTTTTGGGTTTTTGTAGGAGATCATTTGTTTTGGAAGTTATAGGTGAATTATGTGGACATCCAATGACATAAAAGTGATCAACATTGAATAATAGCGACACTCGTGTGACACATCAAAATCATTTTTGAGGTTCCGTGTAGTCACATGCACCTACTGAAGGTCTCGACACCTAGGTGCCCCGACCCAATACAAACGCCCTATTTCCGACATTTCTTCCAAATAAGTACATCTTCGGGATTATTGCGAAATAAGCTAAATATCTTATTCCTTCTCTTCAACTCGAGGTTTCAAATTTCCATTTGCTTATTACTTAGGTCAAATTTATACTTTATTGTTTATCATTGCATTGTGACTTTACAATTAGGGTTTAACATATTTTCAATATTTGTTAAATCAATCCCATCACACCTACCCACACGCATGCCTAATACACATTGCACCATAAGTGTACCATTCCCATATGCACTTCAAATCTATAAAATCACCTTCACACACATCATTTCATCTCTCTTAACAACTCTTGACATCCTATACTTGAGTTTTCTTTCTCTCTTGCTTGATATCTCGGTTTTACAGTGTCTTGAAATAGTGAAAGCAAAGCACAAAGGAACAATACAACTTGCTACAACATTGTTTTACCAAAATTTCAACACAGACGGGAATCACAATTGCGATTGGCTTGCGATCTCCGTGTGATTTTGGTGAATCATAATCTATCGCGATTGGCTTGCGATCTCCGTGTGATTTTTCGGTGAATCATAACTACGATTATCTTCATGCGATCTCCGTGTGATTTTTAGTGAATCACAACTACGATTATCTTGCAATCTGAAATGTCGGTATACTTGTCATTTCATTTACTATTTTTTCATTTATATCAATAATCTCCTTGCACAGGGTTAGGGATCCGAACGATGCAAATCCCCTAACCAAAAAAATAGCCAATATTTTTCAAGTGTGCTTGTGTATAGGTTTAGTTTCATATCTCGAAATATTTTTACCCACTTTATTCAATGAAAAAACTATAATTGTCCCTCTCTTCATAATGGAAACATGAGCCCATTTTGTTATAGTAGCTAGTTTGGTGTTTTCATATTAACTAATCATGAATAACCCTTTTCGTCTAACTTTAATGACAACCAATCAAAATCATCTTAGTCAATTGAATCTATAATATCTACCTCATGCAAAATAAATATATTGATCCCTTCATGTGCTCGATCAAGTGGCCCATCGATCGCATTTCCAAGTTCTGTTTATCTAGTCAACCATCTAAGCCCGCAACTATGAAAACCACCATCATAGGTTAGATGACCCCCATCTCATCTACGAGTTTTTACTTTACATCTTGCCTCTTGTAATACACAACCCAAAAGGGGAAAACTATAAACATTATAAATGCATCTTGTGCATAAGGTCGTTTATTCAAAATACCAAAACATCATAAAAACCAAAATCCCAAAATCAAATAACCCCACAAAATGGGGATAAAAAGACAATTCACCACCCATTTTCTAACCCTCACAATCACATTAATTATGCCCCATCATACCTACCCATGTGCATTCCCAATACACATTGCACCCATGAGTATCCGATTCCCCCATGTACTCCAAATCTATAAAATTTCCTTCGCCCATATCATTTCATCTCTCTTAAGAACTCTTGACATCATATACTTGAGTTTTCTTGCTCTTTTTCTTTGCATATCTCAGTTTTGTAGGTCTTGAAGAAGTGAAAGCAAAACACAAAGGAGCGATACAACTTGCTGCAACACTATTTTAGCAAAATTTCAACATAGGCAATAATCGTAACTTCACGATTGGCTTGCGATCTCCATGCAATTTTCGGTGAATCACAATTATGATTGTCCTACGATCTAAGTCAAGTATACTTGTCATTTCATTTATTGTTTTGTCATTTTACATCAATAAAATTAGATTATATCTCCTTGAAAGGGTTATGGATCTCGACTGATGTAGGTCCCCTAATCACCAAAAATAACTAACATTTTTTAAGTGTGTTTGTGTATAAGTTTAGATTCGGATCTAAAAGAGTTTTACCCACTTTATTCAATAACAAAACTATAATTTGTTATCTCTTCACAATGAAAAAATAACTAGGCCATTTTTATATAGTACTGCTTTGGGTTTTCATATTAACTAATCCATCTTACGGATGATCAAGATCTAGGCATACATTTTGACAACCATGGTGGGACCATTTTGGTTGTGAGCACTCTATTTATTTTCTAGATCTAAAAGTATTTTTCTTAGGGTCTCTTTTTGTCTTTTTTTCTAACGTCATGTTTGAATCTATCATTTAGTTCTTACATGTCTGCTATAAATAAAAAAAAATCAGTTACTGAAGCCAATCACAACCGTAAGTGGGTTACGATTTCGACACAAAAGATCTTAAAATCTTGTTCTGAAGGCAGTCATAAGTGCGGCTGTGTTGTAACTTCATTTCCACAAAACTTAAAAACATATTTGTTTTTCTTAAAGGAATGAATCATGAATGAAATACACATTTTATCATGGGTTCATATAAGGGTAAATACTCATTTGTATTAACTATGGAAAGTGCTTGGGGATAATCCCTTAAACTCATTGTGAGGAGTACCATAAGAACCCCAAAGTAGTTGGCACCTTGAGGGAATTGGCCAATGAAATGGGTACCTCCACCTACCCCGACTAGTATACCCATGAGAAATGTTGTAAATAGAATCAAATGTATCTCCATCGGAAGCTATGGATGCCTGGTTGACAACGAAGCAATACACGACTTACAATTACTCTCCATTTCATTAATCATAACTTGCTCATTTTAGGTTCACATACATGTTGGCTTGTGTTTTCACTCATTATCTCACGGGTCTTCACTTCAAGCAAGAATTAACTCTCACATGTACATACAAGATCTCGATGAGTTCTAGGGATAATATGTCACCTTATGTAGTTTAGACCTTGTCCAACCTCATGTTTTAGCTCACCTTCTAGTCCCATGTCCTGTTGTTCAAATCATCTTATGTTCACCAATATTCTAAGCTTGAATTGATTTTCATTGCATCGTCATTTCCATTACCACCATTATTCTCACTTTCACCATTTTTATAATTCATCATCTCTATTCCTCATATCACACCCTACGTCACCCCTCACCTTACACCATACCCTACCCCTCAAATCATACCCCACTATACTCCTCACCTCACCCTACCCTCCCCAACTTACCCCACCAAGTTGTTATAGTGACTTTCCGAGTCATTCTAACTCACACCTCGTCCTATCACAAGTTTCTCCTTAATGAATCACCGCCTAACCCTCGCATTCCCGTTGAGTCACTATAGTGACTTAGTTCATTTCCCTTCACTATGCCCTAGCTATCCCCCTCACCTCATCGAGTCACATTAGTGACTCGTCCCTAACTCACCCACCCGAGCCATCCACCTCTCCCCTACATGCCCCGTGTGCTCATCTACTCTGCACTCGCCCACCCACCAACCCCACTACCCATAGTTGTTCCTGCTACTCATTTTCACTACACACATATCCCATCGCCAAACTCCCCTTTTCTCCCAATGCTCCTGACTGACCAATTATCCTAATTTTCTCCAATCTCGTCCCATGCCCCAACCAACTTAGACAACTCCCCCCCCCTCCCCCATTCAACCCTTCCCGTCTTGGTCTCTACAATAACCAAGCTTGCCTCGTCACACCTTGTCAACCCCGCCCCTATCTCCCACTCCTATCGCAGCCTTCAACGAGTCGTCGACTTAACACTAAACAACCTTCTCGAATGACCTCATATTCCTCTCGACATCACCAAGTCACCCTTGTGACTTGATGTTACTTCCCCTCCTACACTCCATGGCCTTGTCCCCGACCTAGCTCCATCTTCCCCTCTAAGTCGCTAATGCAACTCACCAGACTCGGTCCCCAACCCTTCCTCCCACACCTAGCTTTGTGTCCACACCTCACCATTCGTGGCCCTCCTTCGAATCACATCAACCTATTTCACCTACCCACCTCAACCATCGCTACTTCCTACCGAGTTACATTCACAACTCAACTTATTCTCACCTCCCTTTTTCCACTTCACTAACTTACCCCGAGTTCCCCTCTATCCCGCCTAATGCGATAAAGTCACTCATGTGACTTGCACCTTGCTATGCTTTGTTCATCCTAACTTTGAACCCCTCCCTAATGAGCTCCACCCCATGATCCAAATCTAGGCATACATTATCAATACTTGAATATCTTTCTCTACTTGTTTTTACAACATGTCTTTGATACATCTTTCTATCTTGTCCTCTTGGGTTTATATGACTACTGTCATCTTCTTGAACTACTTTAGTATATTGATTTATTTTATAGTAGATTTTTACAACCTACCTTTGATATCTTATCACCCTTAGTTTTATATGGTATTGTCCTCTTGTTTGTTTACTCTAGTAATTTACTTTAGTCTTACATTCCATGTTTACAACCTACCTTTGATATTTTTCCTCTTGAGTTTAATTTTCCTTTTTCTTCCTCTCTCGGACCATCTCGGTTGATTTATCACTTATAAAACATTATGTCCGAATCAGGTTTTATCATCCTTTATGCTTGTGTTGGACCTATCACAAGTTTACACTCTTGTCTTATGAATTTTTTTGTGATATAAAGCTAATAAACTACCTATTTCATATCTTTTAGACTTCATTTCTTGTAGTTATAAAACATATCTTTATATTGAACTAATAGATTTATCCTTCATTATAGCACACTTTTACTTTCATCTTCACTTTTCTTACTCCATCTCTCACTTGAGGAACACTTAGGTTAGATACAAGATCATACTCTTTCCTTAGGGTAGGTTTAGAGGTACCTAAGCATCTTAGTTGTAGGTTTTCCTCTATAATAATTGAGTGTAATTTATATAGCATTTTCCTCTTCCATACCCCTTTAATTATCCTTTCAAATATGTTTGGAGGAGTAAATTTGAAAGCCAAAGATTTAAAAGGTACATTATGAAAATAAATGAAGCAAAAGGTAATTTCTATAAGCATAAAAGTTAATAAAAAAGAGAAAAATATGTGATACTATTTAACACACCCCTTATCCCACTTGAAATTTCAAAGTACATAATTGGATTTGTCATAGAGCTTGAGGTCCTTTTAGGTGTGGTATCTTTTCGAGACGAGGGTAGGTGGCTAAATATTTATCATTCAAAGTGTCACTTTCTTCTCACACTAGCATCTTATCCTCATTGTAGAGCCTATGGATCCTTATTTCATGTCATGAGGAATGGGGAAAGCATCATAGGAATGTAGGAAACTATTATTGTTCTTTTATCTCATAGTTGATATGGGCTATATCTCTCTATTTTCACCAGCTTTCCCTAAGACAAACTTGCATAGTTGGGTTCCTTCATACCTTGATGATGGAATCATTTATTCATATCCTATTGATTAGAGTGTCTTATTCTCGGATAAGGATCATGTATCACATTTTTATACACTTAATCATTCTTTTATTTTACTTTTTCTTCACATGCATCATTGACACATTAAACTCCCTAAGTGATACCCTATGAGGTATCACTAGGACCATGATAGGCTATTTAGTGGTGGTACTTGTGAGATATGTCTTATTTGTATTCCATGATACCTTAAATACCATATCATTTACATTCACCTCACCTTCTTTTATGTCTTCCATGTGACATCACCTTACTATCTCCTTACATTCACATGCATATCCAATTACAATACCCTTATACCTCTATCATATCACTTTTTATAGCTCCATATTTTTACTCCATCTTATAAACCTTCATTATATGACCCCATGACATAATATCTCTTGGAGTTGATGACATCAAATATGGTAAATACCATCTAGATCATTTTATTCCCGATAGTCAACTACATCAACCATGAACAATTCCATCATCTCGTAGGGAAATATAATAGCTAATAATTTTCCCCATTCGTATGTATAATTTAATTACATTTATCATCACATCATCATCACATCATCATCATCAATTCAGTATTATCGCACTCATCAAGATGATTTTTAAGGTCTTATAAGTTTAAAAATTAGTCTTACTTATCTTTGTGGTTTATTATTGGAGCATTAGGTTTGGGATACTCAAGAATAAGAGATGCACTTGGTATGATCTATCAAGATTTTAAAGTCCCTAAAAAGTGGTTTACCTAGGTCTTTTTCTTATCCTTCTTGTGTTCCCCACATAAAATCTCTCATAAGGTGTTACCAACCTTGGGGGAGTTAATGAGACAATGATGTCTACATGAATGTAATTATCCCTAACCTCATTTTTAATTTATGTTATTTCATATTTGATTTTCCCTTTTCTCTTCCTCGATATCTTCACTTTGATGATCATCGAACCCCGAATATTGACATCTCACAAAAAAATAAGTTGGTATCTCATTATGAGAAGTGTTAAAAAAGTGTCCCTCATCCACAATGTTAAAACCAATCTCTCTTGTGTCATTAACACAAACCAATCATAAGAGAATAAATAGAGGGACCCTGTCCTTTACCCAAGGATCTTGTTCTAAATAGGGGATCTTGATCCACTCCAATCTACACTAAATAATTCCTCCTCTCGATAGGTAGAGGTATATGCCTAGTGAAATATAGGGATATGAGACTTAATAGGGTTGGGTAAGGTAGTTTGATTAATAGTTGGAGACTAATTCATAAAACTCTCTTTCGAGTAGGTTTCCTTTAGTCCATGCTCCCACTACCTTGTTCAATCAATGTTTGATATCATTTTAACCCCTTCAAGATAGAGAAGGGACTTTATCAAAGGGATATATAATGTAGATGGTTTCTAAAGTAAACACCAAATGTGTTTTTCCCTTTAAATAAACTCCACTCCAATCTAATCTATATGATTAGTTATATCCAACAGGGGGCTATCGATCAACAAAATGTATTGGTTATCTGGGTTAGTCAACTTGTGATTATATCTAGTTGGTGCCCTTGTAGATAAATCTAAGAGGAGGAGAGGCACCTTGATAGAGGTAATTCAAAGACTATGCATATATGAAAACACGAGAAAGTGGATTTCAAATATAGTTGAAATCCTATATAGATATATGAAACTCATACATATATTTAGGGGTATCTAATATGTGTGTGTGCGCGCACGCGTGATACAACAAGATAATTGTTTGCGATATAACTAACCATTGAGATTAAAGTATCGTATCACGTATTTTATAGACCGGTATTATAATATATTTGGTCGACTTTCCCCACATAGATGGAGCGAATGGTTTAGTTAGACTAGTTAATCTTAGTGTTATTCAACTAGTCAGTATAAATCACATCAAGTTATAGATAATCGGACTAACCATCGTAGATACCATACATTGGACCGATTAGACTCACTTTAGATAGATTAGTCAAACTAGACCCTATCACATAGGTTAGTTAGACTAATCATGATATAAAACTAGTTCTTGGGACATTCTTACTCTAAATGAATCCCATTTACCTTGAGATGAATCTCATTTGGATTGATAGACATCACCCTTAGAATGACATGAATAACATTAGCCTAAGATTGATCTTATGTTTCTTGAAATGGATTACCTCTAGCTCAAGATGAATCAACTTTAGCTCGATATGGATCACCTTTAGCTTGATATGTGTTACTTTCCTACCTTTTTAGAGTACCTATATCCTAACATGGATCACCTCATTTTTATCACATGTATATACATAGAGATTTCCATCCTATATATAGAAGGAATGTTTATATTATTTATGGTGTATCTAGTCCATGTTTATACTTTTTATACATTTTTATTTTCTTTGTTCATCTATTAAACCTCGTATTTATGCCCTTGACCAGCCAAACATAACATAAATTTGTATCTAGTTTATGGGCCCTTTAGTGCCCCATATATAAATACAATATTTATATTTATGCCCTTGACCTAACAAACATAACATATAGAGTTCTATTGTCATTATATGAGTGCTCTTTTCCTCTACTAACTTGGAGGTTAGGGGTTGGTGTCAAGCATTTTTGATGGATGAGTGGCCCATTTATAAATAGACCTCAACCTCTCCTATAGATGTATGACCCCATCTATATGCTTATTTATCCACTTATCTAACCATATATGGGAAGGTAGGTAGACAGGGGAAGGGCATAAATGCTCTCAATTGACCTATTAGTTAAGTGGTTCAATGCACTCACTTATTGACCCCATTATTGCCCCATAAATCTACCCATCTATCCACATGTAGGAAGGCATGTAGTCAAGAGAAGTAATAAATCCCCTCAATAAACCTATTAATAGAGTGGTTCATTGCATTCACTTAGCATCCATACCTCTACATTTACTTATTAATAGAGGGAGTAGAGGTGTTAGTTGAGACTATATAAATACAATTATACCTCCTATATCTATCCATCCATCTATATAACTAGCCAACATTTTCTTACCAATTGAGTTGTTATATCTATCTATATATAAAACAAGGCATTCGTTTCATATGATGAGGGGTTTGCTTCGCTCCCTTAAATCAACAAACCTAACCTTTATCCATAGTTGGTTAAGTGCCAACTATATCTATATATTATAATATATTAGTATCTTTTTTGATCGAGAGCCTATCCCTTAACATAGTGATGCAGGACACCTATTATGAATATTTATCTTCTTTTAGCCTCCTAAATAACCCCAACAAGTTAATGCATATGTATGGGGGTCATGTCTATATCTATGCCCTCAACATCCCATGAATAATTTCATGTTGTCAACACCTATATGTCTATAGAACCCATATCTAGAGAGAGGCCCTTAAGATAGAATAACCCTCTTCTTATTATTAGTAAGTAGTTATAGGCTCTTAAACTCTATATTGGGCAAGGTGAGTTCCCTGTCATTGGTTCAGGTATATACCATATAGACTAGAGAGTAGGGTTGAGTTTTCCTTTACTCTATAGTGGAGGATCCTTTCATTTGAAAAGAGCTTAGCTTAGCCTAACCTAAAGGGTTATGGGTTCCTTTCATTTATCTACATACACACACATCTATCCACCAAATATAGAAAGGTCATAGGTACTAGATTATAGTACGTTATTGTCTTCTCTACTATATTTGGTGGGGATATATATTGTATAATTAAAAGAGATATTCCATCACTCCATCGTTCTATATAATCAAGTGTGTGTGTGTGTGTTCAAGTCAATGGATAAAGGTTAGTTTTTCTAGCCTAGTAGTGTAGTGTATAATGCAAATTATCAAGAACTATAAACCAATCCTCTAGATACATGTGGCTATTTGAGGTTGGGTGGCATATGACATAAATGATTGTCCATTATAGAATATCCTTTCTCATATCACCTCACCAAATGTCCATTTTTGAGTGCCCTATCTTTATTTTTATTAATCGGGATCTATGCTAAAGCAACTCCATTTCAATGTTTCCTTGCACTAGATAAGTGAAGGATCACCAATACATGGTATTGTTCTTCTAGAGATACATTAAGATGGTTATAGTTATTATAATTTTCCCCATAAAAACTAAATTCTTCTTCAAAGATAACACAATTTGTAGATTTTAGATAATTAAAGTTAGAAATGTCCAACCATTTTTGTCAAGTTATGTTCTTATTATTATTTATTTCAATTTTCTTTTGGCTTTTTGTACTGTAATGATGTTTTTTGGAGTGGAGGAAGGATGGTAGTTTTTAGGCATGATCCAAAAATATAATTTTTGTACTAATAAGGAAGTGAAGGTTTGGATGACCCCAACCATTCAAATTTTCAATTTCAACAACAATCACATGGCCTTGTAGGTCCTATAAGTCATTCTCATGTGGATGAAAATAATGACTCGGCGGGTCTATAATCATGTGTGTGGTCTTCCTACAATTTTTTGTCTGGTTTTCTAGGGTATCTACGATCTTTAAACTTTGATATCTTTGTATTCATCCCTTTGTGTTTTTGGATCTAACTCTTCCAAGAATCACCCTTATACTCTTTTTAATTGAATTCTTGGTTCGTTATTATTGGTTTAGTACTAATAATAGATAATCATTAAGAATATTACTTGATTGATTTTTTTTTAAGGTAGACACCTTGGTATACGAATACATGTATAATATATCTATAATATCATGTTATTGTGTTTAATTAAAACAAGAATGTCAACGATTCTTAAACATAAACTAGAATGTCACGTTTTCTTTGCAAGCTAACACTTACAAACTTCATGAATCAATTATTTTATCACTTGTTACAGTCACGTATTAAAAGAAGTTAGATCATATTAATACCACATATATTTCACCATTGGTGGCCCTTCTTCAACAATTGAATTTTAGAGAGCACATCTTGACAATTATGTTTTCTACAATCTAATACCCCCATCTAAGAATTTATAACTCCATGTGTATTTTTCTTTTGGTTGCTTGACCAAGTAATATGCTACATGGATGTGATTTTATACTAATTAAAGAGAAAATTCATGACATCTATGTATTAAGATAACTATATTGGTTCCATATTAACAAAATTTAATGAACATAATGATGAAAACAAAATACCAACATAAATTTATTTACTTATACAAGGAATAAGTTAGAAACATACAAAAGTAATTAAATGAGGGATGCGACCCTATAAAATCCAACCACACATTTTAAAGGAGATCGTTGCCCATAACACACATCCAAATTAGAAATTACGATAAAACATGTATTCTTAACGAAAAACATATGGTATAATTCGAATCAATGTCATATATGAATGGGATGATATAAAGAGATTCATTTATTCTAGTTTGGATGGAAACATAACGAAATGTATTATATAAAGAAAATTATTAGAAACAAATTTATAGGGACTAAAATGAATCTCTTCACCATTAGAAACAAACGAAATTTGGTTGAGAAATCATTGCTTGTGTTAGATGCCCGTCATGGGATCTTGCTTGAAATGTGGACGATAAACAATATATACACAACCAAAATATTTAAGTGTGTAAACCATGGATTAAAATGTGATTTTTGTAGGTTAAGAGTGAGTTATAGGAGTATAGGTGTTGCTCTATTATGGGGCACACCATCTAAAGATAAAAAAAAAAGCAACAATTTCTAGAAAAGGCACAAATTTTAAAGAGTTTAGGCACCTTTTGACAAACGTGCAAGTACTTAACTAAATTCGGGCACCCTTTAACTAGGGTGTAGGTCCTCAAACAAATTCAAATCTCTAGTTTAAAGGCACGGTCTTAAAAATGCATTGTATGGTCATCAAATGGTAGTATACCAATAGAATGAGAAGACTTGGATAAATAATATTAAATAACAACATAACAACACTAAATTATGCATATGATATTATGAATACATAATTGGAATAGAGTGATGGGTTTTAAATATGAACTTTGAGATATATATATTTATATAATATATATATATATATATATATATATATATATATAAACCCTATGAACTTTCAAATACAAATCTAAAATAGAGACAATCTAAAATAAGAATAAAAGCTTCTAACCCAAACTATAACCAACAAAATGAATAAAATAAAATTTATGATCTTATATATAAGATCTTATCGTAGATAAAATCTATGTGAGTTCAAGTTTTTGTTAGAGAGGGGATAAGGTATGATATCACCGTTCTCAATTGTTTTCCACCACTTGTATAAAAATTCTTACCCCGTAATGTGCAAATGACCATATATATATATATATATATATATATATATATATAACGAAAATTAAGAATAACTTGAGATTTCAAGGAAGCAGATGGCCCAAATAAAACCAATAAAATAAATGTGTTTTAATATTATTTTAACTCCATTTTAACTTTAATATGAATATATTAAAATTTAATTAGAGATATTCATATGTGATTTTGAGCTAAAGAACTATTCTCTCTTTAATAAATAATTAAAATAATTAAAATAACTTAAGCACTTCACCTTTAGTTTAAAAGGTGATTCAAGTAAAAGTATGTTCTTTAAATTGGAATTTAATTCAAAAGCCTAACCATTCTCGAATATGGTGGGGACCCATTTAGGCCAAATTTAATTACGTAGTGACTCTAGTGAGTGTTACTTTTGTGTGTAAATGGGCATTAATGATTGATTTTGTTTATGAAACCATTCATCCAACAATTATCATTAGTAATTATTAATCTCTGTTTTTGGTAAGGATATTATACCTTTATCTCAATTTCAACAAGTTATTATTAAACATGTTTTCAACCAATAAGGAATCAATATTTTTTTCCTACATTGATTTTCAAATATTTTAAAATTTAGACATGTTTATTTTTAACCCAAAAAATCATTAAAATGTATTTATCTAGTCTATGATTGTCTAATTTTTTACCCTTATTCCCATCTTCAGTGTATAACAAGACACCACGATGTCATCACATTTATTATGGTTGCCACCTCATAAAAATTCTGTATAAACACATTAGAAACTTTACTAAAATATAATATCTCGTGCCTTCTCAACTCAAGTTTGCCAGGAAAATGCAATTAAAGTTTTTTGCATAGAGGGCCGAGTGTTGAAATTTGTGCAAGTATTGTGGAGTAAGTTACAGTGCTCCGGACGGAATTTGAATGTGCAACTTTTTAGTAGATTCAGGTAGAAGAAATAGTTATGTCATTGGTTTCTGAATCCTTGCAGGCCACTTAATTCTAAATCTTTGGACTGCCGACAAAATTGCTTTGCCTATATTGGTGAGCAATTAATTGTGTGTTGATGGTTTTTCCTAAGAATTCGAACAGTTCCGAGGACGAAGTCAAAGATTTGAGTAATACTGCGGAGGAAATTGTTGTGGCATTGGTTCCAAACCCTTGAAGACTATTTTATATCGAATTAGTGGTTTCAATCTCCCTGCCTGGGTATAATTCATTTGTAATGAAATGAGTTCATTTGTGGTGTTTGAGGATGTTGTTCTTGGGAGGAGGCTTTTGGTCCATGTAGCCAAAAATGGGTGCAGTATTGAGGTTGATTGTGATGGGGCGACCTCTGTAGAAATCTTGCAGCATCGTTTGCCACCTGTAACTGGAGTGCATATTAACGAGATGTGGGGACATGAGGTTGGAGCCTCAGAGATCACTTGCTTCTTACAAGCTGCCGTGTGATGGGCAAGATGTGTTTTTGTACAATATGAATCGATTATTTGCGGAGTGCACCCCGCGTCCTAAGGAAGTGATTGAATTACCAGAGGTTCCTATTTTTCCTCCTCCATCAGCTGCTCAAAGTCCCCATCGCTTGGACGATGCAGTAGATCCAGCCTTGAAGGCATTGGCCTCATATGAGAGGCAATTTAAATACCATTTTCAGAAGGGGCACCATATTTATATTGGAAGCCAAGCAAGATTTGAAGTGTCAAAGAGATTGCTCCAGGAGCAACAAGTTCAGGAGAGGGCTCTTCATACTGCAAGGGCTAATGTGGAATCTCCTGCAAACTGCATCCGAATCTTCAAACAGAAAGGTATAAATCCCTTTTAGACTTTGTAAGACAAGAAGACATCTCACGCAAGACTTCCTACAATCACATCAAATGCTTGTGCACTTAAACTTCTAACTACATTTAACAGCTCCTTGTTTATCTTCATGCTGAGATACCTATGATCTTTTGATGATCTGGATTGTAAAATTGCCTTTTATCAATTATGATCTCAAACTCTAAGCTTAAACTATCATTTTATTTTTGCGGTTGTCATTTCATCTTTTCACTTTTTAAAGCCGAAAGTCACGCCAAACACTTTAAAACATTTTAATGTTGATTACTTGAAAATAATCCAATGTTAATTATTTTAAAACAATTCAATGCTAATTACTTTAAAACAATCCCACAATTCAATGGTAAGGCAGGGACTAGTCACATTGCGACTCTTGTTACATTTGGAGTTCCAAGTGACACGTGTTCTTTTCCTTGTTGAAATTTCCCTTTGAAGAATATAATCCTTGAATGTAGAAGTTGACCTAGATTACAATTTATGATGCCCTTAGAAACTTACATGTTGTGCAATGAACATTTTAGAATTGTTGATTAAGATTTCTTGTGGTAAGGGGATCGAATGGAAAAGAAGTGTTATACCAAAAATGTGGATTCTAATTCCATTCTATCGTGGTTCCTTGTCAAGGCTTTATAGCTTTTTAGGGCTTCTAGATTTTAATTGTTGACTAAGATTTCTTGTGGTAAGGGGATCCATGGGAAAGATGTGTTATACCAAAAATGTGGATTCTAATTCCATTTTATCATGGTTCCTTGGTCAAGGCTTCATAGTTTTTAAGGGCTTCTAGATTTTAGCTCTACTACTTGGAGTTGTTCTAATAGTGATGCATGATTGGGAAGCTAGATTCATGTATAGCCTATTGGTTAATATGTTTTGTGACTCAATAGCTTTTTATGAACATGTGTGGTTAACATGTTTTGTGACTTAATTCTAGAAATATTTTTGGAATATATTGGGTAAAGTGCCCACCTTAACCTTATAAGCAATAGCGAGGCTCTATTATAAAAAGATATAAGGTTGTAACATCTTTAGCTCTAGAGTAGGGGTGTAATCAAAGACATGTTGGAATGTTCCTCCCAAGCTAATGAGGCCTACCTTGGGTAGTCATCTTTTGAAATATTATTAATACCATCCTTACAAGTTTAGAAACTTATTTTAAGTTAATAAATATCACAAATGGTTGCCATATAGAGTAAATAAGGCATGTTTTACTATTAATACCATGTTTGTTTATCCAAATTTTAGCCAAATGAATCCTAGTTCTAGTGGTACCTCGTGATAGAGGAATTATATTTTGTTTAGATTTTTGGTGTAAAGTACAATGATTGTGTTCTAAACATATAAAGCTACTTGTGGATATTGACTTGATATATACATTATATATTCACCACCTTTTAATTGAAACCTCAATGAGAATCAATCCTTTTAGAATATAAAATGCGTTTCTAGTTGATATCTTTATTAAGAGTAACTTAAGTGTTGTGAAGAGGTTTTAAATAAAGTCTAACCCCATTTTGAATGTGTCATGAGATTTTGAGTTTTAGAATGAAAATTTGTTGAGAGGAATTGAGTTGCCTAGTTCTCATAGCGAAAACATTTTTAATTTAAATGCAATCACACAGTTCTAAAACCCCGTGAATATATTGTGATTATGTATAAGTGATTTTCACCTGTGGAAACCCTAGATTAGAGAAACTCATAAGAAAAGAGATTCTAAAGTGCTTATTAATGGATCGAAGGATCATATTGGGAGAAAATTGATGTTCATATTTAGGATTTTGTAGTAGGTTCTCCTTCATAAGAATCACATGTCATTTGAAACACCATAATAGATCTTGAGCTATGAGTTAAATTACACTTTTATGAGCTAGCAATGTTTGTCGGTATTTGCTTAGGATCGTGTCACTCATGATTGTCAGTGATTATTATTATTAAGGATAATTTTTATGAGTCTCAATGTTTTCTTACCTCATATTAAACTCTATACTTGCAACAAAATTGGGAAAATCCCTCTCGGACATGTTATAGATAATTCCTTATCATTTTTGTCTTTCTTGTTTACTCTAGTTTATAAAGAGTATGTGAGATGTGAGGTCAATGATTATTTATTATTGCCCCTGTTCACCTATTTTTATGTGTGTTGTCATGAGATTGATAATAGGTAGTGCAAAAGGTAATACAATTTTCACCCGCATTCCCTGTTAGACATCATGAAGATGGTTGGAAGGCTTCTTGTCCACGTTATTAGATTATTTCACTAACCCTATGAGATAGTCTTGTCTAATATTCATTTACCTTTATTTTACCCAAATTCATTGGTGTAAGCACCCCAAACTTTACAAAGCTTAAACAAAAGGAATGCTAACACCATTGCCACCTAATTAGCTAGGGCTCTAAGTCTAGGAATGTAACATTAAGATAGAAGCTTAAAAGAATGCCTAATTAGTATGAAAACAATGCAAAAACTAACTAAACATGCCTACTAATATGATCAATTACCTAACATGGGCCTAAATAGACCTAAGGGGCAATCAAATGGTTATGGTTGCTACTCAAACAATGGTGAAATGACCTCTCCAAATGACTTGTTAAGTCACTTTAGATTATTCATCTACTAACCTTGTTGAAGGTTTTAAGCAAGGATTAGACTTGGCTTAGAAATCATATGTATTATATGAGATGCAAATCAAAGCATGGTGTAAAGTATAAAGGAATGAGGTGCACTCTTTTTATAGTTTTCCTTTTGGGAGAAACTTGTATTTTGGTGCATGTGGGACTAAAAGCCCCAAATTAGATTAGAATTACTAATCATGATTAGGCCTTGCTAATCATAATTAGTGAATTACCAAGTGATTAAGAGGTGTGGAGCCTTAATCGATTGCTTAGGGTTAACTAGGAGGCTAGGATAAGCTTTTGAAGCTTGTTGAGACGTTGTGGAGGAGAATGGGTGATTTTGAGTGGTTGGAAGAGGGGTTTGTGTGAATACTAGGGAATATTGACCAATCAAGGGCAAAAAAGTCTTAATTAGCTTATAATTGCTAATTCTCCATTTTGAAGAGGATTTTGGCTTATAATTCGCCTTAAAGTGGCATCTTGAATGCGAAAGGGGTTACACAATCAACAACGTGGTGTTAATTGGCTAAATTGGTAAGGAATGTTAATTAATTAGCAAAGAGCACTAATCATAACATAATTGGCAAGAATAAGAGTGATTTGCGTGCGTTTTGACAATAAGATTGCAAAAGTGGAATTTAGGTGTCTACATTTGCCCCTGTTTGAGGTGAAGTTAGTGACTTCACTTCAAACATAGTACACAAATATAAACAAGTAATTTTTTGAAGAAAAATTAGTAGGAATGAAGGATGCCCCCTCCGAGTGTCGATGGGGTGATAGAAGAAGTCAATCGATGATCAAAATATGATTTGAAATGGATAGAAGAAAATGGGTTAAAATGGGCGCGAAACCCTTAGGTATTGAGAAGGGATAAGGATAGGGATAAACGTGGTTGTTTATTGCCCTGGGTTAGTTTGGAAGAAGAATTAGTAGTGATAATAAATGATAATGGAGAATATATGACAAACCCAATCTTTGCATCCAACCTTTCAATAAGAAACTTGTTTATATTATTTTGCCCCTAGGTCTACATCATCGCCTTATTGAAATGAACAAAAATGTAAGATAACATGAAAAGCTAAATTACTAACATTTGTCCATTGCTACGTAACTCCATACAACATACATAATGCAATGCAATACGAGAAAGTAAAATGATGCTTAACTCAATGTAACATACACAATGAAATGCAATACGAGTAAGTAAACCAACTAACCTAACAGAGAAACAAGCACAATCACATATACTCAAACAAACAATGTTTAAGACAGTTATACCAATGTTTTTGTTATCAAGCTGCAGTTCCCAAATGTTCGTGTTGTAACAACAAGGGTTAAAAATGATGCCCCAAGCAATAACACATGCAAGTGAAAAATGGAGGACATCAGTAGTCCTATGGAAAAACCTTTGTGCACTACGATATAGTCTCTGCAACTCACTTGCGTGCATGAGAGTACCGACGTAACATGCAACAAAGCTTTTGTTAATGGGGTAAATCATGATGATCCACATGTCATTTGAGACAAGAACAAGAAAGAAACGTCGAAAAGATGGTTTTGTAGGACCAATTTCATGTTGAGGATAATGCAATTGACACATGTTTTAGCTACATGTATGTTGTTTACCATTTTTTTTGTAAAATTTTAAAAATTTACAATTCTTTGATTTTGAATGATAATAATTTTTTTATTTGTTTTATTTTTATTTTTATTATTTTTTAAAGTTTTATAGAAGAAAATATTATAGAAGAAATAACGAAGCCGGTAAACAACATGAAAAGTGACCTAAGGCAAAAAAACCCCACCTTGTAGAAAAGGCAGCTGGGAAGCAAAAATATGCCCCAATGTAGCAAAAACGTGTCGAAAAGTATTTTTTTAAAAATAATCATCATCTAGTGTTAGAGGAATTTTAGAAGATACACGATGGTCTCGAGGCACTTTGGGAGCAAGAAACACACCGCAGGAGGTAGAAATGAGCATATAAGCCACCACGGCAAGTTATTTTACCACATTTGTTTATCATTTGACTACTAAATTGAGCTCTATCCTACGGGAGGAAATGGCAAGGATAGTGAATCGAAGGCACCGTGTAGACCTTATGAGGGACTACCTGAGACTTCCAGTGGATGGACCATAGGTACATAGTTCTCGCTTATACCCTGACAGTTCAATTTTTTGAAATTTTAACGGAAAATATGCATTTTTAGGTTAAACTTAAGGCAAAATTGGGGCGCTATGTTAGATGTGTTTATGCATTTTTGTATTTCTTTCCTGCATGGGTGTCTGGGCACCTATTCCAGCTTCCTTTCAGGTTTTGTGAAATTTGTTTACTAGTATTGGCGCCTGGGTGCCTATGCTGAGCAATTTTTTTTTTTTTTTTGAATTTTGTTTGCCAAAGATGGGCACTGGGAGTGTCTGTCTTTGAGCAAGTTTTTGATTTTTGAATTTTTTTTTGAGCATGGGCCCTTGGTGCTTTGTCTGTGAGCAAGTTTTTTATTTTTGAATTTCATTTGCCAGCATGGGTGTTTGGGCTGTGCAATTTTTTTTGCATTTTGTTTGCTAGCATTGGCACTGGGTGCTATCTTGAGCAAGTTTGATGAGTTTTGTGCATTTTCTTGTTAGCATGGGTGCCTGGAGTGCCTATTTGAGCAAGTTTTGCAATTTTTTGAGATTTATTTGCTAGCATGTAGCGCACAGGCCTCACCGCTTATCTTTGAGAAATTTTTGCCATCTTTTGCATGTTGTGAGCTAAAGCATGTGGGCGCTTGGGCACCTATGCTAAGAAAGTTTTGGGTTTTTTGGCTTGTGTGAGGAAACATGGGCACATGTCTTGACCTAGTTTGGACTAATTTGATTTTGGTGGGTAGCATGGGCGCCCGGCACCCGGCTGTGCTTGACCATGTTTGTGATTTTTTTCCTTTTGTCTTTGTAGCATGGGCGCTAGGCACATGTGTTGGTAGTGTTTTTTTAATTGTGTGTGAGTGCGTAGACGCTCATGTCGAGAGTATGGCGTTAGTGCACACACAAGAGGGTGCACTATGCATAAAAGGTAATTTAAAATTTCTTTTAGGTAAAAACTTTAGTTTTTAGCAAACCCCACGTAGAAGAAAAAGGTGAATTATAGAGAAATTCAATGATGGAATAGAAGAATAACACACTAAACTAGATTTTTTAGAAGAAATTGCATGGTAGAATAGAAAGATAGATTACAACAATTAACTTAACTAGATCTGCAGTTGTATTTGGACACGCTAGGGATGTGGGAGTGACATGCACGTCTTTAGTATTTTGAGGCGACGTTTAGGCGCTCGGACCATATTTTCCTAGAGATGGCCTTAGAGGTGACAGGTTTATCTTACATAGCCCACATGCCCCATATCTCTTTTGATCACAGTCTACTCACAACCTTAGCTGAGAGATGGCGTGGCGAGAGTCAGACTTTCTGACTTCCAACTAGTGAGATGAGTGTGACACTAGAGGATGTTTGGTTGATCCTGGGAGTTCCAATCCATGGTCGTTTGATTACCTACGATGGTCGCTTGGACCGAGTTGAGCGTTACATAGCCATGATATTTGGATTGACTAACATTTCCCCATTTGAGGTATGACAGTTGTGGTTAGGAGATGTATGACCGATCCGCGGCTAGGACAAGTTCCTATATTCTTATTAGCTCTTGTCAGTGGCATGTTGCTACCTGATAAGACTGGTGTCCGATTCTCCCTGGGTCTTATTAGAGTGATCCACGACCTGCTTTAGGGAAGAGTCTACTACTGGGGTTAGTGTATATTGGCTCACTTATATTCTAACTTACATTTGATATCATATCATGTTAAGAGGACACCATTCCTACTACTTTGTTATAGATCTAGGCTTGGGACCATATTGCCATTAGACATCCTTTAGGAGCATTGAGAGCTCAGGTTCTTGGAAAGCCTTCTCTCATGGGATGGGTTCCTGATGGAGACAATATTCGCAGCCACGGGGGAGACACAAATTATTTCGGTGAGCATTTGAAGAGTTAGAACCCCACATGATCACATGATGGCCATACAAGATTTATCAATGGCCACAGGATGCGAATGAGTTAGGGACAAATGCAGTAGACCACTTTATTATTAGGATCAGGAGCCACGTCTTAGAGTGGTATAGGGTGGACCGGGTTCGGTGTCGTTTGGTCTTATCCAGGGATTCATGGCGATGAGATGTGGTATGCGCATCGCTACGAGATATTTTTGATATTGGACTATGGATTAGGTTGGACTAAGCCCTTATGAGCTTTTCATAGGTAGTCTCACGACCTTGGGTACAACAGTGCAAATAGTAGATCCGTGTCTACCCCGGACTATGGAACGTGATACACGCTAGTGATGCTATGTCGATTGTCTATTCCTAAGGAGATATTGGATGCAACAAACCATGATGATCGATTTAGATATACTCGTAGAGGCACGGACATAGAGATAGTAGTATAATACATGGGGGTACTAGTGCAGGATCTAATGCGGGGACCTTTATCACCCCCTCACGTGAGTCCATGACATAGTCCGCCAGGAGGTGGAGGAGAGGACTGACATGATGAGGATATGGAGGAGGACCTTCGATACATTCGGGATATGCATGATGCGCATATTATGCATGATACAATGGATATGCAGGATATACCTGATACACAAGATGTGCAGGATACATAGGTTATACCGAGATCAATGGATATGCATGATATACCTGATACACAGGATGTGTAAGATACATAGATTATACCAGATACATCAGATATGTAGGATATGCTTGATACATAGGATGTGCAGGATACATAAGTTATACCGGATACCTAGGTTGTACCAGATACGCAGTGATCCGCTTGTAACAACTTCAACAGGGGATAACTTTACAATTCCAGATGGTAGTTGAGAGAGATCAAGCCATTGTTGAGAGAGATCGGGCCTTTTCATATGGGGATCATCTTGTGATAGAGCGAGACCAGTGGGACATAGCGAGACCAGGCCCTTGTAGAGTGAGATCGAATGATGGTAGATAGTCTACAGCCACAAGCATAATGAGATCAGGTATAACAGAGCAAGATTAGGCTATAACAGAGAAAGATCAACTATAGGTAGGGTGAGATCAGCTCACAAGCAGAGCGGGACCGAGTGATAGCAGATAGCCTACAGCTATAGGTAGAGTGAGATTAGGCTATAGCAGAGTGAGATCGACTACATGTAGAGCGAGATCAACTACAAGTAGACCGGGACCGAGTGATGAAAAATAGCCTACATCTACGGTAGAGCGAGATCGGGTTATAGCAGAGTGGTCACACACTGATAGATAGAGCTAACTAACTAGATTAGGGTAGAGCATGATACACTTTTTAGGTAGACACATCCTCGGGGATGTAGTTGATGATTGGGCACAACACTCTTTGTGGGCATGTGAGGCCACCTATTATAGGATGCGTACTACACATCTATTCTAGGCTTGAGCAGAGAGTTCTTGAGTATAGTCACATAATAGGTAGTAGGTCACGATCTAGATCCCATAGACCATTCCAATCAATGTGATCTATAAAGGATCCTTCAAGATAGGCGGCCTCGAGTAACATGTGTCGGTTCAGCCTAGGTTAGCCTTGGCTAATGCACTTTAGTTTGATGCAACTCCTTTCTACACGTTTAGCACCTCGAGATGCCACCACCTAGTAGTCTTCTTGGATTAGACAATCCCGACATGGGTGAGAGTCATGGTTGAATCTATTATTGACGTTCTATATGTATTACTTTCTTTATGTACCGCCTCTTGATGAAGGCATAATTTTATACTGAGATGTATATATATTGTTCTTGATCATGCCTCGTGATGAAGGCACTTTTTTTTTGTATAGATGCCCATGATGACTTGTTATATCAGATGTATATGGACATTTATATTTTTGATGATATATATGATGATAGATGGATTACCGATGTATCACATGTTTTCGAGATATCATGCTTTATCTGTTTCTTTATGTTTGTATCACATGTTAGAATATGAGATAGCCTTAGCTGATATCATATTGTATGCTAATTAGATAATTTGAGTAAAACATGTTTATATTTTTGATATTGGTGTGGGGGATAGATTTGTTATCATGCGTAACCCCTGATATAATATTTGATGATTAGCTTTTAATATACATGTGTGATGTAGACTTAGCATTTTTTTTGATATATGATGTATAAATGTGATATGATGATGAAATGATAAAACAATGTACAAGTAAAAATTGACAAACACAAGTTTAAACAAATCTAATCCAAGCAACACATTTATTTACAAGTATGCAATATAAAATGGAATCAATGCAATACACTACAGACTAAAGTGACATTCAATCTAAGTAAGCATGTAAATCCAATTTAAAACATACAATATGAAAAAGCAATGCAACTAAAACCATTCAAACCAACAACTAAAAGTAAGCAAACCACTACTTTGTTTTTGTGGGATAGTTTTGGGATGTTTTTCGCTATTTTTGGTTTTTATTTCTAAGACAATTTTCTATTGTTTAGGTTTTTTCAAGGAACATATTTGTATGTTTTGGGATTTTCAAAAGTTATACGAATGTTTTTGACATTTTCTCAACAATTTTCCAAAGTGAATATGCAAGGAAATGAAGAAACGTGGATGCCCCCAGCGTTAGATGGGATATACAAGGGCAGAATGCCACATGGTATATGCCAAAAGTGACACTGTGAAGTTGCCCCCAGCGTGAGATGGGGTCATTCAATGTTAAATTCTTCACACTCTAAAAGTTAGATTAGTCGATCAGGGAAAGAAGGATAGGCTCACAAGGGACTTAGACGAAGGTAAAAACCAACTTAGGAAAAAGTTGTCGTACTTCCTAAACGTGATTTTCTTGTGCAAAGGACCCTCCCTTGGTGCTGAAAACCGCCACCAAAGGACTTGTCCAAAGTGTGACCATTGTATGGTTTTCATTATTGGATGTACCTTTTATTTATCTTTTACTATTTTAAAAAAATTTCTTGGTATTCTGCAGAGACCCTATACTTAAACATAGAAGTGCTTAAGATGCATTGCGTTGAAGGGTTCTCGAAGCTCTTGGCCATTTGAATAGGCTAGTTTATATGCACTGAAATTAACTTGCAACCACAATGTATGGTCCTAGCTAGTTGGGCTCAAATTTCCCTTTCTTTTCTCGATCTTTATTGGTGTTCTTCTTATTCTCTTTCAACACCATGTCCCCTACCTTGAACTAACGAGGTATGACCCTCTTGTTGTAGCTCCGTCACACTCGATCGTGATACACTTTCAGGTGGTTGAGGGCGCGAAGGCATTTCTCATCCAATAGCTCCAACTCTACCAGTTGGGCTACTCTATAGTCCTCCTCTTCATTCAGGTAATCCCTTAGCTCAATACGTAAAGAAGGGATCTCGATATCTAAAGGTAAGACAACTTCTAAACCAAATACTAAATAATATGAGTCGCACCTATAGGAGTGTGGATAGAAGTTTTGAATGCCCAAAGAGCAGGGGATGAATTTGTAGATGTTAGTTACGGCCTGTGGTATTAACCATTTTCTCCATAATGCGAATTAAGGTTTTGTTGGAAGCTTTGGCCTGCCCATTACCTTAAGGGTAATAAGGGGTAAAAACTTAAGGGAAATTCAAAGCATTGCAGCATGCTTTGCAAATGCTTTCACATGTTTATCAATGATAATAGAACAACTTACCATTATCAATTAGAAATTTGACCTTCAGAGTGTAAAGTACTCGGTGGGCCGTTATAATGAACTTGTGGCCATCCGAGGAGACAAGATTAAGTTTCCCTATTAAATCGAGACCCCACTTTGAGAATGGTCTAGGGTGTCGTGATTGGTTACAAAGATTGTGCCGCACATGTATCAAATTGTCATACTTTTGACAATCCACACACTTCTTCACATGTTGACAATAGTCATGCTCCATGGTAGGCCAATATTAGCCTATTATGAGTATCTTCTTTATAAGGATGATCCCATTAGTATGAGCTCCACAAATGCCCTTATGCACCTCCTTGATTACTTGGATAGATTCATCAAAATTTAAACAACGCAACAAATTCCCATCATAGCCTCGGTGGAAGAGGGTGCCCCAAGTAGGGTATAATAGGCTATATGTTGGATGAGGTTGCACTTTTCAGCATGAGAAATGTTCATAGGGAAGGTTCCATCATGGAGATAGTTAAAGATTTCAGCATACCACGGTGAAAAGGGACCAACAACTTCACACACTAAACAAGAGTCTGGTATGTCATATGCCGATGTTATTAGATTTTCAACAAATAATGGCATATCATTGTTATCCGGAAGAATGCTTAACATGTATCCTACCATAGCCATGACATCTTCCTGCTCTATTTTGAGCTCTTGGTATCTGCTCAAATAATTCTTTTAAGGAATCGACCATTATTTTATATGGAAGCAATTTTTCATCCTTAACCTTTATATTCATCTGTGACCTATTTGATAATAAGCATTGAATCACCAATGCATTTTACTTGTCTGATATCCCATTTGATGGCTAGCTTCATTCCTATAATGAGAGCTTCATATTCTGCTATATTGTTCATGTAAGGGAATCCAACTCAAACGCTTTGTGGAATCAAGTCTCCTATGGGACTGATTAGCATAACTCCGACAATTGAACCATGAAAGTTAAAAGAGCCATCGAAGTACATTTTCCAAACTGTAGATTCTTTGAGGTACATAATGGATGCATCTGGTAGTTCTAGACTCAAGGGTTCAGTACTTGGTAGCGGAGCTTTTTCCAGTTGATCCGCTAACACCTGCCCTTTTATTGACTTTTGATGAACATATTCAATGTCAAACTCACTCAATAAGATGATCCAATTATCCATCTTTCCGGTTAATGTTGGTTTGGACAATAAATACTTTAGAGGGTCAACCTTTGAAATAAGCTTGATTTTATTGTTAAGCATATAGTGATGTAGCTTCTGGAAAGCAAACACCATGGCTAGGAAAGCTTTCTCGATTTGTGGATAATTTAGCTCATATGCTACCAATTTCTTGCTCAAATAGTATACAACCTTTTCTCTTTGTTCTTTGTCATATTGGGCCAACAATGCTCTAATTGTAAAATGTGTAGTAGAGATATAAAGTAACAAGGGTTCTCCTGTCATGGGTGGCATGAGAATGGGGTGTTTGGCCAAGTATTATTTTATCAAAGCAAACACTTGTTGTTGTTTTGTCCCAGTTGAAATTAACATCCTTCTTAAGAAGATGTGTAAATGTATGACACTTTTCTATTAGTTGTGAAATAAACCTTTTGATGGCCTGAATTTTCCCTTGTAAGCTACACAATTGTCTGATATTCTTAGGGGAGGCATTTTGTGATAGCCATGACCTTTGCAGGGTCCACTTCTATTCCTCTCCATGACACAATGAATCCTAGTAATTTCCTAGATAGCACACCGAAGACACACTTCTTTGGGTTAAGTCAAACTTTGTAATCCCTTAGGCACTGAAAGATACGCTGCAAAATTCTTGGGTGTTCTTCATGGGTTCTAGATTTAGCTAATATATCATCTACGTAATCTTCCATGATGTCACTTATCATATTGTGAAAGATTACAATCATTGCCCTTTAATATGTAGCACCTGAATTTTTAAGGCCAAAAGGCATGACTTGGTAACAGAACATCCCCCATGAGGTTGTGAAAGCCATCTTGTGCTTGATCTTCTTCCACAATCTTTATTTGATTATAATTTGAGAAGCCATCCATGAGTGAAAGCATCTCATAACCTATTGTAGAATCGACAATCATGTCGATGTTTGGAAGAGGAAAATCATCCTTAGGAAAAGCTTTGTTTATATCCCTAAAATCAATACACACTCTAATACCAACTGGCTTCTTTTGAACCGGGACCACATTGGAGATCCACTCTGAGTAGTCGATAGGCCCGATGAAGCCTACTTATAGTATCCTTTCTAGCTTTTCCTTTACCAAGTAAGGCGACACGAGGATGGATCTTTGAGTTTTTTTGATGGGCTTGGCATCCGGGTGTACCACAAGATTGTTTACCATTAGTGTAGGATCAAGTCCCGGCATGTCGAGTGTAAGACCAAGTGAAGATGTTTGCATACTCTCTTAAGAGTCCTGTGAATGTTTTTGTTCTTTGGCTGAGAGGGAAGCTCCCAACTTAACTATCCATGGCAGCTCCTTCGTGCCTATATTAATATCTATTGTATCTTCTCTTAATAACTTTGATTCATCCCCCATGCATGTAGGATCGGGAGGAAGGTTTAGATCCTCCTCTATTAAAGGTGGTGTAGGAGCTCTTCATCTTGAAGTGGGTGCATTATCTTTTCCATAGGTTGTTTTGCTTGTTTGTCCATAAGCGCCTCAAAGAGGTTTTTACTATAGGACTTTCCCTTTTTATTTTTGCAAGGCTTTATTTGGAAATTTTTCCCTTGCTCACTTTTTTACTTAAATTCCCACACAACTCTACCTCCTCTCCAAAGTACGCACATGCGTTAAACTGAATGGAGAACCCCTTCTTGTGATCATTTCTTGGAATGTTGTCTCGATTCCCAAGAACTCGCCAATGACCTCATCATTTTGAAACACATGAATGGGTACATGTTGTTGTTGATCCCAATTCATGAGCAATGGGTAGATGAGGGTTAATGGCTGAGTTATAGGGATACGGTGGGTATAACATGGGTTGTAGAAAGGATAGCCATATTAGCAAATAGGTTTGTAGAGGGAAGGTCTTCGTAAAGACTACATCGGAATCTGTTTCACTTTACATTATCGCCTAATTTTGACTTTGCAAAATTATTAAAAAATAATAAAAATGAAAAATTTGAAAAGTGTTACTTTGCATGGTTCATTGCCCTCGTTACGACCGTCTCATTTTTGTGATCGTTTCGGTCTTCGTTTCATCCTTTTCGGCAAGAACTCTTCCCCAGAGCTTTAAATCGCGTTAAAATACATTAAACTTAATTAATTAATATTTAATTAATTAATTGCTTCTTGTTTGATAAAATTGATTTTTAAATAACTTGAGAAGTATTTAATTAAATAAATATAAATTAAAAGTTCATTTGACAAATTTTTATTGCCGGGAAGTAAGCTTACACTTCCAACTGCCGAGAAGCCAATCTGGCTTCCCAAACCCGGATTTCCCCTTTCTGGCAATCTTCTTCATTTTCCCGCACGTGGGATTTTCTCCACCAATTGCCAAATCATGGATTGGCTAACGGGCAAGAAATTCCCCAATTTCCCACATGGGGAAATTGAACGGGGATTGCCAACCCACTTTGCCATTCCCATTGGCAATTGTCCGTTGCTTTCCCCATTTCCCCCGGCACTTAAGCCCACTACCCGGGAAGAGAGGAAGTTAGATTAATTCCCATAACTTCCTCCATCAAACCCGTTGGAAAAATTCATGCGAAGCTTTGCTTCTTATTTCTTCTGAAGGACATAATATTTTATCACATCCACAATCTTTGACGCCATTGTTCTAAGAAAAAAATACAAGAGGTTTTAAGCAAAAAGAGAGAACACGCACCATTGGAGAGAAGCTTAGAAGGAAAGGAATTTTCCATGCATAGGAGAAAGAGGAGCATTCATTTTACATTTCCCACGCATTGGCCAAAGAGGGAGATACGACCCACTCGAAGATAAGAGAATATCTAAGTTGCGGTTTTGAAACTAAAATTTTCATGTGGGAGGAAGAAAGGAAAACGGTCTAGAGGAGACAACAAATAAAAGAATGCTCAGGAAATAAAAAAAACAGCCTTCAACGCATTCTCCACGCATGGAAAAGACAGAATAAAGTTTTAAAGTTTCAAGGAGACCACATGGGGGAGAAAACCAGCATTTCAGCACACACTGTCCACACACTGCGCATTGGGAGAAAGGAAAGAAGGACAGAAGATTCCACGCGCCCATCCAAAGGAGCTCCTACGCGTGGGGAAATAGAAAAGTTTTTAAACAAAGAAAGAAGTGAAACAATATTTTAAATAAGAAATAGAAAGAAGCAGGCACGTGCACCTAGGAGGGAGAAGTTTCCAATAAAACAAAGAATCAAAAATTCCTTTCCACGCATACAAAAAGAATAGTTTTTAAAAAATGCACAGGTATTAGGAAAAGAGGAACAATGTTTAAAAACAACAAAGAGCAAAGCCCAAAAAAGAAGTCCATGCACTAGGGATAAGAGAGCAACATTAAAGCCAGCAGAAGAAAACAAAGAACTCAAACCCCACGCTCCCATCCAAGGAGTCTCTTTACACACAAGAGAAGAGGAAATACAAAAAATGCGAAGGTTTTAATAAGGCAGCAGACCACGCGGGCATAAGGAGATAAAGGAATTGTTTTCAAAAACCCACGCATGCATAGGCAGAAATAAAAAAGTCAGGAGGGAATAAAGAAAGTTGCAGTGTTCACGCATTTACCTTGGCAATAGATGCATGCAGTTGAAGAGAAGACACGGTTCAGTGCATGCAAAGGAAAACTAATTCATGCACTACCCAAAACAAGGTGAATTTAAAAAAAAAGATTAAATTGATCCACGTGAAATATTAAAATCGGGAGATTTTAATTAAAATAAATAAATAGATATCATTGTTGTCGCTAGATTTGGAGCTCGAGCTTAGTCTCGATATATTTGTATTTTAAAGAGAAGAAAATTGTAATTTGGGATCAATTATTATTATTATTTTTAAAATAATAATAATAATAATATTAAAGTGAAAAATATTTTTCTTGCATCAACGGGGTTTCGGAGACTGAGACCCGGCCCGTTTGTGTTGTCTTGCGTGCCTGAGTCACTTTTTTGTTAAATTCATAATGGCGAAAAATCCAAATCTGCGGGGAGATCGAGGAAGCCAGTGGAGAAATCTAACAAATCCGCCCTGAAATATGAATTCCAAGGAATTATCCCTCCCAACTCCATTAAGTCGGCATATGACAACATCACTGATACAAATCTGGGTCACATCAACGTGCAACAGTTTTGCGAGCGAGTGAAAACTGAAGGCAAAACCATTTTCTCATATAGGCTTTACCATAGTGGCCTACCCCAAGCAACAACATTCCCTGTCTCGGTGCAGTGTCCGGAGTTGGTTATTGCTTGCGTGGAGCATTATGACCCTAAGAGACGAGGAATTTTTAAAGATAATCCACGAGCCTTTCCTCTTAATCACACCTGAACACATTGAGGAGTTTCTCGGAATACCCGACTTTCCCGAGAATGCGGATATCACTCGCCAATCAGCATAAGAGTTATGGGATGAAGAACCCCTGAGATGGAGCAAAATGGTCAACAACAACTGGTTAGTAACCAAGAGACCTCGAATTGATAGGCTTCCCAAAGAACTATACTGCGTTGAGTTCGTGGAAGAAATCGAGACATGATCACTCTCCTAAGTCGAGTTTTTAGTCTACCTTCTGCAAGGATTTTCCACCCATGGATGTACTAGTTTATCTGTATCATCCTAGCCAAGAAAGAGTTTGTGGATTGGGCCACCATCATCAGTAACACCATTCACAAACAATTGATAGAAGTTAAGATGACTGGATGCTTCTACATGACTTCATATCTGACCTATGCAAGAGCGAAGAAAGCTATTTTCGGGACTTGAAACGAGAGGAGTCATGGGGTCGTCGAACAGTGTTTTTCACTATTACCCTCAGCTCAACTTCAAAAATAGTTCTCACCATTTTAGAAGAGTCAACGATGCATTCACCTTCGCGTGATCTAGAACACGAATCGAATGCGAGGAAAGGTTTTCTAAAGAAGCCATGAGTGTCATTTCCCAATGGGGAACTGGTTTATACAATTTTCATCTTTTTCCTACATTCGTGTGAGTGGCTTTGCTTTGGGACCCCGTGAAACTTCCCAAGTACATCGGTGATAGATGGGCATTAATGGAGTTGCATGACAATTATTCCAAGTTCACTTTGCCTTCTTAGTGATGACACCATCGAGGAATTCATTTCCCAATCCAAATCGGGAATACTAATGCCCAAATCTATTCGATGCACAACTCATGGAAAAAGAGTTCACTCTCATAACCATCCATCCATATGTGAAGAGAGCCCATTTGATATCAATGGATATATGCAAAATATTAGGAGCGAAAGTACCAACATAATCCTACCATGGAAAGATTTACAGGCTCTTGTTCGGATGAACATGAGGTAAGAAGATGGGAGTACTCTCACCTAACACTTGCTCAGATCAAGGCCTTCCGCATCAAGAGTCCTCTCGATTCATTCATAGATGATGATGAGGATGTCGTCGATCCCTCATATGATGTTGTTGCCTTTACCCCATTGCCTCGAATCGACTGGACCAAGAGAGATGAATTTTCTCTTGATGGCAAAAACCAACCAATTATTGAAAGAAGCATATCTTGGTATGATAAGGAGAACTTGCCAAATTGCAATCAATTCCAGATCACGTTTCGGGATCACAAAAATTGCCAATACGAGGGGGTCTCCATTCGACCAAAGTCTCTTCTCGATCAACCTCATTACCATCCAATCATACACAATAGGCAAGAAAAGAGTGGTTGCCAAAATCCACTTCACCAAGTAACGTGTCACGAGGAGAGAGATCCAAAGATCCAAACCCCGAAGAAGGAAGAGAGCGTGTGTCTGGATTTTCTACCTCGAGTAGAGATTCTTCTACCCACATCGTTAATAGTGCTCCGAAGCTAGTAGCAAATGATCCTCAGCCATGCTTGAAAAAGCATCCACTCAGGTGCAGGTAATTCAAATATCAAACACTTCAGAGCATGTAGTTCATGAAGGGATTTCCCAAAATCTCCCGAATAATCAGGAAGTGGATATTGAGGTTGTGTCTCCTCAAATCGAGGTCGTAGATAGGATTCAAGAAGGATCTCATGATGTCGGGAATAATGAGAATATTGATTCGAAGCTCCAGGATTTTGTATGCTGAAATAGTGAATGATACTCCTTCTTGGGTTGATTCCGAAGTGAAGAAAAGGAAGAGAGTTGTCAAGCCAATTGACATTGATTTTGATGCCCTTTTCAAACTTTGAATGACACCATTCCTAAGAAGCCTAAGGTGCTTTCTCGAATAATGGTGGATAATGATGGAAACAAATTTGCGAGACCTTGCCATTCCACAAGTGGATAAAGAGCGCGATCTTTATGGCGCCTACCAATTATGAAGTTTCAGACTTTGGACTTGGAAGATCTACATTAGAAAGTGACATGGCGATGGCTCGAGACTTCAATTGATATCATGCTTAAAAGACTTGAGAAATACAAGTCTCAAAACTCTCGGCTCAAGGCCGAAAAGAATCAATTGGTGGAATATGTTCAACATTTGATAAATCCCATATCATCCACCTTCCCAAGATTACGATCACGTGGCTGCCCCAGATGAAGAGACTCTCAATTTGTCAAAGGAAATAAACACATTGGGCCATGTCACTAAAACTTGGCTTTCAAAGATTCTTGTTTTAGGCCAGGAGACAATCAAGACCGTGGTTAAACTTCATGAAGATATCAGTGCGTATCTGGATCCAATTCTTTCTTCCAAAGAAACTTTTGTTTCTACGCTTATATCAAATTTGGATGAGATATTACCCGGTTTACGAGGAGATGACAAGTATGGAATCTTGATTTTAGCTATTGAAGGAATTCTCGAATTTGAACATCGAGGACACGTTTTCTTTGGTGTTTGCATCTCAAATCAAGAAAAATGCTTCTCGAGGATTCTATGATTCATTATGACAACATGTGCAATGAAGCCTTCACTTCACTCTCCTTGATTCAAGAATTCATGGCTGAGATTCCTTGTAACCTCGTAAATGAGCATAATCAAAGGTGTTCATCGGAGCAGGTGGAAGAACAATTTTCACAATTGTTTAAGGACATGTACACTCCCACCAACAATTTCTCGTCAGTTTCCATGGAGCGGTGCATCAAATTGAAGAACTTATTTGAGAATGCTCAATCTAAAATTGTTAATTTAAATGATATGCCAAGTAGAATTCTTGAATTGCAGGTATTTTGTGAGGCTATTCTTCGACCAAGTGAACCTCCAGAAGAAGAAAAGATGTTTGAAACTTTGGGAAGGTTTAGATCCTTTCAACTGGCAAAAGCGGCAGATCCTAATTTCACCGGCGGTGCAGGGAGTTGATTTTCTTGGTATCTAACAAAGTGGGAGAGTCCATTTCTCATACACTTGAGATAGGCGGACCCCATTTCAATGGATAAGGCACTGGTTATTATTGTATATTTTAAAAGGTGTTGTTATTTGGGAAACAATGGTTATTTTAAGTAATTTCTATTTTTGGGTTGTCTTTAATAAAGTTGTTGAAAAAGTCAAAGGTCACTTAAGTGCCTTATTTAATGATCATGTAAAACCCTAACTACTTTGTAACCAACTTTTGGGTTATAAAAGGAAGTGAGGGCTCATTTGTAAAGGGTGACTTTGAGAGAGGAGAAGAAAATACTTTTGTGCAAGCTTTGTTTCAGGAAGAAACTTTGTGTTCTTTTGTGAAAAACATTTTGGAGTTAATGAAATACGAACTTTGTGTCTCATTCATTATCTCTTGTAATGTTTGATGTTCTTATGTTCATTAGATGTTAGGTGTTTGAATCTTGCATGCAAATATTATCTTTGATCTTATTGTCAACATTATTAATCGGTTGTTCTAGTTCACAGTGATCAAGCTCTGATTATCTACTTGCTCATGTGTGTTCCCTTTTACACGTTCTTGTTTGACTAACTCAAACTCCATTTTATTTGTGTTGGTTATTCATCTTTCCTCTTCATGCAATATTAGGATCTGTTTTTACCTAACTCTCGCATGTTCTTTCAGTTCATTCCATTCCATTCCTTTCCTTCATTCCATTCCATCTCCTCATTCACTTTCCTTTCCATTGATGTTCCAAACACCCCCACATACAATTTTGAATGTATAGATTTACATACAATTTTGGTTTTCAATAAAGGCATCCTCACCTTCATTGAGGAGGGACTTCATTCCCAAATCTGTTGTATGTCATTTGCATGCGTGCAAATCCATATGCTAACACTTTCATTTCCAAAAACTATCCTCATTCTCGAAGATCTGTATTCGTCATCTCGAAGAGTGAGATTGATATAAATGGATGCCTATACTTGACTTACCTAATATACAATGAGGTATTGCGAGAGCCTCTAGTGGGATTTGTTCTTGGCGACCACAACCACGTCCTTCATACCTCATGGCAAGCATTATTCGATTAGGAATGGGATACTTAGGTGATTTATAACATGTAGCCATGTCATCATCATCGGACATAACACGATGTGTATAAGAAACTTTTTGTCTTCTAAAGAAGCCGCCATGAGTAAAATTCTTGAAAGGCCAAGTCTCTCTTGATCTTTGAACTTTGAAACATGGGCTACCATGTGCTTGGGCTGATAGTGGACATTTATGAACCATTAGCGCATGTTGTAGATTATACTCTCCATAATCTGCTTTGGTTTGATCTTTATCTCCCATGTAGCAAAAGGAGTTTCTAAGGTGGAAGCACCATCGTCATTGATAGACAAGGTATTTAGATCCACTCGTGAGGCGAGGGCCTTTGACTGAATAGGAATAGCAATCTCTCAGTAGATGGACATTCATAGATTATAGGAAAAAATCTCGACAACGCTCTATAATGAGCAAATGGTTGGGGGTCCTCTTGTATGGTAAGTGTCTGTCCCTCATATTGCAACTTTAAACACATATGATATGTTGATGGCACTGTATGCATGACATGAATCAATGGGAAAACGAGTAAGATATTGTAAAGGGAGTTCCGGTCCAAGACATGGAACTTCGTATCATGTGTTATGGGAGCTACTTCTAATGAGAAAGTGTGTTGGCTAGATTTTCTGCATAGCACAAAACCTAGGCAGTCATGAGATAAATCTCCCTCATTTTACCAGTGAGGCTCCCATGTCATATTTGTCAATTAAAGTATGCTAATATCTAAATGGGGTTTTACTTTAACTACTCAGTTCATGAACCATAACTGAATAGTTCTGTAGCAAGTAAGCAGTTGTTTAAGAAAGGAAATATTTATAGAAGAGAGGAAAGGGAATTATATCAACACAGAGAAGAAATGAAGAAAATGTGCATCCCAATCAATAGATAGCAGAGTTGATTGCATGCACATAGAAGAAACCAATAGATATAAACACAGAATTCTAAGCAAAGGCAGCTCTAGATCCGATATAAAATAACACAAATTTTACTAAAAGATCTAAGATATAAATCAATAAACACAATACACTGTGACACAAAGTTTTCTCGGAAATTTGCTCCCGTATAATCCTCTACTTCAAGTGGCTCTCAAGAGTTTCAACACAAAGTCTGGAACACAAGGTTGCTGCATACAAATTATGATGATTAACCCAAAGGTTCTTCCTCTACTTATAGAATATAGAGAGACAATTACAAGTTGGAAGCTTTTAGTTGAACGGCACATGTGGAAGTCGGAGAGAAAGAAACAATTGACAATCTCCATCCCGGAATTCCTCTTTGCATGACATGTATGATTTGCAATCGAAAATAGAACCTTCTATTTTACACGTTCGCCACCTATCTCCAAGTAGTTGACTTCTTCAAGTAATGGCTTTTAAGCCTATCACTTAAGTTTTATAATTTAATTGATCGCTCGATTACTTTGTCAAAGAAAAGAAGAAGGAAGAGGAAAGTCAGTAGTCTTGTCCTTTTTCATGTCTCGCATGCAAATGGTGATTCTTTGCCTTTGATTCTCACCAAATCGATCTGGTAGTAGTGGATCTCGGGAGTAGCCGGATCTGGGAACAAGTTGGAATTGGAAACGGCTGGAATTGGAAATAGCTGGATCTAGAAGTGAGCTGGATTTTGCCTTCACCTTGTCTTCTCTTTTATCCTTGAAGCTTTTGCAGTTCTTCTCCAGTACATGCATCAATGCAATGTTTGCCGTAGATAACTCATCATCCTTATTTTTAATTGCATATGAGCAATTAAAAATTCTGGAAAGCACTCCGGATGAATGAAAATTCAATGAAGGCTTCAACTGGAAGATGGGAGCATTTGCACAAGATCTTGGAAGGAATTTTCCACGCACTAACTTCTTCACGGGCTGCATTCAAAACAAGAGGATGAAGCCTTTGTGCCAGAAGCTTTTGCAACTATGAGATCTGGATCTGGATCTGCATATGGATTTGCATCTGCATCTGCATCTGGATCTACACCTGCATAACAAACTTTGGCAACTGGGCTGTGGATGGAAAAGCTGCAGCTCGAATAATTCCACTGCTTTTAATCTGCATGCATGAGTGAAGTTTTTTCCGCTCTGGATCTATCAATCAATTCAGAAAGAGGCTCTAGACCTAGATCTGTGTCTCCTATGTTTGCAAGCTTGGAAGTAATGCATGACTCCATCGTGCTTTCTTTTTCATCTCTCTTTGCCATGGTTTTGTCTATCTTTGTCTGAATAATTCTTTTTCTTCTTACTTGGCTAGATTTCTTCAAAACTGGTGTAGATCTGGATATTTCTTCAGATTCGAAGGATATATGCAATGTATTGGACATTGATTAAAGCTCCTTTTCTTTTGTAAAACACCTGTAATGAATTCCTGCAATTAATCCAGACAAAGATGGCCACCGTAGCATGAATAGTGAATTTTAATTATAAAAATCTGCACTTTTCAAGCCTGCTGCCCCAAAAATTGGTGTTTAATTTGCACATAAAGAGAGCATGAACTTTTCCAACTTCACCTTAGCACCTGTAACACCTATGCAAACAATTATGCAGACAAAGATCAACCTCCTTCAAAGCATGCGCCAATTTTGGAAGCTTTTTTGCCTTGTTTCCACCTTGCCTGAGCAAAATCCTTCTTCAAATGGGGCGCACTTTTCCTCTTGGCTGCAATTCTTTACCTGTGAATTAAATAATTCACCCATATGGCAGCCCATGCTTATATAACCCTCATAATTCTATAATTAATAATTGCCCTTCCTATTCCTGGCAATTAATTAATTAAAAATCATGCTTTTCTCTTTAACTGATGTGCTAAAATTGCATGATTAAGGACAACCATCCATTAAATTAAATTTAATCAATTTAATCATCCACTCTTCACTTCACTTAAGCTTCACAGTGTGCTTTGACCATAGCCACTGAAAATAGAATTTAATTTAATCAATTAATACTTTAAAAAGTATTATTTCCTTCTCAAAAGGGGCTGCATTAAATAAATTAAATTTATTTAATTTTGGAATTCTATTTTTAAATTCCTTTTGTCCACTTCCCTTTGTTGACTTTTCCACAAGCCTCAGGTGCGAAATTGGGTGAATAAATATTAACAAATATTTATTTAATGCATTATTATTCACCCAACGTGGGTCACACTTTTAGCATAATATAATTCTATTTTTAAAAACACATGTCAATGAGAATTTTTAACCCGCAAGGCAGCCCCGAAATCCCATGATCCACTTAAGTGATTTGACTTTGACAATGAGATTATTTACCTGCATGCATTTATGACGCAATAAAATCCCATGATTTCACTTAAGTCACTTTTCTTTTATTTCACCGTGGGAATTTTTACCTTACAAGGCGAGGCAATAAATTCTGCCTCGCTGCGACCTCTAACTTTCCCATCATAGGCCTAAGTGAATTTTATATCACGGAAAAGTACCTGCTAGCGGTGTACAAAATTCCCACCACCCGTGTTGCTTCTATTTTTCCCACCGCAGCCTAAATCCTTTGTTTTCCAAAAATGCGCCCAACCCATGAGAGGGGCTTTTCCGTCACGACTTCGCTTTTTCCTAGTGATCCAAACCTCGATGGCGACTTCCTTTAGGCATAACGTGCGTATATGTTTTCCAGATGCTCCAGTGCTAAGAATCGAGCTAACTCCGACAAAGGAATTGGTTTAGAGAAATTTCACGTAAAAATGAAACGGAAAACACAAAAACACAAAAAAATTGTCAAAAGTCACAAATAAAACCCAAAACTTATTTTTAGTTAAAACCCTTCTAGTATATAGGAATAATGATATGTTCGATCACAACAGGGTTAAAACGGAGCGCAAATTGCCTCAAACGGGCTAAAAATAATTAAATACAAATTTCCCTTGCAGACAAATCTCGACTTACGTAATGTAACAATTTTGAGCATCCGGGTATTTGGTGAAAATGGCTAATATGACTCTTTGGGAATATCTTGACGCAATACAAGAACTTTCAGCAATAAAAACACAAAATGACCCATTATTTTAAAAGTACAATTTTTTTCGAATATGGTAGTCATCGATTTCGGATGAAATTTGGGTACGCCAAAGTGATCATCCCAAATGATTGTTGTTCTTCATTGTCATACGACTTAATGGTGATGACTTTTGTTTGCAAATCAACTTCTATGCAACCTAGTTGGTGAACTAGTTTGAGAGTACATATGTAAAGACCTCGATTCACCATCCACAAGCTCTTTCTTAACCTTATTACGCTTGATGATAACCTCAATATGCAATGGTAGGTTATGGGATGGATCTTCAACTAAGGCTTATGTAGTGTCAAGGTTATATTTTCCAAAGGAACGAGTCGTGCTACCATGGCTTGCAAATGTGTTGGGTCAACATCAATGGATACTCCGATTCCCGTAAGGTTTTGTAAAGTATATCCTTATGGACGCTAGATATTTTTAGAAGGTCTAAGATGGAAATCTTAGCCGTAGTCTTTTCTAGTTGATCTAACACATCATAGTGGATTTCTTGAGGAGGAGGGGGAGTAGGTTCATAATTTATAACGAGGTGAGCCCGCCATGTTTCCACAACACACCGTCTTATGTTAATTCTAACTATATTGATTTGCTCAATGAGGGGGTCAACACAACCTATCAAGGCATCAAAATGGTCTTTGTTTGAAAAACAATTAGCATTCTTATTCTGAGACGATTGTCCCTGATCCAAATTTTTATTTTCTTCGTGATTGGGAAAAGGATTTTTGAAGATCTTTAATTTTTCATTTGGAGACTTTACAATTACAACAAAATCTACTTCAATATCACCGATGTCGACTAGGTCTTGAATATAGTGTTTTAATATTAAACACTTGTATGTTTTGTGACCTTTTATGTGGTGGAACTCACAAAATTCATTCTCCCTAAACCATGATGGTTTAGGTGTATCATCCCCGTAGGGTTGTGTTTCAGGGTATTTTACCATGTTTACGGCCTCTAACTATTTTAGTATAGATGAGATGGATTCAGATAGAGGAGTAAAAGTACAATGTTTATACTAGGTAGCTGGATTGGATTACACCCGCTTAGAGTTTATTATCCCATCACTAACGATGTGCTTCTTATTTTTATTCTAAACAATTTTTGGTTTATTGTTAGATTTAGAATCGTTGTGTTCACGGCAAAAGGTTTTAGAGTCCCCTCGCTAACAATGCCTTTTCAATTTTACTCCCTTTTTCTATTACCTCTTCAAATATGTTGCCACAATGCATTTTCAAGTGGAATGTAATGTCCGGATAAAGGTTGGGAAAAATATGCCTATCAACCGATTTTCGGGTAGGGAGCAAGGAAACAACTAGTTAACCCTTTCCATCTTTGTAAAAACGCAACAAAGTTTTCATTGTTTTGTTGCAGGCATCATGGAGATCTAACATGGTGACATCATTTTCTATATTGAAAGAGAAGTGTCATCCGAAACTCTCGCTAGTTCTAGCCATGTTGATATGAATCCCTTAGGGATATGCACAAACCATCATAACATCGTTCTCCTAAACTTTACGGAAAGAGGCACATATGATAATTGTCGTTGAATGCCACCTCTCGACATGCCATATAAAAATATTTAATATGGTCACGAGGGACACTTTTCCCCTTATATTTATAAAATTTTGGAAAATCAAAATGTCTTGGGAAAGGTACCTATAACATGGCTTTATGAAATGGATAGGGAAAAAATTTGTCGAACCGATACTTCTTGTTATTGTTACTGGTTTGGCCCTCTTGTAATGCTTGAAGGGCGTTATTCATAGTTGACCACTCTTGGTTTAAAAGTGGATCTTGCGTGGGTGGCATATGCCTATATGTAGGATTAAATCTAGGTATATTCCCACCCTTATTTGTTGCGAGAATATCTTCATAAGGATCTCTTTGTGCCTCCCGCGAGTAGTGTTTATTGGGAACTCATGAAATGAAGCCTTAGGTTTTGCCTTTGGTATGGCTTGTTTCAAAACTTTGGGTTTTTCCCTTTGTATATGGGATGCCAAACTTGCCAATTGGCGAGTGAGGGCTTGGACCTGTTGCTCTAACGTCACCTCTTGAATAGGTATGTCATGATGATTTTCGTTAGGGGGAAGTTGTGCATGATGAACATGTTCCTCATTATCTTCACAATGTATTCTAACAACAGGTATCCGATAATCTCCATCATTTTCAAACGGTACTTCCTCATTATTATGTGGTAAAAAAGTAGAGGCATGACCTGGATTTAAAATTTCATTGACAATACGATGAGGTCGGTCTACTTCCTCTTCTCCACGAATCATTCCTAAGAACGAGAAAATGGTCTACTCATTGAAGGTAACTTAGCGCCTAGCTCCATAACACACATAAGAATCTCATATATTTTTTTGTAAAATGTAATCGTCAAAATTAGCAGGATGATGTTCTATATTTATACGAGGAGAGTCTTCTTCTCCAACACTATGGTCAACCATGAGATTATCCTCTAAAATAGGGTTATCACCTATGAATATATCGATTCTAGTCTTTGGGATCCCATTCTTGTATTAGGCATACTTCGGATAGAGGTATAATGTGATAGAATTCTACTAAGGTTTTACTAAAAAGGACCTTATTTTGATTTTGACCACGTAATGACACTAATGTTTTTTAAAAAAATGGTGACTATAAATAGTCACAAATTCAATAGGTCAATGTGAACCTAATAACTAAAGAATAAGCTACCCTATCAAGGTAATGTATGACACAAGTTTTTCTAGAATAATACAATGATGTATAATGCTCAAAATTTAGTCACACCAAGTAGTTTACTCCCTAAGATTTGTCTAGGTAGGTTCGCAACCAAATAATGACAAAACAATATTATTAGTTAGGTCAAGTTTGCAACAAACAAGGACTAAATGATAAGGAAATGTTGACGCGATCTTTTGACAAGGTATACTAAAAACAAGTTTCTAAATACTAGCAAAGTCTAAGTCTTGTAAAATGGACGATACAAATGTGAGCAACATAACAACGCTATTTGGACACATAATCAAGATTTGTAAGAAAACCAGATTTTAGTATCAAAATGGTGTTATAACGATGCTAACAAAGTAACCTCAACACTTACAAAACTCAAGGCCAAACTAGGATGTAAAAATACGTAAGTATAACAAGGAATTATTAAGCATGCGAGTAGCGTAACGATACAATATAGAGATTTAGGCCAAGTTTCACAATGGAAACAAGACATAAATATCTCAATTGTATGGCTACAATGTGGGCAACACAACAAATCAAAAGAAGACAAGGATGAAATTACCTAACTATCATGATAAGTCTCAAATATGGGTTTTTGAGACAAGGGGGGCCTACTAGATTGTGATTACGTACCATGCACACTTTCAACACTTGCGCTCCCGCATTATAGCCTAGTCGCACAAGTAGAATAAAAAGTGGTGGACACGTGATATCTAAGGGTATTCGATATATGTCGTTTACTCTTTTGTCCCAAAATGGGCAACAAGAGAACAAAGGGGTAGACCAAATGAGGTTGAAACAAACTAAGTATACTTTGCCAAAGTTTCACCTTGCCTTAAGGCAAATGAAAAACTAGAGCAAAGTAACACATCGTAAGTTTCGTGATGAAATGTCACGTGGCCCCAACTTTAAAAGATTCTTTCTCTTGTTCGAATAACAAGAGTTAGAATCTAATAAAGTAGAAACTTTGTGAGAGCTCTCAAGTATACTATCTAAGAAAAAATTGGCTCCAAGCCGACAAGCTTCCTAATGGTTCTCTCACCTAGGTTGTCACAAGATATCTAAGAGCGAGCTCGATTTACCCAAAAAGTTACACTGACTAGTTTGGGGTTATTTTGGATTTACTTTACCCCCTTCAGTATAATGAGCACCGAAGTGTGTTCAGTTATACTTTCATTGGGGTCGTGATACATATATCTTTGACTCCAATACTAGTCAATTGGGTAGTGTGGAGCACTTTCCTGTTTCATTCACAAGGTTCCCTCTTGTGTGAACTACTTTAGGGTTCCTAGAACCACCCCTCTTGTGAGCTTAAGGCTTATGCCAAAGAGGTTATGTTCTAGTTGAATGGACGAGCTTTAGCTCTTAACCAACCTACAAATCAAGTGTTTTGTATAGTGGTGTATTTTTTAATCTTTTGGATTAAGTAATGTGGTTTTGTCCACCTTTGGCAACCTACAAACACACGTGAAGTTAGAAAAATTGTTTAGGTCCTCCTTTCTTTGACTAACGTTTAGGTCCTTCACACAAATGGTTAGTAGTTCCAAAAAGATTCACAATATCATAGGAAAATAACAATGAAAAATGCTTGTAAATCAACTAACTACCATCAAAGTTTGCAAAAACAAGGTTTATTCCCAATTCATCCAAGTGATTTTTAATGAAAAGACTAAAATTACTTTTGATTCCCAAGATCACACTAGGTGCAAGGGAAGAGCATACACAAGTTTTAGCCTTGATTATTTATCAAGTGAAAAATCTCTTCAAACTAAAAGTTCAAGCACATGCAAAAAAATGAAGGTTTATTCTCTTAAGCACAAAATGAATGATAATTGTTCCTACTTACTCCCAAGAAGCAAAAAGAATGGTTTAGAGGTGCTTTTGGTTCTCAAGATCACACTAGGTGCAAGAGAAGAGCATACACAACTCTATTCCAAACTCCATCAAAGTATGAAAATGCAATCACTCTTGAAACTCTAACCCAATTTACTCAAAAACCCTTTATCAAATCCCAGGACAATTTTGTTAAGTATATTGCTCTAAAATCAATAATTTGACAAAAACAACATCTAAAAACCCTTAAAAACTGATAGGAATCATAAAATTGAAGTTCTGGAATTTTTAGAAAATTTTACCTTGATGTTAATTAATTAGTAAAGAGCACTAATTATAATGGAATTGACAAGAATAAGAGTGATTTCCGTGCATTTTGGCAATAAGATTGCAAAAGCGGAATTTAGGTGTCTATAGTTGGGTTTATTTCTTGTTGTCTTGGATTTGAGGGTCCCTAAGGGGAAGGGATAACCTTCACCTAGTTGAGATTACTTTTGAAGTAAAATCCTTGGTTTCATTAGTATTACACTCTTTCGAGATTTTAAGTGGGCATGATTACATGAGTACTTTGAGATGGTTTCATTATAATTTTCTTAATTTAGATAGGATAACAACTTTTTCCTAGCTTATTATCATGAAAATTCATCCATTTTAGGCATTATTTCTCCTAGTGGCAATATGCGCTAGCTTTCCTTCTATGGCCCTTGGTCAGTAATTTTAGTGGAAGATGGGCCATTCTCCTTTGAGTCCATTCACAAGTTAGGATAAAATATGGGTATACACATTTAAGGAAAATACCAAGATAGGGATAAGATATCGTAGGATAGACGATCCCGAGAAAAACATGTAAGAAGGTGTTTTCCTTTTATGGGTTGAGGTTCCCATCTTGTTTGATGACTTTGAGAGGAAATTTCTTTAAGGGAAGGGAATGCCATTCTTATTTTCTACATTCTCCTTGTCTGCCTCTCAGTAGTCTCAAATGATACAATGTTGTGCGCCTATCGCTTCTTTTATGAGGTACTTAGTAATGATCTCCATGTTGTTGAGAGTATTGGAAATGGTTTTAATTGTTGGTATTCACTATGGTTTTGAAAATTATGTTGATCTGCTTTGATTTTTCTAGTCATTGCACAAAAATTGTTAAGATGATTCTTTGCTTGTTTTATTACGTGGTTTCTAGACATCTAATGAGATGGATGTAACTATCCAAGACATGTAAATATGTTTGAAATATGTTCTTGATTAGCCTTGTTATATATAACGTTTCGTCATCGTGTGTGTGTGTGTGTGCGCGCGTGTGTGTGCGCGTGTGTGTGCGTGTGTGCATATGCATGTGTGTGTGCACATATGTGTGGGTGTGGGTGTGTGTGTATGTGCATGTGTGTGTGTGTGTGCATGTGTGTGGGTGCGTGTGTGTGTGCATGTGTGAGTGTGTGCATGTGTGTGTGTGTGTGTGTTGTGTGTGAATGCGTGCATGTATAGGTGTGGGTGTGTGTGTGTGCGTGTGCGCTCGCATGTGTGCATGTGTGCGCGCATGTGTGCGTGTGCATGTGCGTGTGCGTGTGCATGTGTGTGTGCTCGTGCGTGTGTGTGCGTGTGTGCGTGCGCGTGCGTGTGTGTGTGTGGGGTGATATGTTTGGTTTACATGGTTTTATTGTTTACGCTTACAATGGAATTTTGGACATGATTAGTGATGGAATGAGTTATCTACTATATACCAAACTTATTTAAGATTTCCCATGATGATTCACTTGATATGTCATGTTGGACTACAATATTAGATTCACGTGTATTATTTACTTTTGGTAATTTATGAGGCATGTGATGCCATTTTGTAAAGCGATAAACAATACAACACATGTGACTTAGATGGGGCTTGGTGCCTAAACAAGTTACATGCTCACTTTGTTAAGGGCTCACTAAGGGCTAGAGGTAGAGAATGGGGCCATATGGGTTGTGTGCTAGCACTCCTTCCTATAATTTTTATTGTGATCATGTATGTAAAATTTAATTCCTACAAATTATATTTTTTTGAAAGATATGTGGACATGTGTTCTTTCCTCTCTAACTAAGGTGCCTAGGCATAGCTTAGGGCTTGAGTAGGTTGCATGATTTTCCCTTGATATTAGGAGTGGAGCTCGGGAAAGGGGTTTGTCTATTGCTTGCTCTTCCCATTATTTTATTGAGTTACAAGTATCTTTGATAATGTGATCCAAAATGATATTCATGGATTATTGAATGGATCAACTGGTGAAATGGGCAACTTTTGAACATAGAAAATGATGAATCAATGAATGAAAAGTGAGAAGTGGAGCATGGAGCCTTGGGGAATGTATGTCAGTCCCCTTTTTGTGACTAACTTGTGAAGTTGCATTGACATTTCCCAAGTATTATAGACGTGATCAATATCCTTTTCAACACCGTATGGTTTAGCCATGATAATGCTATAATAGTTGATTATAACATACCTAGTTGATTTACAATATTGATTCATTGTTTATTATGCTATTCTCATGATGTGGTGATCACATTTCAATATGCCTGGATATTAGTTTTTATCCATATATGTAGTTGTGTGGTTGTATATTTTATGGACATGATTAGTGTGTTCTTACTTTGATAGGCTTTGATTTGATCATGTAGATAGATTATGAACTATGGACATAATTAGTACACTCCTCGTGATATGTTGTGACTTATATGAATTCATATTGACATGATTGACTCTAAATATATGTGGATTATTATGACACATATGTGGTCAATTATATTTGGTCATCAATTGTCTTATAGATTCACATCCTTGCCCATTATGGTGGTTAATTACTTGTGATTATCATGATTGGATGCTTGTATTATGTATGTACGATACATGTTAATGTTGATGTATATGACTTGTCTTGTCGTCATTTGGCATCTTTTCCACCACATATGGTTAGTTATCTCACTTAGTGAGATCATAGGTCATTAAGGTTAGTTAAGGTTTCATGTGTCCACGTGTCATGCACGGGAGTTACACAACACTCCTATATGTACCTTCTTTTGTATCTATAAGAATGCTAGACCTCGACTTCCATACTTGATTTTCTTTTGTGATTCGATCTCTTCTTGGTTGTGTCAAATGTTCACATCACCATTGAAATTGCAATCTCTTCAACGTGAATGGGGTTCCATATTGATCCTTGCAGAACAATTTGATATGGTATCAAAGCTATTGTTCAAGAAACGTGTATTCATTTGTTTCATTTTTCGATTACTTATGTTTTGGTTTTCATGCTTCTCGTGCAAGTTTTTGTTCTTTTTTGAAATATTGTTAATAGGTTTAACAATCTCATTTTTAGAGTTTGTGCTGGTTTTCTTATTGTGGTTATGTAGTTTTTAGGGTTTTCTCCATCTCTAGTTAGCTACAACTAACTTTCAAGGAATTTTTTTAGAGGTTCGTTCTTTTTCGGTCTTTTCGGTGTATTTTTCATTGAAAGTGATTTCTTTTTTAAATTTTGTGTTTGGACCCGTTTTGGCCTCCTCCCATGCCTAGTTTGCATTTTCCATTTTTTCCATGCTTGCTCTGTCTCCATTCAACCAACTCGGTGAGCTCTCGCAGAGCTCGACAAGCTCCTCAAGAGCCGGGTCTTGCATCATGTTGGGGTGTATTCATTTTACATTGTTTATTGACTTTGCAAGTGAGTCGTCTTTGTTGTGCATCGAGTTGTCTTGTTCACTTGCCAAGTTGTGTTGTGTCTTTGTGTGCCTTCCAGCTTGTATTTTTGCATTGGTGTGATTTAAACCTTGCTTGTAGAGCTATTTGCATGTCTTTGAGCTCGTTTTGGAGGAGGCAGGAAAGATGAGTTGCTATCAGGGCTATTTTGTGGGCAAGTTGAGTCTTTTTTTGTTTGGAGTTGAGTTGGCTTGTTCAATGGCTCAATTTATTGAGTTGGTTTCATTTAGCTCACCTTTCCTTGATCTTTTTGTGCTTTGTTTGCCATTCACCCTACCATGCATGTTTACATTGCACCCAACTTGAGCTCCTCAGTGTGTTGCACCCTATAACCTCCATGTTTGTTATAGCTTGACCGCTCTAAGGTCTCGTGTGGATATGTCGTCTCTGTGTGTGTGTCATTGTGTAAAACCCTTGACCATTGCAAATAGTTTGATCTCATATCTTGCAATTTCAATTTGCCTAACTTGCCATACCACCTACGTACTAATTGTTGAGCTCTACATCCGCTCAAATCTCTCCCCGCAACCCGCTCGCCTGTTGATTTTGCTCGGACTCGCCCCAAGTCTCGCGCTTATTCTCACCGCCCTATCTTTGCGCCAAGTCACCTCCTCGGGTTCTTCCCTCTCCTCGAGCCACTCCAATGACTCGGCCGACCGAGGCGTCCTCAAGCCCCTTTCCCGAGCTAGCTCGTGTGTCCTTCCCGCCTCGACCGAGCCCTCAAACACATTTGCCACTTTTCATTTTTTTAAACCTAAGTTTTGTCTTATTAAAACAAAGTGTATACATGTTTTTAGTGGTTGGTATTTTTTATTTAAAAAGAGTAGTTTTATTAATTATTGGGTGCTTAATTTAAAAATAGGATCTAATAATTTAATCATAAGGTAAGGTTTAATTAGATAGTTAGGTCCTTTATTATAGTTAGGATATAATTCATTTTAAGGGTGGTTTATTTAATCCTTTGAGCTTTTATAATTCTAATTAAGTGCCTAATTAAATTAAGATCTCTTTTATTTAATTAATAGTTTAAATTTAATCATTTTTTAAATGTTATTATCACTTTTTAAACCCTTTTTATTTCTAAAATTAAGTTAATTGAGAAAACTAAAAGCTCTTTTTCTAGTGTTACTATACTATTTTTGGTACTAACTATTTGTTGAAGTGTGTAGCGCCCCTCCTAGCATTTTTTTCCTTCCAGGTGCATTTTCGGCGTCTTGGAGGTCCCCTGGACTTGTCTTGGGCCCATTTTTTACATTATAACTGCCCTAGTTATTACTTACGGACTTGCATGAGCGCATCCGCTATTGTCTCCCGCATGAAGGGGGTTTCTACTTTTGCAACATGAGACACTTTTTCTCACACCGAACTTTATTTTGTCCCCTATTTCGCTTACGCCCTTTTGTGCTTGTTTATGTGTTCTTCCTTTGCTTTTGAATGAGACTTCTTGTGGCCTCCACTCTTGCACGATTCATCGCCTACTACAAGGTGAGTGGTAAATTGTCTCATGTCACATGAACACACCTTATTGTAATCAACACACTATTTATAAAGTGTCATAAACAAGGGAGGTTATCATTGTTCTTGGGTGTTGTATTGCATGCAAACACATTCTCAGCTGAGTTTGATGTCTTACAACCTTGTGTGTATTCTCACACCCTTATTTTCTTGCATTCTACACTCTTTTTTTTGTGGATGCACCATGGAGATTACTTTTCCCAAACCTATGCTTCATAGGACCGTTTCTGCATTACAACCTTTGCCTCTTCTTCTTAGTAGGGATAACTATGCACTGTGGCGTTCGAGCATGGAATGTTTTCTTATTCATGATGACCTTTATCTCTATTTTTATGGATGAGTACCTACCCCCAGTGATCCTGATCAGCTTGAATATTGGCTTGACACTTGTAGCATGGTTGTTGGTCATTTTTGACGTACATTTCAGGCCTCTCCCCATCATATGATACACACAAAGTGTCCTCACACTATTTGGATAATTCTTCACCTTATTCTGAGACCCTTTAGATATTGTTGTTTTTTCTTATCTTACTAATATTGTTGTCTCCACTTCTTCCTCATGTAATGATAGTTCTTATGACACATAATTGCTTGTTCCTATCCCGATGATGAGGATCATTTTTTCTAGTTCCGATGACACGAGTACATATGAGGAATTCTCTTCTTTTCACGACCACCTTTCAGAGAATGTTGACACTCCTCCCTTCCCATCAAACATCAGACAATCTTATTACCATCCTTATACTTTCATTAGATCTTCCTCCTTTCCACTTCTATTATGTGAGACTAGTTCTACTTCTATTCCTTCATATGTTGATGATTCATACATGTTAGACATTGCTCTTCTATTTTTCGAGCCACCCTTTTGGGACGAGTATCTGCTAGACCTTAGTCATCTCTTCGCAGTGCCTAATTGTGATGCAATACATGGAGTTTCTCATCCTTTTATAGGTGTTTCGGAGGAGTCCTTCATCTCCTTTATTGGGAGTTCCCCCTTTTGGAATCTTATGGCTTCCACTTTTTTAGAGATGACCATTAATCAACCTCTTCTTGTGGATCCCTTTATAGTGTTGTGGGGTTGTTGTTGTTCCTTCACTTCATATGGACATTCTTTTGATGAATGATCCATACCCATACTTTGATAGTTCTACTTCAGTGGCATTACCTTATGTTCTTGAGCACCGTCTTTCAGGACCTATGTCATGCTTGATTGTGGACCAGCTTTAGAGTTATTTGTATTGCTTCCCTTCTTACTCCTTCATGGATTGGTCACACTTTCAAGACACCATTTCTATTCTTCCTAAGGGCGTAAACATTGTTCAATGCGGATGGAATATCTTTAGGCTACATTTAGAAGCCCACATCATCAAAATTTTTATTAGAGACTTCATAGAGTTACATATTTTAGATCTAGTTGCAAAATTCTTTACCAAACCCTTCATTGAAGCCAAGTATCCTTACTTGTGCTCTCATCTTAGGGTGAGGTCCACTACTGCTTCTACACATCTACTTCGGGCCTTCTTGTCTTCCTCTCCTCTTTAGGATTCTCTTCCACCTTCAGAGACACTTCATGTTCCTCCTCCCTCCACCACTGATTACATACTTTTAGGTTCTTCAGATTCCATGGGAGTTCATTGGAAATCATATTACGGAAGAGATGGTTAGTTCTCTTCTTCTCCTTATCTTCTTCTTATAGAAATATTGCAATTTGTACATGGGCACCTTATCGGCCTTTAGTTATCGAGAACCATATGATGCATCTTTATTAGGTTGTTTAGGTGGGTCTTTTATCTTTTGTAAGTGGATGTTTTCCCTTGGGGTTTTCCTCCATTACTTGAGATCCTTATTGTACATGGGTACCTTATCAAACCTAGTTGTTAGGACCCATTTCTCTTCTCCTCTTCTTCTTTTCTAGAGAGATGTTGTTTATACATGGGTGTCTTATTAGGCCTTTAGTTGATGGGACCCATTGACACATCTTTCTTAGTTGTCTAGGGAGTTCTCTTTCTGTTTTGACTTTCCATGACCTCTCTACGCCATCTTCAATGATGGGGGTGTTGGTGTATATGAATTTTCGTCGTCATTCGATGTCTTGTCTACCATATATGGTTAGTCATCTCACTTAGTGAGATCATAAGACATTATGGTTAGTTAGGGTTTCATTTTTACACGTGTCATGCACGGAAGTTACACAACAATCCTATATGTACCTTCTTTTTTATCTATGATAATCCTAGACCTATTATTTCATACTTGATTTTCCTTTGAAATTTGATCTCTTGCTAGTTTCTTGAAGCATTCACGTCACCATTGGAAGTGCAACCTCTTCGATGTGCACGAGGTTCCGTATTGATCCTTGTAGAATAGCTTTGATAGTTTTTCTAAGCCCTTGTGTAACATATGACCTCGTGATATACTTTAGGTCCGATATATCCATGTGATGGCTTGTAATTTATGATTGTCAATATGGGTATAATTGAGGAATGTCATTTAGATTATGCACCGTGATGGAGTTCACAAAACTAATTGATTATACCTTGAGAGGGTGGATTTTGTATCATTATCGTACTATTTTATCATGTAAATGTTTCAAGGGGTTCAATAAGTGTGTACACAACATGTGTGAATACAATAAGGGGGAGTAAGGAAATTGATATGGTCCAATGACTTGTTCCTATCCTAGGCATGATGTAAGGAGCTTGTTTGTTTATATTGTTATTGTCTAACCAAAACATATTTTCGTAGACCAAATAACACCTTGTGAATTATTTTCATGTTATTAACCAAAATTATAAGTGAGTAGACTATATTATGCCTAGATTAAACATTCCTAACCTTCCCTTGACCTATGTGTGAATAGGTTCCTTCCAAAGAATTTGGAACTTGAAATTCCATAATAAGCTAAAATTGTCAACTTTAAAATTTTATGTTCCTACATATTTATTAGTTGAATGTGGTGTGTAAGTTTTAGTGTGCCATTTGAAATCTCTTGAGGCCACATTACTAAAAATGGATTCCTCTCAGCTACTTGGGAGTCATGGAGTTGTAAGTCTAGAGAGGACACATGTCCCTCCCTAAATGGCTATAATGGGTAATAACCCACTCCTCCTTTGAGGATATTCTTTCAATGTAAATCTCATTCTTACTAGTAGAATAGAAGAGTGTTCTTTGCAAAGGAAAGATTATTAAAGGAGAAAAAGGAAAGCATAGAGGAGGTTTGAAAATTTGAGGCAAGGTTCTAAAACCTAACACATTGGATGAATATTGTTGAATCATAAGTAAGAAAGTCTATATAGAAATAATTGTGTTTTATCCTTTTTATAGTGTGTTTGTACTTGTTGATGATGGAAGGAATGTTAGTGAAACTAGGTTGCTTACTAAGAAAATTGGCTAAGGGTTGCTTGTTGGTTTCTCTTATTGGGGATCATCTTAAGGCCTTAAGCAAACTCCTGTAATCTAGATAAAATTAAACTTGTTGTTAGCAAATTTCTATTTCATGCATTTTAAATCCTTATCCACTCCTCATCATCTCTTTCAAATACCTAAACCACCCTCGACATTGATATTGTGTTTGTTGCAAGTTTTGGTGGACTATATCATGGTTAGATCCCGAGTATTTCTACCACATAAGTCGTGTTTTCCTCTCAGTACTTGTGTTTTTGGGTCGTTGGGAAACTCCTTAGGATTGAGGGTTGATGAGGGTAGAGATGTTGGATGCCTTTGTCAGATGACATCACATGGCTATTAGGATATAACTTTTTCTTTCTTCATTAGAGTTGTTGAAAAGTTACACTAAGAGAAAATTTACAATGGATTGCTTCAAATTTGATAAAATAACCTGCTTGAAATTTGTTGTAGATTTAAGAATTCATTCATATCGAAAGAAATAGTTGAAATAGTTGTGTGTAGAATGTTAAAAATTAGAGAATTTATCCTTATCATACGTATTTGGTTTTTTTTTGAAATATTATATGATAATTGTATGTGAATATGCTTATAGTTGCAAAAGTAAATACTTATTCTAAATATTATAATGTTGAAAGTATAGTTGGTTAACATGCATCATGTGAAGTAGTTATAAATTCTTAATATGTACTATTGACAAGGATTTGATCGCAATTATATTTTTATGCATCAAGTGTTACTCTTCCTTGTTCCTAATTTTATGAATATCCTATTACATTAAATGAATAATTTCTAAACGGGATCAAGTACCTTTAACTTAAGCATTAAAGTATCTTGATTATGAAATTATTGAACTATATTTGGATCTCTATTATGTATATGCTCCAAGCTATTTCTATCCTATAAAATATCTTTATAATTAAGGGAAGAAAAATAAAAAAACTTTACAATGAAATTAATGATTATGCCTAGAAAAAATTAGGTGTTTTGAGTAGTGTAATCATGTGGGCATTACATACATGAGGGTGTGACACCACATATGATAAGTGATGTTGTATTAATGTGAAAGATGTACAAAACAAAATGTGTCCTTAGTGTTTTTCCTCAATGTGGTGTGATCCAATCAAGATAAGTGAGTCTTATTAAAGCATCACTATAATAGAGTGATGGTGTAGAGGTTGGTGAAGATAAACTTGTATTTGAGGCCTTGGTGTTATGTCCTAACTCATGATGTGCAAATTGAGTGGAGTGTTGAACAAAGAAAGATGACTACAATGTCATTGATTGTAGGTGGGCCAATTATATGATGTGAGCCAACTTAAAATGTGCGTAACATTTTTGGGTATGCTATAGTAATGGACTATAATATGTTTTCAAAAATATTAGATCTTGTAATCTAGAGGTTCATAGTACTAAAGCTCTATAGTGAATTCCAAAATGCTCTTTGGAAGCTTCCAAAATGCTATTTTGGTTGTGAAGTCATGTAATAGAAAAGTAGAGGAGTAGTTAAAAGTTTGGTGCAACCGCACTTGGATCGATTAGACCTAATAAAACATGATCTATTTAAATAAGATATATATTAGATAGTTCATTATTTTAGTTTGGGAAGGTGTGTGCGTGTTCACTAGTTTAATCAATAAGTGTTGTTCATCAAAATGTACTTTGAGGAAGCTTATGATTGTAGAAAGTTGCATTTTATCCTCATCATGTTACATGCTTTTGGATTTAGAAACAATTTTATCCAATCGATTCAAATTCTATTTGCATATGCTTGCTCACGTGTCATTGTCAATGAAGTACACTAAGAAAAATTTGTGTTTTTCGCTCTATTAAATATGGCTACATACTTTCACATGATGTTTATGTTATCACAACTAAAGGGTTTAGCTATATGTTAGATTTTGCAATGGCTCAAGGTTTGGTTAAAGGTTTTTTTTTCTACACAAACTTCTTCCAATTTTTTTGATTACCACGTTTCTCATGGCTTCTTCGTCACGATTATTGAAAAAGAGGACAATATCATACAAGCCATGTATTGGCTTGATGTTTTATGCCTTCCTTGGGCTCCATTATTCAATGATCTAAGGCACAATGCTACTGCATAATGTCTCAAACCCCTCCTCCTTGTTTATGGACCTATACTTAGAAATGGATCTAACATGGATCATTTTTTTGAGTGTTATGAGACACCCCTTCCCACCTTTAGCAACAAGTCATGGACAAGGCAACGAAAAATATCTCTTGATGGATCACTAAAACACTTTCCTTAACAAGGAAATTCTAATTTTGTTATAAATTTCTCAATATAACTCATGTTTACTATACTTCATGTCATGGTTCTATCTAAGGACTTCCAATAAAACTTGTGAAAATATACTCAATTTTTTGGAGTTAGTTCTAAGCATGGGAAGTGTTTTCATTTTATAGTTGTAGACATCTAAAATGTCGACATGCATAATTACGATCAATCTATCTCGCAAATAACATCATCACTATCCATATAATAATTAATCACAAGATTAATTATTATTATTTAATCCATTTATCATATTTTCTAGTTATCATTATTTATCATTTATCCCAAATCCTTTTAATCCATCATTTATCGCATTCCATCATTAATCTCACTTTAATCCTATTATCCTATTTTTATCCTTCATTAATTTTTTCTAGGAATTTAATATTCCTACACCTCACCTACCACCTACTCTACACATCCCTATACCTAGCCTCTCCATGTAACCTTACCCCTAATCATCATTTATTAACATAATCTAATTCTAATCCTAATCATATCCTCACACCTTTAAATCTAGAGGCTTCTATTTCTAAAAGCCTCTCTAACCTTCTCCTTCTATTGAATTTTTAATTCAATAGAAGCTTCTTCCCTCCATGAATTTTGAATTCAATTTTCTAGAGTCTTCTTCTCTAGAATTCTACATCCTCACATTCTTTCTCCACCCTTGATCCAAATCCAACATGAATTAATCTTAGCCATTGAATCCTCCACTCCTCAACTATAAATTAAGAATTTCTCCTCCATGAAAGCCATTCGATGAATCTTAAGAATCCATAACCAAAATTTGCCATTTTAATCATCCAATCAATCCACCCACTATATCAATCCATCTTCAATCCATTTTAATCAATTCATCCTTCATCAAGCATCTAGAAATTCAAGGCAATCAAGGGGAGGTGCTGCTCAAGTTTCTCCACATCAAATATGAAGCAATCCAACTTCCATCCAAGAGAAAATCCAACACAACAAAGGAGGAGAATTGCATCTTCTTGGTAAGTGTAGGTATTACATTCTTTCTCCTTTCCATCCATTTCTCTATCTGAGGTATTTCTCTAGGAAGATTAGAGTAGGAAGACAAATTTGTTTGTTTTCTTGCATTTTAATTCTATTATTTTTAACATATACAATAGCCAATGAAGGAAGTAAAGCTTGGAAAGTCTTTCTTCAAAATTATATCTATAAAGGTTCTCCCTATGATATGGCTACTTGGAAATATTTATTCTTCCACAATCTTATAATCCTACCCGTGAAGTCAAGATTTAAGTTTCATTTATGGCAAAAATTATTAAAAATTCATGGGAGTTAATCAAACCATGGCTACTTTGGAATGAGGATGGGCTCTCCTTCAAGCATCGCTATTTACAATAGCCCCAATACATAAATTTTCAAGATGTTTCATTCGTAGAGATGCCTTTGGTTTATTGCTTTGAACTTTTTAGAAGAGGGATGCATATGATAATTTTATTTTTTTCCCAAAACCAATAATGTTTGACTTTTTTGAGTGAAGTGAAGTTAAAGATAAAATGAGAATCATTACAAAAGTCAATTATGTGGTGCACATGGAAATGAATATAAAATTGTTGTCACCTTTGCCTAACCTTGGTGGAAGGATGGGAAGTGGTATGTTGAAGCCCACCTTCTGAATTATTCTCTTATAATGGGATATGGTTGGCTCTTGCCACATGCACCTATGCCTAAAAGCTCAACCGATGTTGGTTTTTCTAGCGTGTTGCTCACACTCGGTGTAGCAGATTTCAAACTATTTAGAAGGCCATCCTTGAACGAAAGTTAGCTCACGTTTCTCGGTTCATTTGTTACCATCTGTTCCTTTGATATGTTTTCGTGTTCATTTAGGTGTTTTTCAACCCAAGTGTTAATGTTAGGGCCAATTACACTTCCAAGCACTTGTTTTGGTTTTGCAATAAAGATCAGCAAGCTTCAACATGAATGCATGATATCTTCAAACCTTTTTGGATGTAATTCTTCACATAGAAAAACATTCTTCTTGGTGATTGAATTATGTTACATGCAAGATACTTACAAATTTGGCATAATTATTGAGTAGAAATTCTATTTTATTATCTAGAAATAAGAAATTCAACTATTTTCGCTAACTATTATGTTGACACTTTGTTTTCTATGCATAACAAGGTTATCGTTGTTTCTAATATACTTATGCATAATCAAGCACAAAACTAATAAAGTGGCTCTAAAGGTTTCCCATATTTAAACCTTGTTGGATCATTGGGGCAATGTCCCCTATATATTTGCTTCAAAGGTGTCCTTTCTTTCCTCCAAGGGCCCTCGACAAGGTCATGGAAGAGATCACTCCCATCTATTACACCCTTAATCTATGACATGTATTAGGATGAGTGTGATCGATTTTGGCTAGAATAACCCTCAAATTGGTCATATGATAGTTTTTATATCCTTGTATTGGTATTAGGACCAACCTATGAGAGATTCATAACTTAAATAGGGTATATAGGAGGTAAGATCAGTAATAAATCATTATATTGTGTATTTTGTTCTTATTTTAAAGTTGTGTAGGTGTTTCCTTGATGTGACTTGGTCCTATGATTCAATATTCTTCTTTAATTTCCAATATATTATGCTCTATTGTTATACTTCTAATTTATTGATGAAATTATTTCTTTACAAGTTATATAAAGCTCCAATTTGGGTAAATGTTGAATTGAAACTCTTATTTTGAAGAATAACCCATATATTACAAACCGTTGTAAATGTTTTTATCAAATTTTAAGAGAAGTTGGGGCTTTATTCAAAGAAGCTACAATCCACTTTTTCATATTTTAATGATCACATTTGAGGGAATTATTCAATTTCAGTGTTTTTTTGGTAAATTCATCAGTACACCCCATAATTTTTAATATTATTTTAATTTCTTTACATTTTCAAAAGCTTGTAGAGAAACCACTAAGTGTTTGTTTTTTATATTTTTGGATTTGAGGCCAACGTAATTTCAAAATTGACTAGAAATAGTTTGGTCAAAGATGAAAAATCAAATTCAACACGATTAACTTTTACATGGGGGATAGATAAACTAGGGCACAAGGGAAAATATTAGTCACTCTGGGGTAGAAGATTCTATCTAGATAGATTTACCCAAGCTCAAAGAAGAAGAAATAATGATCTTGGAACCGAAAGAGATTATCCATAATTGATTCAAGAGGATGTAGACATGGGCAATCACTACACATCTTATCAAGTGGAAGACCTGCTAAGAGAGGATGTAACAAGGTAAGACAATTTTTTCATACAAAAGCATTCATATATGATGAACATTGAGGACATTGCATGTTTGAAGTGGGGCTATGCTACGTCCTTATCTTGTGACATGTATTGGGATTTGAGTGCTTGACTAGTCGCTAGTATTAACCCTTTAATTGGTCATATGATAGTTTTTATATCTCCGTATTGATATTAGGGTATCCATATGGAGTATTCATAACATCGAGGGTACATATTAGAGATAGAGTTATTAGTAGATTATTATATCGAGTAACTTATTCTTATTGTAAAGTTGTGGAGGTTGGCCCTTGAAGTGGATTGGCCATATGCTTCAACATTTTACTTTAATTTACATCACATTGTGTTCTATAGTTGTGATTCTACTTAAGTGATATAGTATTCATTACACGTCATTGTTCTTGCAGGTTGTGTTGGTTGGTCTCTACCTTCAAGGTGCTCTCCTACAACGATGTAGCGAGGCTAGTCTCTACATCTTAAGCCCTCACATTTGCCTATGCGTTCGGTGTGGTTGGGCCGCTCTCATAATTTTGACAATAAGAAACATTACATATGACACTCAAGACTTGAATAATGAAAACACCAAACACGTTTCTACATTTGATAACAAAGACTCACAAAATGTTAGTTAGGACAAACTAGATGACTTGGATCCCCTTCCTAACTTTGGGCTTTTGTAATGGCAACCTAAATTTTATTTTAAATTTTTTTTTTTTTGACGAAATAAAACAGAGCAATGGACCACTTTCATAGTTGTTTCCTATAACTTTTTATTATCATTGTACATTTGTGACATGCACTTTTTATTAACATAAATAGATAAATAAATAGAAATTTTAATAACATCCACAAGACCAAAAATTTATGGAACACTAAGTACTAAAAAAATAACCGAGAAAAGAAGAAAGAGTAGAACCTAATTTACAAATGTGCCACTTTGTGCCTTGTGAATGTTCATTCTCCTACTACCGAGATATTCTTCCTTTTAAATGGTTAGTTTGTGATTTGCATTTTAAAAACTTATTGAAGTATATGATACAATTTGTAATCTTTTTATTTGTCGGGTCTGGTCAAGCTTTTACAATATTTTTTCCAGTCCGAGTTCGAATCTCAGGTAATCGGGAAAAGAAGTCGAGGAATTCCTTAAACTCAAAAAAGCAGATAATAGCCGTTTGACAACAGACAAAAATAAAAAGCAGGTGGTCACCGTTGCAGTTGAAAAGATAGTAATGTATAAATACCTATGCCATGTCCTGCTTTAGCATCCATTTCGTTTAATTGTTTTCTTCTCTCTGTTTTCCCATGTAATTGTTTGTGTTGTGTGGCCACAGTGTGTTTGCTTATGTGTTTGTGTCTGTATATATGTTTGTGTTTGTGTATTTGTGTCTGTATACATATTTGTGTTTGAGATGATATGAAATGAAATGATCATTTACAGTGGTAGATATTTTTTGTGGTCGAGGCTGAAGGAGGAAAATGTAGCGGAGCACAAGTCATCCTCAGAGGAGAGCATTCAGACGGCATTGTGGTATTTTTCAGTTTTTTAGAATGTTTACATTATTTAAATTGAATTTGTAGGCATCAACTAGCAAGGAATGAATGACAATCTCAGTATATGCGTTTATCAGGGTTTGTGTTTCTATTTCATGTCGTAAATTCTCGTAAATAGTCAGAGTGTAAATACTTCTAAACGGTCACAGTAAAGGCTATGCGTATAATATATACTTTTATTAGGGTTTGTGTTTCTATTCCATGCCTCAAATGCTCCCAGGGCATTTAACATTCATGTTACTGGTCACAATTTCTGTTCACATGTTAGAAGCTATTATTATAATGAGAGCAAGTGTGTTTGCTTATGTGTTTGTGTATTTGTGTCTGTATATATATTTGTGTTTGAGATGGTATGAAATGAAATGGTCATTTACAATGGTAGATACTTTTTGTGGTTGAGGCTGAAGGAGGAAAATGTAGCAGAACACAAGTCATCCGCAGAGGTGAGCATTCAGACGGCATTGTGGTATTTTTCAGTTTTTTAGAATGTTTACATCAATTAAATTGAATTTGTAGGCATCAACTATCAAGGAATGAATGAGTCTCAGTATATGCTTTTATTAGGGTTTGTGTTTCTATTTCATGTCGTAAATTCTCGTAAACAGTCAGAGTGTAAATACTTCTAAATGGTCACAGTAAAGGATATGCGTATAATATATGCTTTTATTAGGATTTTTGTTTCTATTCCATGCCCGCATTTAACATTTATTTTACTCGTCACAATTTCTGTTCACATGTTAGAAGCTATTATTATAATGAGAGCAAGTGTACAGGTGAGACAGAGACAATTTTACCTAGCGTAGAATGTCGGGTTTCTATAGTGTAGCCCTGGCTGAATTCATTACTGTAACAGAAAACATCTTTACATTTTTAAAAGACTATTCAGTTCAACAAGTTATATTTAGCTTACTATTAAACATATGCTGAGACGATATTAAAACAGGATATCCATCGAACTACTAAAAATATACAGTCCAATCTGTTGCAAAACAATTTGAGAAGGACTGGTAATCTAGAAGTAAAACAAAACTTAGGAAATATTAGCAAGGCTTAAATCTTTTTAGTTGACAGGGCTAATGTTGTTCCTCCCCTGTTACGACTTTTAAATAATGGTTATGACGCACCTGAACTTGAATCTTCTAAAGCATTAAGGCAGCCTTGTAGCACATACTTCCTAGTAATATGTGCATCGTTCCTCAACCTGTTAGTTGTATGTTGCATCAAAAACTGGGTATCGTGACTTTCATAGAATGGAGTCTCGTTATCCTCATTACTCTCATTTCCCTGTTCCTCTGTTAACTTTTCAAGACGTTCCAGGTCTCAGTCTGCCTCTATAAGTTTATCTTCAGATTCAATGTCAAACTTGTCTATAATAGGACACCAGAGATCTGATAGTCACATATTACATTTTTCAGTTTGGAAAATGACAGTCTTTAATCCACGAGCTTGCATGCCCCACTAAAGCACCATCTTCTGGATATCAGCCAACATAGCCCCCTTTGCATCATCAACAGAAATATAAACTACACTAGAATTCTACTTATTCAACCTCTCTAATGTTATTGTCAAATATATTTCAGTTTGGTGTGCTCTTCCTTAGCATCAGTTTTACTGTTTATTTCTTGTCTCATTTGCATACTCTTCTTCCAACTTCCTAATTATTTTCTTCGTAAATTCTTAATCATTAGATGCATTTTCCAGTTAATATTTCTTTAAGGCCAAATAACTAATTTCATCTTTTTCATTCTTCAAAGTAACCTCAACACCTGTATTTCAAAATTGTTTAACAGTTAGTTCTATGGTGTACAAGATCAGAATCATCTATAGTTCTTTTTATTCTCTCATTTCTTCAAGGTCAGAAATTGATTCCATTGGATTATGATTTTGACATACTTGGTATGATTCTGGAAATGCTTCATAATGGAGAGTCCAGATTTTTTTGCAATCTCAATTGTAATCCCAGATATCAACTATCATCCAATTCTATCGCCTTTGGTAAATTTGTTTATTCACAGTCATATCATCCAATTCTATCGTATTAGTAGAAAGTTGACCTTTAGAAAATATTCACACAGCACACAAATCTTCTCCTCAATATTCTGTTTTTCATTTTTCTCTAGGAATTCCTCCTCGAATGAGGCAACATTACTCTACCTATGTTCAGAGCTATCAAGTCTTAGGGTCATTTTCATGAACTCTTATCGAGTGTGTAATCTGCCGTTTGAAGGCCCATGTGACATAGTATGCCCATCTGAAATTCAAAGCCCTCAGCATTTCTTCTTATTTTGACGCTTCTAACCTCTTAGCATTTAGGGCTGCTTCCAGATCACGAGTAATTTTGCCCTCCAAAATCCCCAACCCACTAAAGTTTATTCTCTAGTTAATCTGCATATTTCCAATTCTGCTATGCATACTATTAATACCATCTTGCCTTGTGATAATATCCCAGTGGGACCTCCAATCGATGATGGTCATTATTTGCCCAATACTGACATCACAGCCTTGGTCAACAGTCTCTGATTCCTAAGGCCAAGGTTCCTAGATATAGGATGACCTCTAAAACTCCTCTCACTCTCTCTTAGTTCATTCATGACACTGAAGATATCTCAGGCTGCTCCTCAAACTGCTCATAAAGTCCAGACCTCAGCTCCCTCCACTCAGCCTTTTCTTGCTGAACTAGTGAAACTTTACGTCTTTGGTCAATGGTATCAACGAAATGCTAGGTAGTTGGTATGTGGTACGATTCGGGTTTGGGTATGGGGATCCGGATGGTGGTACGGCAATTTTTGGGGGCCCGGGTACAACACTCCATATACATGCAAAGTAAACAAAATAAGTGAAATATCCAGAAATCACACTAATAGTTCAATGCATTTTGTCATGATATTCATTGTTCGAACTTAGAACAAGTACATTGTTCAAATGTTACAATGTATACACAAAAATCAAGATAAATCAACATACTAATAGTCTAATTATAATCATAATCAAATGGCTCTCCTCCAATGTCTTCAACGAGAGCATCATCACCATCATGTGGTTCATTAGAACCACAAGCATCAGGAGTAGAACCACAAGCATCAGCAGTGCCGCTCCCGCTAGCTCCACCATGCAGGTCATGCAAAGTACGCTCTAGCTCGGATTAACAATGAAAGTTGGCCAATGGAAGCATTCAAGTCTAGAGTCTCTAGGTCTATATCCCAACACTTTGTTGGCCCTTGCTTGTACTCATCCTTCTTGTGTGATAGAAGTTGCAGGTTAGAATGCACAAAGACCAAATCCTCCACCTTTTTCGATCCTAGCTTGTTGCAGTTAATAGAGGATAAAGGAGCATGTACCCCGGTTTTGCTTAGCTGAAGAAGAATTCACAACCTATTGAGGCAAGCCACAAAGTCAATGCAACATTAATATTTGAAATTTATAAAAGTAAAAACTTAAAAGCTCAAGAGAGTAAACAAATTAGAATCTTACCCGTGATAAAACTCTTATTACAAGTGGCATGAGGTAGGTGCATAGTTACCTAAGTCTTGGGACAGGGGTTTCTAGGATGGCAAAAATTTCCCAAATTTTGGGGACGACTTTAAAATAATCCATAAAAATTTATATTTCAATATTTTAACTTCTTTCAATGAGATTTAGGGATTTAAATTGTATTTAATGTATTTTAGGTACTTTCAACTATAATTTGATGTTCTTGGTAAAACTAACATCTTTTAAAAGTAAAAACACCATAATTTTTTTGAAAGATTTTAAAAAAATTGGGGACGTCCTCTGCAAGTCCCCAAGTCCCCGAAACCTTCGGGATGCCACCAAAATCTAGGTGACGCACCCCGGGTAACACCGGGCAGGTGTATGCTTGCCCATGGAGGTACCACCACAAATAAGCGACGATCCTATATCTGTCACAAAGAGCGGTAATGGAGTGATCATTGGTGGATATGAACTTCACAAACTCTGCTCTAGACAAGTCTTCTACTTTTGGATCCGGGAAGAGTCTAGCAAATGCCGCCTTATACTGATATGATATGATATCTCAATTCTGCATCTTCTTTTTCTAACTCTGAATTTAGGATTGTGATCAGTGGCACAGTTTCATTCCGTTTGGTCCTCGATTCCTTGTTTTCCATTTTTAGGGTATTGAAATGGCTTTGAGTTTTTTGACTTTCAATCTTCTTGTCATCTTAGCATTTAATTTCATGGTTACGGTCAGTTTCACAACTTCATTTAGCTTGTTGTCATAAACTTCCTTTATAAAATTGCATTTAAATCCTTATTGTTGGTGTTTTGCAGTTTCTTCTCCAACAGTTCGAAGCTTATATGTTGTTCTTTCAACCTGTTAGCCAAACTAACACTTAGTGCACGAGCCCTGTTATCCTTAATGAATCATCTACTATCCTTGTATCTTTGTCGTGTAGGATTTGTTTTGATTTTGTACACTGGTTTTCCTTTTTTTCCTTCAGGGGCTGAGTTTGTTTTCAGTTTCAGAATTAATCACATGATTGCTGGGTATATGGGTTTTTTTAGACAGTGGACCATACACGTCAAAAAAAAGTTCTATAATCATCCGTGAAAGCCGAGTCTAAAGTTTCAGCTGCAAAATATGATGCTCTGTTTTTTGGGTGGTTTTTGCTAGTACACCTGATAATAACAGATGTTTCAAGTACATCACAAACTTTATTTTAGTATAATTGAGCTCTCAGAGGGCCATGACATCCAAAATGTTTTTCAACAACCCGACTTCAAAATATTCCTTTAGCTTTTTCAAATTTCATTTCTAATACTAGAAATTACAGTTCTGGATTGCAGTCTGTCCTTTATATATATGCTTTTACATACATAACTTTCAATTTTATGCCTAAACATTTGTGCTTTGCATTCTTCTTGCTCTATTTCATGTCCTTCACAGTATGATATATCCCTTTGTAAATTTTTTCCATGACGAAGGTATATCCAGAATGATGCTTTGATTTAACTCTTTTGAGTTGTTGGACCAAATCTGAGTTGTTGGACGATGTACAGATTTATTGACATTGGACATTGTACATTGTTGGATAATTTACAGTCACGGTGTAAATATTCCTAAACAGTCACAATAAAGGCAATGCATATTTAATATGCTTTTATTATAATGAGAGCAAGCACTTCTAGTGCATTTGACATTCACGTTGGTTGTCAGAATTTATTTTTGCATGTTAGTAACTGTTATTATAATGAGAGCAAGTGTACAGCTGAGACAGAGACAATATTAGCTCGGGGAAAATGTAGGGTTTCTATAGGGAACCCTGGCTGAAATCATGTCTATAACAGAAACATCTGTACATTTTCAAAAACACTATTTAGTTCGACAAGTTATACTTAGCTTATATTCCTCTTATATTAAAAATATACAATCCAATCTGCTGCAAAACGATTTGAGAAACTGACTGGGAATCCAGAAGCACAACAAAACTGGGGAAAGATTAGGCCTCAATCTTTTATTCCTGACAGGGCTAGTGTTGTTCCTCCACTATTATGCCTTTAGAAGAATGGTTATGATGCATCTGAAATTGAATCTTCTAAATCAGTAAGGCAACCTTGAAGGACATAAACAAGCTTTCCATTGTCCCTAGATCTGTTGGTGAGCACAAGTCATCCGCAGAGGTGAGCATTCAGACGGCATTGTGGTATTTTTCAGTTTTTTAGAATGTTTACATCAATTAAATTGAATTTGCAGGCATTAACTATTAATGAATGAATGACAGTCTCAGTATATGCTTTTATTAGGGTTTGTGTTTCTATTTCATGTTGTAAATTCTCATAAACAGTCAGAGTGTCAATTCTTCTAAATGATCACAGTAAAGGCTATGCGTATAATATATGCTTTTATTAGGGTTTGCATTTCTATTCCAAGCCGCAAATGCTCCCAGTCCATTTAACATTCATGTTAAGCGTCACAATTTCTGGTCGAGGCTGAAGGAGGAAAATGTAGCAGAGCACAAGTCATTTGCAGAGGTGAGCATTCAGACGATATTGTGGTATTTTTCAGTTGTTTACATCAATTAAATTGAATTTGTAGGCATCAACTATAAGGAATGAATGACAGTCTCAGTATATGCTTTTATTAGGGTTTGTGTTTCTATTTCATGTTGTGAATTCTTGTAAATAGTCAGATTGTAAATACTTCTAAACGGTCACAGTAAAGGCTATGCGTATAATATATGCTTTTATTAGGATTTGTGTTTCTATTTCATGCTGCAAATGCTCCCAGTGCATTTAACATTCACGTTACTGGTAACAATTTCTGTTCACATGTTAGATGCTATTATTTTAATGAGAACAAGTGTGTTTGCTTATGTGTTTGTGTATTTGTGTCTGTATATATATTTGTGTTTGAGATGGTATGAAATGAAATGGTCATTTACAATGGTAGATACTTTTTTGTGGTCGAGGCTGAAGGAGGAAAATGTAGCACAGCACAAGTCATCCGCAGAGGTGAGCATTCAGACGACATTGTGGTATTTTTCAGTTTTTTAGAATGTTTACATCAATTAAATTGAATTTGTAGGCATCAACTATCAAGGAATGAATGACAGTCTCAGTATATGCTTTTATTAGGGTGTGTTTCTATTTCATGTCGTAAATTCTCCTAAACAGTTGGAGTGAAATACTTTTAAACAGTCACAGTAAAGGCTATGCTTATAATATATACTTTTATTAGGATTTGTGTTTCTATTCCATGCATAATCCCAGTGCATTTTACATTCATGTTGCTTGTCACAATTTCTGTTCACATGTTAGAAGCTACTATTATAATGAGAGCAAGTGTACAGCGAGACAGAGACAATTTTATCTAGTGTAGAATGTAGGGTTTTGTATGGTGTAGCCCTGGCTGAATTCAGGACTGTAACAGAAAACATCTTTACATTTTTGAAAAGACTATTCAGTTCAACAATTTATATTTAGCTTACAATTAAACATATGCTGAGACAATAGTAAAACAGGATATCCATGAAACTAGTAAAATATACAGTCCAATCTGTTTGAAAACAGTTTGATGACTGGTAATCTAGAAGTAAAACAAAACTTGGGAAATATTAGGAACGCTTATATCTTTTTTAATTGACAGGGCTAGTGTTGTTCCTCCCTGTTACGACTTTTAAATAATGGTTACGATGCACCAGAACTTGAATCTTCTAAAGCATTAAGGCAACCTTGTAGCACATACTTAAACAAATTTTTCATTGTTCCTCAACCTGGCAGTTGTATGTTGCATCATCAAACTAGGTATTGCGACTTTCATAGAATGGAGTCTCGTTATCCTCATTATTCTCATTTGCCTGTTCCTCTATTAATTGTTCATGACGTTCCAGGTCCCAGTCTGCCTCTATAAGTTTATCTTCAGATTCAATGGCAACCTTGTCTATAATAGGACACCAGAGATCTGATAGTCACATATTACATTTTTCAATTTGGAAAATAATGGTCTTTAATCCATGAGCTTGCATGCCCCACTAAAACACCATCTTCTTGATATCAGCCATCATAGCTCCCTTTGCATCATCAACAGGAATATAAACTACACTAGAACAATACATATTCAACCTCTCTAACATTATTGTCACAAATATATTTCAGTTTGGTGTGCTCTTCCCCAGCATCAGTATTACTTTTTATTTTTCGTCTAATTTGCGTGCTCGTCTTCCAACATTTTCCTTATTAATTCCTTCGTATATTCTTGATCATTAGATGCATTTTCCAGTTAATATTTCTTTAAGCCCAATAACTGATTTCATCTTTTTATTCTTCAAAGTAACCTCAACATCTTTATTTCAAAATTGTAACCTCAAATCATCTTTTTATTTCAAAATTGTTCCATTGGATTATGGTTTTGACATTTGGTATGAGTCTGGAAATGCTTCATAACAGAAAGTGTTTTTGCAATCTCAATTGTATCCCAGATAAAACTAGTTTATAGTCAGAATCATTTCTTTTTCTTCTCTCATTTCTTTAAGGTCAGAAATTGATTCCATTGGATTATGGTTTTGACATACTTGGTATGAGTCTGGAAATGCTTCATAACAGAAAGTCCAGGTTTTTTTGCAATCTCAATTGTCCCAGATAAAACTAGTGCCTTTGGTGAATTTGTTTATTCTCAGTGATATCAAATTCTATCTAGTGAAAGTTGACCTTTAGAAAATATTCATACAGATCTTCTCCTCAATATCTGTTTTCATTTATAGTTCTTTTTATTCTCTCATTTCTTTAAGGTCAGAAATTGATTCCATTGGATTATGGTTTTGACATACTTGGTATGAGTCTGGAAATGCTTCATAACAGAAAGTCCAGGTTTTTTTGCAATCTCAATTGTAGTCCCAGATAAAACTAGTGCCTTTGGTGAATTTGTTTATTCTCAGTGATATCATCCAATTCTATCATACTAGTAGAAAGTTGACCTTTAGAAAATATTCATACAGCACACAAATCTTCTCCTCAATATTCTGTTTTCATTATTTCTCTAGGAATTCATCCTCGAATGAGGCAACATTACTCTACCTATGTTCAAAGTATGTCTTCAAGCTATTTTCAGAGCTATCAAGTGTTAGGGTCATTTTCATGAACTCTTATTGAGTGTAATCTGCCATTTGAAGGCCTATGTGACTTAGTATGCCAATGTGAAATTCAAAGCCTTTCAGTATTTCTTATTATTTTAACACTTCTAACCTCTTAGCATTTGCCTCCAGATCAAGAGTAATTTTGCCCTCCAAAAATCCCAACCCACTAAAGTTTATTCTCTAGTTGATCTGCATATTTCCAAATCTGGTATGCATACTGCTAATACCGTCTTGCCATGGGATAATATCCCAGTGGGACCTCTAACAGATTATGGTCATTATTTGCCCAATACAGACATCACAACTTTGGCCAAGGTTCCTAAGACCAAGGTTCCTAGATTTAGGAGGACCTCTAAAAATCCTCCCACTCTCTCTTAGTTCATTCATGACACTGAAGATATCTCAGGCTGCTCCTCAAACTGCTCATAAAGTCTTGCTGAACTAGTGAAACTTTATGTCTTATGTCAATGGTATCAACGAAATGCTAGGTAGTTGGTATGTGTAATGTCCCCTTTCCCATACGCCTGGGGCCACTCGATTCCCAGGCCTTGGTCATACCCAAGGGGCTATGGACGCTGGGAGCTATTGGGTATGAATATCTAGTCCATTTTATTATTATTCTTCATTGACATGTGCATAAGTGGTTTTGGAGGGGCTAGATGTTATGTTTTGTCGTTAGGGAGGGGCCACATGGTACTTATGTTCTAATTTTGCGTTGGGGGTCACTTTTGGACCATGGTGATTTAAAAGGTGAAAAGTAACTTAAGTTACTTTATGTACCATGACGACTTAAAGGGTCATTTTCATGAACTCTTATTGAGTGTAATCTGCCATTTGAAGGCCTATGTGACTTAGTATGCCAATGTGAAATTCAAAGCCTTTCAAGTATTTCTTATTATTTTAACACTTCTAACCTCTTAGCATTTGCCTCTAGATCAAGAGTAATTTTTCCCTCCAAAAATCCCAACCCACTAAAGTTTATTCTCTAGTTGATCTGCATATTTCCAAATCTGGTATGCATACTGCTAATACCGTCTTGCCTTGGGATAATATCCCGGTGGGACCTCTAACAGATTATGGTCATTATTTGCCCAATACGGACATCACAGCTTTGGCCAAGGTTCCTAAGACCAAGGTTCCTAGATGTAGGAGGACCTTAAAAATCCTCCCACTCTCTCTTAGTTCATTCATGACACTAAGATATCTCAGGCTGCTCCTCAAACTGCTCATAAAGTCTTGCTTTGAACTAGTGAAACTTTATGTCTTATGTCAATGGTATCAACGAAATGCTAGGTAGTTGGTATGTGTAATGTCCCCTTTCCTACGCCAACTTAGAGTCCTCGAGTCCAGGGCCTTGGTCATACCCAAGTATGGACACTGGGAGCTATTGGGTATGAATATCTAGTCCATTTTATTATTATTCTTCATTGACATGTGCATAAGTGGTTTTGGAGGGGCTAGATGTTGTGTTTTGTCGTTAGGAGGGGCCACATGGTACTTATGTTCTAATTTTGTGTTGGGGGTCACTTTTGGACCCGATGACTTAAAAGGTGAAAAGTAACTTAAATTACTTTATACGACTTAAAGGGTCATTTTCATGAATCTTATCGAGTGTAATCACTGAGTTGAGGGGCCACATGGTACTTATGTTCTAATTTTGCTTTTCATGGGTCACTTTTGGACCCGACTTAAAAGATGAAAAGTAACTTAAATTACTTTATGTACCATGACCCACTTAAAGGGTCATTTTCAAAAGAACTCTTATCGAGTGTAATCTGCCGTTTGAAGGCCTTTATGTGACTTAGTATGCCAATGTGAAATTCAAAGCCTTTCAAATTTCTTATTATTTTAACACTTCTAACCTCTTAACATTTGCCTCCCCATCAAGAGTAATTTTTCCCTCCAAAAATCCCAACCCACTAAAGTTTATTCTCTAGGTGATCTACCTAGCATATTTCCAAATCTTATGCATAGATACTTTGAGGTTTTGCCTTGGGATAATATCCCGGTGGGACCTCTAACAGATTATGGTCATTATTTGCCCAATACGGACATCACATATTTGGCCAAGGTTCCTAAGACCAAGGTTCCTAGATGTAGGAGGACCTCTAAAAATCCTCCCACTCTCTCTTAGTTCATTCATGACTTAAGATATCTCAGTTTTGCTGCTCCTCAAACCGCTCATAAAGTCTTTGCTTTGAACTAGTGAAACTTTATCTTATGTCAATGGTATCAAAAATGCTAGGTAGTTGGTATGGGTAATGTCCCCTTTCCTACGCCATAGGCCTAGGGGCCAACTCGAGTCCAGGCCTTGGTCATACCCAAGGGGCTATGGACTCGGGAGCTATTGGGTATGAATATCTAGTCCATTTTATTATTATTCTTCATTGACATGTGCATAAGTGGTTTTGGAGGGGCTAGATGTTATGTTTTGTCGTTAGGGAGGGGCCACATGGTACTTATGTTCTAATTTTGCATTGGGGGTCACTTTTGGACCATGGCGACTTAAAAGGTGAAAAGTAACTTAAGTTACTTTATGTTATTGGCCCATCCTAAGGAAAAATGCAACTAGGACCTTTTAGGGTTCTTTTGCCTTGGAAAAGGTTATATAAGGAGTTGAGGGGAGAAAGGAGAGGATACTTTATGCATACTCAACTATTTCTTTTCATGTGCAACTGCTGTTTGCAAATCTTCAGCTTGTGGAGTGAGATCCCACAGGAACCCTAGCTTCGGTGGTGAGAGATCCATCCCTAGCTAGAGGCATTCTTTGGTAGTGAGAGATCTACCCTAGCTTGTCGTTTTGGAGCTATTTTCAGGGCTGATTCATAGAGATATTTTGAGGGTTTTGAGAGGTTTGGTGAAGATAATCAGTGAGTTTTCAGATCAGACTTACGGCAGCAATAAAGGAAGGGTTTGGCATCATTTTCAGAGGTTTTCACAAGGGTTTCAACCATCTACCAAAAAGGGCGACTTGTTTTGGAGATTGCAGCCCTTTATTTGGAGGGTTTCCAGTTGGCCATTTTCAGATCTGAAGGTTGGAATATCATCTTCTATATTTGTAAATGTTATTTCCAAAATTTCATAATTTTTACACTTGTATTCGGGGAGATCTGAATTTTAGAAGTTTTCCAGCTGTTTTTAGGGCACGCTGTAATTTTCTGGCAGCATTATATTGACTGAAAAATTCCAAAAATAGTTTTCTTATGTTCTTTATATTATTAGCAAGTTCTCTTTAAATTTTCAAGTGATTTGAGTGGATATTTTGGGAGTTATTAATTTTCTTCAGTTCGCTGCCCTAACTGGTAAAAATCTGCAAATATTATTATTTTTCTTTACTGCAATTTTCGTATATTTTGTGCTTTTTTAAGTGGTATCCCACTAGGGATATTTCAGTGGTATCAGAGCAGTTGTTTCTCCAGCCTGTTGGGATTGAAAGATGGGAGATAAAGACAGAGACAGTGAGGAGATGGGTGTGGATCTGATGAAACAATTGTTCACCAATATGGTGAAGCAGCAGGAGACTACCAATCTCTATTTAAGCCAGCTCACTGAGAGATTAGCACAGGGCAGGATTGATGCTCATACGGAGAGAGGAGAAAATAGCAATATGGGACAACATGGTCAAAGAGGTGAGGGTGGACATTCAGGGCAACGGTCTCCCCATTCTTCTACCAGGCCTTTGGGGATTCACGAACCTTCTTTCGTGAAGGATCCGGAAGTTTCACAGGTACGACAACCAGTGGATATTTTAGATGAGGAGTCTTGTTGGGAAAGGTACCAGACCTTGAGTGATGGCTTTCGTGACAACATGCCATTCCAGGAATATTGCAAAATGAAGATTGGCAACAGGCCTAGGAGAGATCATCAGATACAGGTACCAGAGTTGCAAAGGAGATTGGGACAAATTTCCATTCCACACTTCGATGGTTCTAAGAAGTGTACTGCACAATCTTGGGTTCAAAAGTTGAAGACATACTTCGACTTGAATCCTATGCGTGAGGAAGATGCAATTAAGTTTGGAATCTTGCATCTTGAGGGAGACGCTCATGATTGGTGGCATCATGGATTGATTACACATGGACACATACACATTACACACATTACTACTTATGAGTTCACGAGAGTTCACGCAGAGGCTAGTGAGTTTGATAGGAGGAACCCCGACGAGGCATTTCGTGGAGTTGACTCATCCGAGACAGACGTTCCTTGATCAATATATCGCAGATTTTCAGAGGTTATCAGTCATGGTACCTGATGTTACGGAGATGAGGCTGATTTCACTATTCACGGCAGGGTTGACAGATGCTCTTGCTGGGTTTGTGAAGGCATTTGAGCCCTCTTCTTTACATGAGGCTATTAGGAGAGCTCATGATTTGGAGTTATCTACTCCTAAGTCGAGGTTTCCCCCTCGAGTACAGTCTAAGGTTTTTCCTTCTAGATCCGATGGTTCACAGCCAAAGGTACCTCCACCTAGGCAAGATGCAGCCAGGAAACCATTCATATCTAGGGAGGATAGAGATGAGTTGAGGCGAAAGAAACTATGTTTCGATTGCCGCACACCTTGGACTCCAGGACATGATTGCAGGGGTAGAGGGAAGGCCCAGTTCATAGAGGTCTTTGAGGAGAGTGATGGTGACGAGGAGTTGGACACACAGGGATTGGAGGAGGATGATGACGAGGCATTGGATAGTGCAGGTGTTGAGCAGGATAGCGAGACCTTTCCCTAGGAGACTATCGCCACTTTGTCTAGTACCCCGAGGTACAAGGCATTCGTGGTAGTTAGGTCTTTGAGGAAAGTGATGGTGACGAGGAGTTGGACACACAGGGATTGGAGGAGGATGATGACGAGGCATTGGATAGTTCGGTGTTGACCCCAGTAGGATAGCGATGACCTTTCCCTTCTATATTGTGAGACTATCGCCACTTTGTCTAGTACCTTCGAGGAGTTTCAAACATTCTGTGAGTGGAGTTGGAGTTTAAGTCGGGGAGTTTATCGTGAAGCAGGGTTACAGTGAGAGTGGTACTCATATTTTGATAGTGGGGCCACCCACAACTTTAATCTGATGCCTCATATGGTTGAGAGGCGAGGATTACAAACAGAGGGCTCTTTAAGGGCTTGAATGTGGTTGAGAGCTTAGCTAATGGCGGTGTTTTGAGGGCTTATCTGAGGTGTACACGAAAATCGAGGGCTACCACATGGTGAGCATCACGATGGGTAACTATACGATATGCCGATGACTTCTTCTATATTGTTGGTATTGGAGAGACCAACATAGTGCTAGGAGTACAGTGGCTCCATTCCCTTGGTGAGTTTCGGACTAACTTTCAGACGATGGAGTTGAAGTTTAAGTCTGAAGGGAGGAATGTGATTTTGAGGGGCTTATCTTCAGAAGCACCTTGGGTTGTTACAACTAAGAGAATCGAGAGGATTTACAGGCACAATGGGGTGGATTGGGCAGTACATTGTTTGGTTTCGACCAAGAAATCAGAGGATGGACAACATAAGTATCATGTGGATATACAGGGCTTATTGGATAGACATAGTACAGTTTTTGGCAATTTTTCATACCCTCCAGATAGGGGATTTGAGCATGTGATTGAGCTCGAGGACGTTAGACCTGTGGTTACATCTCCTTACCGTCACCCCAAACGGTTTAAGGATGAGATCGAGAAGACTATTCATGAGCTCATTGATATGGGGCATATTAGACCGAGTTCCAGTCCTTTTGCTTCTTCGGTGGTATTGGTGAAGAAGAAGGATGGGACCATGCAGATGTGTATAGACTACCGTGCCTTGAATAAGAAGACAATAAAGAACAAGTATCCAGTACCATGTATTGATGAGTTGCTTGATGAGCTACATGGTGCTATCTATTTTTCAAAAATAGATTTGCGATCTGGATATCATCAGATCAAGGTCAGGGAGCAGGATGTGCATAAGACAACTTTCAGATGCCATTACGGTCACTTTGAGTTCTTGGTGATGCCCTTCGGACTGTCTAATGCTCCAGCTACTTTCCAGTCTTGCATGAACCATGTGTTCAACCGCCACCTGCGGAAGTTTGTATTGGTTTTCTTTGATGATATTTTGGTCTACAACAGGACTTGGGAGGACCATATCAGGCACCTTGGTGAGATATTGGGGATATTAGAAGCTAATTCGCTATATGCGAAAGCTTCTAAGTGTGAGTTTGGCATGACCGAACTTTTATATTTGGGATATGTGATTGGTGGGGGTGTAGTGAAGGTGGATAGAGAGAAGATACGGGCAATTTTGGATTGGCCGCCACCTAGGACATTGACACATTTGAGAGGATTTGTGGGTTTGTGCACATACTACAGGAGGTTCGTGAAGAATTTCTCTCGGTTGACTGCTCCATTGACCGATTTGACCAAGAAGGGGGCATTTGCTTGGTCAGAGGCAGCGCAACAGGTTTTTGATCACCTCAAGGAGGTGATGAGTTCGTGTCCCGTTCTCGCATTACCAGATTTCTCTCGCTCGTTCATTCTAGAGTGTGATGCATCGTGGAGAGGGTGAGCAGGTTTTTGATCACCTCAAGGAGGTGGTGAGTTCGTGTCCCGTTCTCGCATTACCAGATTTCTCTCGCCCGTTCATTCTAGAGTGTGATGCATCAGGAGAGGGTGTTGGGGCAGTTCTCATGCAGGATAGGCATCCCATTGCCTATGAGAGTCGGAAATTGAAACCCGTGGAGAGAGGGTATTCAATTTACGATAAGGAGATGTTGGCCATTATGCATGCTTTGGCCACATTTAGATAAGATTGTGGGTAGCAAATTCATGGTTCGTACGGATCACAACAGTTTGAGGTTCTTCTTGGGGCAGAAGGAGCTCAACGATCGCCAGCAGAGATGGGTGAACAAGGTACAAACCTATGACTTCGACATAGAGTACACTAAAGGTAAGAATAATATTGTTGTTGATGCTTTATCTAGGAGGCCTTCTATGCTTAGTTCTATGTCCGAGATTTCAGGGATTATTAAGGCTCACATACTTGTTGAGTATTCCAAAAATCAGTTTTCATGTGAGATCATGGATGGTATTATATAGGATGACCGATACAGAGTAGTGGATGATCTCATTTTCTACAAGGATAGGATTTTCCTTGTACCAGGGTCCAAGATGAAGGAGAAGATCCTTCGAGCAGTACATGATACACCACTAGCTGGGCATCCTGGGTATTTCAAAACATACAGGTTTATCAGGGAGAGATTTGCATGGAAGGGGATGAAGGACGATGTCCTTAACCATGTCAGAGAGTGTATGGTTTGCCAACAAACCAAATCCGAGCATTCTTTTCCAGCAGGATTACTCCAGCCTCTTCCCATTCCCAGAACAAAAATGGGAAAGCATATCGATGGACTTTATCACAGACTTCCCTTGGTGCATGGGCATAGTTGCATTTATGTTGTAGTTGATCGATTAACTAAGTATGCTCATTTCTTTTCCCTACCCAAGGGGCATGAGGCAGTGGATGTGGCCTAGATCTTCTATACAGGTATTTTTAGGCTACATGGGTTGCCTAAAAATATTATCAGTGACAGGGACAAGATCTTCATGAGCACCTTTTGGCCTTTGAGATCTTCTAGAGTCTCTAGAATATCCTAACAGTACGGAGTTGACTCCTAGCACTAGGTACCACCCACGCATGATGGTACGAGTTTTGCTTAGAGAGATAGTCAATAAGTGGATAGAGGGCTACTTGCGGAGTTATGTGTCGGGACATCAGCGGGCCTGGATTAGATGGTTACACATGGGTGAGTATTGCTACAATACCACCTATCAGATGAGCATAGGTATGACTCCTTTCCGAGCCTTGTATGGGTACGACGCGATGACATTTGTGGATTTGGTATTACCAGATAGTCGAGCTCCCAAAGCTCGAGATTGGTTACAGGAGAACCAAGATGTTCTGAAGGCCCTCAGGGAGAACCTTAATCCCCACTGTTCTAAGGCACGTTGGATCACTTTAGTATATGCGCAGATCGGCATAGGATAGAGAGGTCTTTAAGGTTGGGGATCTAGTAGTCCTCATGAAGGAGAAGGGTGCAGAGAAATTGAAACCACGGTTTTATGGTGCATCTTTGAGTAGTTCGACGAGTCAGGGATACTGCATATGAGCTAGAGCTACCGGACACAAAAGTACATAATGTCTTCCATGTGTCGTGCCTTAAGAAGGTGCCTTAAGGTCCTGGCGTACAACACATATAGGGGCGTCGTGATGCAAAAGGGGCCACAGTAGTCCATCTACAAAGCCTTGCCATCCCTTTGGATGAGGAGGAAGGCTGGTGCTTTGAACTAGAATCCATTATTGAGGAGAGACATAGAGGCCTTAGGAGCGAAATAGTGATCACAGTAAGTATTTGGTGAGGTGAAAGGGATTACCACTTAAACAGGATGCGACTTGGGAGGGAGAGCAGATTTATTTGGAGAGCTTGCATCAGATTCTGTGAAAAGAACAATTTGCTTGAGGACAAGCAAAATTTGGGAAGGGAGGACAGTCCCCTTAGGGATATTTTGTGCAATTTTTCTTTGCTGCAATTTTCGTATATTTTGTGCATTTTTAAGTGGTATCCCATTATGGATATTTCAATATGTGAACAGAAAAGTTCGGGTTGGAATGGGGATCCAAGAATGGTGGTACGACAATTTTTGGGGGCCCGAACATGCACTTGGGTATGGCCATATATATAGTATTAAAAATATAGCTAAATTAGTAAAATTTTAACCATATACATGCGAGTAAAACAAAATAAGTGAAATAACCACAAGACATACCGATAGTTCAATGCATTTTGTCATGATATTCAAGTGATCAAATTTATAAAAAGTACATTGTTCAAATGTTACAATGTATACACAAAAATCAAGATAAATCAACATACTAATAGTTTAATTATAATCATAATCAAATGGCTCTCCTCCAATGTCTTCAACAAGAGCATCATCACCATCATGTGGTTCACTAGAACCACAAGCATTAGCGAGTGGCCTGGTCTGCTTAGCAAAGCTAGTCCTCATTAAATAAGGCAAAGTACGCTTTTCTAGCCTCCTTTATTAACAAATGAACGTCACTTAAATGGAAGCATTCAAGTCTAGAGTCTCTTGTTGTATATCCTAACATTTTGTTGGCCCTCCCACTTCGTTGAGTATATCTTGTACTCATCCTTCTTGTGTGATAGAAGGTGTAGGTTAGAATGCACGAATACCAAAGGAGCATGTACCTTGGTTTTTCTTCAAAAATTAGGATCTGAAGAAGAATTCACAACCTATCCACAAAGTCAATGCAACATTAATATTTGAAATGCAAAGTACTTCGAGATGCAGGAAGAGTCCACAGCAAACCACCGCCTCTAGCTCACACGGGATGAACAATGAACTTGTCTCTAGTGTGTATATCCTAACACTTTGTTGGCCCTTTTTGTATATCTATCCTTCTTGTTCATGATAGAAGGTTCAGTCTGATGTTAGAATGCACGAAGACCCAAGGAGCATGTACCTGGTTTTGCTTAGTCAAGAAGAATTCACAACCTATCCACAAAGTCAATTTAACATTAATATTTGAAATTTATAAAAGTAAAAACTTAGAAGCTCAAGACAGTTGAAAAATTAAAAAAATTAAAATCTTACATGTGATAAAACTTTTATTTCAAGTGGCATCAATATCACACATTTACGAAGAGTGGTAATCGAATGATCCTTGATGGATATGAACTTCACAAAGTCTGCTCTAACCAAGTCTTCTACTTCCAGATCTAGGAAGAGTCTAGCAAATGCCGCCTTATACTAAAAGTGATATGATATGATATCTCAATTTTGCATCTTCCTTTTCTAACTCTGAATTAAGATGGAACAAGTAAGCCTTGAGTTAGCTAAGCGAAAGAAAGGATTGTGATCGGTGGCACAATTTCATTTAGGTTGGTCCTTGATACCTTGTTTCCTTCATGGCTCACTTTTGGTTGCATAGTTAATCCCCACTTTCTAAGCTCATATATTGTTCATCCTTTAGTTGTTGCTTTGGTTGAGTATACTAGTTTTCCATTTTTAGCTATGATGCTGATAGGGTTAACCCCAATTCCCCCAATTGAACTTGCATGATACGTATTTGAGACGGATATGTCGCATCAAGTCTACTTTGTAAGCACGATACAAGGTAATCTCGGTTCTTCCTACATGGTACGTGGACCTCCCAAGTCCACGGATAACGTGATACATCTAGACATACAATCTGTGGCGTACCCGAAGAACCCGGACGCCTACTTTCCATAAATTATCAAACCAAGGAGAAATATGCCTTTTAAGGCATTGTTGGCATATGGATTTGCATTCGCATGCAAATGACATGCAATAGTGTGGGAACGAAGTCCCTCCTCAATGAAGGTGAGGCTGCCTTTATTGAAAGCCAAAACCGTATTTACACCTGTACATTCAAAATTGTATGTGGGGGGTGTTTTGGAACATCAATGGAAAGAAAAGTGAATGAGGGAGATGGAATGGAATTAAAGAAAGAAATGGAAAGGAATGAATAGAAGGAACATGCAAGAGTTAGGTAAAATAGAGCCTAATATTGCACGAAGAAGAACGACGAATAACTAACACAAATAAAATGGAGTTTGAGTTAGCTAAACAAGAATGAGTAAAGGGAACAAGTAAATAGCAAAGCTTGATCACTGTGAACAAGAACAACAGATTAATAGCGTTGACAATAAGATCCAAGACAATATTCGCATGCAAGATTTAAAACACTAACATCTAATGAACATAAGAACATCAAATGATAAAAGAGATAATGAATGGGACACAAAGTTCATAATTGTATGTGGGGGCTGTTTTGGAACATTCAAAATTGTATGTGGGGGCTGTTTTGGAACATCAATGGAAAGAAAAGTGAATGAGGGAGATGGAATGGAATTTAAGAAAGAAATGGAAAGGAATGAATAGAAGGAACATGCAAGAGTTAGGTAAAACAGAGCCTAATATTGCACGAAGAAGAACTTACGAATAACTAACACAAATAAAATGGAGTTTGAGTTAGCTAAACAAGAATGAGTGAAGGGAACAAGTAAAAAGATAACATTAGTAGCTTGATCACGGTGCTTGAACAAAACAATGAATTAATGCCCATCCATTAATGCCCATCTATCATACTTAGGAAGCTTCCATGGAGTACCAACAAAGCCACTCACGTGAATGTAGGAAAAGGATGAAAATTGAATAAACCAGGTTCCCCATTGGGAAATGACATTCATGGCTTCTTTAGAAAATCTTTCCTCTGTATTCCGATTCAAGTTCCGAATCACACGGAAGGTGAATGCTCACTCTTCTAAAATGGTGAGAGCTATTTTTGAAACTTAGTTGCGGATAGTAATGGAAGACACTATTTGATGGCCCCATGACTCCTCTTGTTTTAAGTCCAGAAAATAGCTTTCTTCTTGCTACTGCATAAGTCAGATATGATGTCATGTAGAAGCATCTAGTCATTTTAACTTTTATCAATTGTTTGTGAAGGGTATTACAAACTCTTTCTTGGCAAGGATGATACAGATAAACTGATACATCCATGGGTGGAAGATCCTAGCAGAGGGTAAACCGAAAACTTCGACTTAGGAGAGTAATCATGTCCCCGATTTCTTCCACGAACTCAATGCGGTACAGTTCTTTAGGAAGCCGGTCAATTTGAGGCCTCTTGGTCACTAACCAATTGTTATTAACCATCTTGCTCCACCTAAGGGGTTCTTCATCCCAAAATTCTTGTGTTGATTGGCGAGTGATATCCGCATTCTCAAGAAAGTCAGGTATGCCGAGCAATTCCTCAATGTGCTCTGGTGTGATTAAGAGGAAAGGCTTGCAATTATCTTTAAAAATTCCTCGCCTCTCAGGATCATAATGCTCAAGCTGCACAAGCGATAACCAACTTTGGACACTGCACCGAGACATGAAATGTTGCTGCTTGAGGTAGACCACTATGGTAAAGCCTATCCGAGAATATGGTTTTGCCTTCAGTTTTCACCCGTTCATAGAATTGTTGCACATTGATGTGACCTAGATTTGTATCAGTGATATTGTCATATGTTGACTTAATGGAACTGGGAGGGATGATTCCTTGGAATTCATACTTGAGCACGGATTTGTTCGATTTCTCCACTGGCTTCTTCGCTCTTCCTGCATATTTGTTAGATTTTTCGCCATTATGAATTTCACAGAAAAATGACTCAAGCACGCAAAATGATGTAAACGGTGTCGGGTCTTAGTCTCCGAACCACCTTCAACACAAGAAAAATATGGCTCGTTTAATTATTATTATTATTATGATTTTAAAAATAATAATAATAATTGATCCCGAATTACAAATTTTTAAAATGTGAATACAAACAAAAATATCGAGACTAAGCTTGAATTCCAGATCGGGCAACAATAATAATTTTTTTAAAAAAATCTCCCGATTATATTGATTTTATGCAGGACCAATTTTAATCTTTTTAATTCACTATTTCTCCACCTAAACACGTGAATCTCAATCCTTTACTTTCGATAGTGAATTAAATTTCCTCTGCATGCGCGAATGGTAACTTCTCTTCAATTGCATGTAGCTATTACCCAGGTAAATGCGTGGAATCCTGGCAAAAAGAAATGTATGGATTCTGCTAAAGAATGCGTGACAGTCTTTATCTTTCACATGTAAACCTCTTATTCTTCTTGGCACGTGAATTATTCTTTTTATTTTTGCCTATTTCCTCCAACGTGAACAACTGCTAACTGCTCCTTTGGTTTTGGTGTGGGATTTGGTGAATGCGTGGACTGAATTTGGTAGACCAATTTTTGCAAATGCGTTGAAACAATGACCTTGTCTTCTTTGGCCGCGTGGAAAATGTTTTTCTCTGCCTAGTTTATTGCCTGGACAGCTTCTCCTTGGCACGTGGTATCTCTATGCATGCGTGGCCTGTGTTTGGTTCTTTTTCTTGTTTTGTGTGAGATCCTCCTTTCCCTTCCTTGGCTGCGTGGAGATTAGCTTGGACTGTTCTGGCTTTTGCTGCATGGAGATTTACTTTGACTGTCCTCCTTTGCCAATGCGTGATCTTTTCATGCCTGACCTATGTGGCCTATGTGGGCTGTGAGTGGCTCCCTTTCCTCACGCGTGGGCTGTTCTGGCTTTTGCTGCGTGGAGATTTACTTTGACTGTCCTCCTTTGCCAATGCGTGATCTTTTAGTGCCTGACCTACGTGGCCTATGTGGGCTGTGTGTGGCTCTCTTTCCTCATGCGTGGGCTGTGCTTTTCTTTACCCTGGCTGGACTGTTTTGGACTGTTGTCCTCCTTTTGCGTGGTGTTTTGGGACTGGTTTTATCCTTTTCTCCAATGCTTGGGTCTTGCTTCTGGGTAATGTTTTAATTGTTTTCTTTAATCTTTTCTCCTCCTCCTGCGTTTAAAACTCTTACTTTTGGCTCTTAAGTGGACTGGCCTAGGTAAATGTGTTTTCTCCCTGATGAATGCGTGACCTCCTTTCTGGCTATTTCTCTCTTACAGGCTGCGTTGAAATTCATTCTTTCATGCATGCATGGGATCTTCAAATTGTTCCTTCTTTCTTCCTTCAACGTGAGCTTCCTCTATTCTTTTAAAACTCTGTGATGAATACACCTAGAGGAAATAATAAGGAGTTTGGAAAAACTAAAAATCCTCCAAGCTTCTTATTTACTTCGCATGACTTTTTCCAAGGAGTTTGATGGATGAGGATTTAGGAAGCTTCCTCACAACCATTTCTTATTCGTCCCGTTAAAACAACTTCCCTCTTTCCCGGGTAGTGGAATTAATTGCCAGGGGGAAGTGGGGAAATAAACAACCAATTGCCAGCGGAAATGGCAAGGCGGGCTGACAATCCCATTTTATTTCCCCATGTGGGAAATCGGGAGATTTTTGCTCGTTTGCCAATTCATTAATTTGGCAATTGGGGAAAGAAATCCCACAAGCGGAAATTAAAACAAAATTGCCAGGAAAGGGGAAATCCGGTTCGGGAAGCCAATTTGGCATCCCCGGCAATGGGAAGCGGAGGCTTATTTTTCCTCGGGAATCAAAATAAAACTTGTCAAATGAAATTTTAATTAATATTTATTTAATTAAAAACCCCAAAGTTATTAAAAATTAATTTTATCAAACAAAGAGTAATTAATTAATTAAATATTAATTAATTAATATTTAAACGCAGTTTGAGACTTGGCGAGAGGAGTTCTTGCTCGAAATGGATGAAACGAAGACCAGAACGATCACAAAAATGAGATGGTCGCGATGAGAGTGATAAATCACGCAAAGTAACACTTTTGAAAAATTTCAAAATTTCCATTTTTAAATTTATTTTGCGAAGTCAAAATTGGCTGATAACATGCATTAAAACATTTTTTTTGACTTTGTCAATGCAAAATGATGAACCCTAACATTTAAATGAATAAAATATTGAGTAAAATAACTTGCGTATTTAAATGAATAAATGAATAAAATATTGAGTAAAATAACATGCATTAAAACAAATTTTTTTGACTTTGTCAATGCAAAATAATGAACCCTAACATTTAAATGAATAAAATATTGAGTAAAATAACTGTGGAATTATAGTGTTCCTCTGGAATTTATGTTCCTTTACATGTCAAATAAAGATAGTCGTGCAGTGGATGACTTTGTTGGTGTCAAGCAAGGTGGCAACTTTCAATCAAAACATTCAATACGGTGACCTCAAATACAGAATAAAAACAGTTCACCCAAAAAATATTGTAGGTATGGAAAAATAGAGGTTAAATTATATATTTAAAAATATGTTAGATAAGATAAGATAATATTATTAAATGTCCAACAAGTGACCACAAAAATAGGTCAATGGGACTGCACCATACAAAGCAAAGTAGAGGCAACGGGAAAACCCAAAAGGGTCTTCGAAAACAACAAAAGAAGAAGAATGAGAGTACAAAGAAGGAGAGGGGGTGGAGGGAAAAGCCTCGACACCAACCCTCACGATTGTCGTCGAAGGCCAACCGGAAAGAATTTGGTGATGTGCTGATGTTTGGTGTTAGGAACTGGAAGTTATCTGAGACGCCTATGATCCGTGGAAAGTCGAGCTCTTTGGGTGAACTTGGTGGTCTGTCGCTTATGAGAGCCCTTGGCCGTGTTTGAGTCCGGATATCTCTCGTCGGGAAGAAGCTCTTCTAGTCCTGACAGATCTGATTTGAGGATCTCCACTAGGATCAGGTCCCCGCTTGGTGCCCCTCTCACCTGGGAGCACAACAAAGAAATATGTGATCCGTAGAGTAGTAGTCTCCTTGGAAGGAGGATGGAGGGAAAAGCCTCAACACGAACCCTCATGGTTGTCGCCAAGGCCAACCAAAAAAAAAGAATCAGTGATGTGCTTTGATGTCGGTGTCAGAATCGGAGGCATGCTGCGACGCCTATGATCGGTGGTGGAAAGTTGAGCTCTTTGGGTGAACTTGGTGGTCTGTTGCCTATGAGAGGGGGCCCTTGGCCGTGTCTGAGTCCGGATATCTCTGGTTTGGGAAGAAGCTCCTCTAGTCTTGACAGATCTAATCTGAGGATCTCCACTAGGATCAGGTCCCCGCTTGGTGCCCCTCTCACCCGGGAGCACAACAAAGAAAGATGTGATCCATCGAGTAGTAGTCTCCCTGGAAGGAGGATGGAGGACCCCGTCACGAGCTTAAGAGCTTCTTGTAAATAGAGAGTGAGACACCTCTGATCATAATACCTAAAGAAGGTCGTGAAAAGACAATGAAACCTCCTCTCGATCTCATAGTAGATGGGGCATCGGAAAATAAAGTGTTCCTCTGTCTCAATCTCCTGGAGGGAGCAATGCTTTGGAAAATCCTCTTGATTGATCCAACTCAACCCGAAGCCTCTGTGGGAGCCAACTCTGAACTAGCCTAGGGAAATGCAAAGAACATGCATCCAATGTCGGGAGATATAGGTGGGCCGAATGATGAGTCCATTGTTGACTTCGAGGAAGTGATTGGCATAGAAGGCCATCTTCAGGCGTAGCTCATCTTGGGGTTGGTCCAAGTAATTTGAATGAACTGTCTGTATATATCCTCTTAGATGATTCGTGCAGTCGTGCACTGGAAGGAGGTGGGCAGGAGCTTCCATGGAGTACCTGAAAGGGGGGAGACGGTCCATGTTGATCCCGAGGGATCCAAGGAGATGAGAAACCCCGGCATACCAAAGAAACATGGCCACTATGGTAAAAAAGAACAATGGCCTTAAGAAGAATGGTAGCAAGGATGATATTATGAGAAATAGTCTCTTTACATATGATGATCCATTTGAGATGATCCATTTGAGAAAAAGGATCTGAAATCGCTCAATAAAGCCCGATCCGACTTCGAGTAGGGAGGGACCCCAAATCTCGAACCATAGAGAAGGTGGGTCTCACAAGAGAGTCCGAGAGAGACATCTTGGATAACGTGTCCTAAAAAAGTGGTGGCGAAGCACTTGTCTCTCCAAGATCGCAAGGGAACCATACCCCTTGATGCGGGGTTGAATAGTTGGGCGTAGACTAAAGCAAGGTCCAGAGAAGAGAACCCCCAGATAGGTATGGGAGTTGGTGATCTCCAGCTCCTTCCCTTTGTAGAAGAAATGGAAATCGGAGGTCTTCAGCACATTGAAAACCATAACCTTGGTTTTAGCCAAAGAGTTATTGTAAGTTGTCTATGATCACAGAAGAGGGCTCAAAAGTCAAGTCTGTCTGTCTGTAAATCCCCTCGGCGAAGAAGCCAAAAGGACCACATCATCCGGGAAGAGATGTAGATCAAAACCTGGTGAAGAAGACAACAGCTTCGTCTTGTATGTGGTCCCGGAGAAATTCCTCCAACTCATCAATATAAATACCAAACATAGTAGGAGAGAGAGGGCAGCCTTGCTTAACCCCGATGGTGCTCTTGATGAAGTCGGAAAGCCCAGCAGTAGAAGACGAAGGCGACCCCCTACCCCCGTCCCGAAAAGTGGTGGCGGAAGCACTTGTCTCTCAAGATCGCAAGGAACCATACCCCTTGTTGATGCGGGGTTAAATAGTCGGGCGTAGATTGAAGCCGAGTCGAGAGAAGAGAACCCCCAGATAGGTGTAGGAGTTGGTGATCTCCAGCTCCTCCCCTTTGTAGAAGAAATGGAAATCGAAGGTCTTCAACACATTGAAAACCATAACCTTGGTTTTACCCAGGTTGACTGTAAGCTGTCTATGATCACAAAAGAGGGCTAAAACGTCAAGTTGTCTCTGTAACCCCTCAACAAAAGAAGCCAAAAGGACCACATCATCCGCGAAGAGAAGAATGTAGATCAAAACTTGGTGAAGAAGACAACCATCTCTCCCCGTATGTGGTCCCGGAGAAATTCCTCCAACTCATCAATATAAATACCAAACAGAGTAGGAGAGAGAGGGCAACCTTGCTTAACCCCGATGGTGCTCCTGATGAAGTCGGAAAGCCCAACAATAGTACGAAGGCGACCCAAGACCTCCTCATACAACCGAATGATGGCGACAAGAAGGGTTTGGAAATACCAATGTCTCTAAGTCTGTGGAAAAGGGCTTCCCGCGGAACAGAGTCAAAGGCTTTCCGAAAGTCCACAAAGCAGCAGAAGACTCTGGATGAATGGTGACGTGCTTCCTCAATGATAACACGAGAGGGTGAGAATGTGATCAATAGTCTGGTACCTTGTCCTAAAACATGCCTGTCCTCTAGCTCTGCACTGGTACTGCTCAAGAAACTCAGATAGCTGCAAGTGGAGAACAATGGCGTACAATTTGGAGAAAGTGTGACCCACCATAATTGTCCTGTAATTATTAGGATCAGAGGTAGGACCGGATTTGTGAATAGGATGGATAATATGGTGGGACCAAGGTTGTGGGAAGCCAGTACACACCACCTGATTGAAAAGGTCTACTAAATAACCACATGGTGCTGATCCCATGCTTGAAAAACTCGCCTGCTAAGCCTTCCTCATCTCTTGCTGCTGCGCATTCATCACCGAAATGGCCTTCTTAACATTAGTGTAGGTGAAGATGTGGCAGGTGGAGGGTGGGGACACAACCTGGGTTTGGGGCTGACCAGGGATATCATAAAGGGTGAACATAGTGTGGGGGTCAAGGTCCAGGGGTAAGGGGGAGCGCCGGGGAATGATGGTACGCCAAAAGCGTTTGGGGAATGCAAAAGTGAGGTGCGGAGATCCCTTCTTCCTTCTTCGTGGGCAATAAAGGTACGCTTCTTGTGGCGAAGGAGATTACGATAGGCAATTTTGAGGGAGGGGAAGGATGGGAGGTCATGGGTAAAGGCCATGCGGAGCTGGCGGTGAAGGTTTTGCAGTCGTCATCATACCATTGGTTCATGGGGCATGTCCTCGTACCAAGGGGCCTGGAGGTGGAATGGGGGTAGGAAAGCAAGGCTGCCTCGTGGATAGCAGTGGCAAGAAGGTTGTACATCCTGTCAGTGGGGAACATAGTGAATTGGGATAAGGGGGAGAAGTTGACGGAGATGAAAGGAGAAGGTTATGGGGTCACCCTCATCAAGTCTCAGAGTGGTACGTGGAGGGCAGTGAGGGGGCTAGGGGTTTGGGGAGTAGTTTCCAAGGAGAATGAGAGGGCCACATGGTCAGCGAGGGGAATGGGGGAGATGGAAAAGTGGTGGATAAAGGGAAGAAGGTCAGGGGTAGTCATGACGTAATCAACTACACTAGCGCCACCACAGTGAGGTCTGCAGGTGAAGAACTGGGAATCTGGGAAACAAGATATGCCATTAAGGATCAACAGGTCATGAGATTCCCCCATCTGTAAAAGGTGTCGGCCATATGTCGTCAAGGGCCCTGCCACATCATCAGACTCCCTCTGAAGACCAACAGAACCCGGGTCCACCTCCGAAGTACAAAGAGCATCAACAGTCCTGTCATGAAATGGGACTTGGGAGTTTTTGGTTCGAGCATTGAAATCACCCAAAAGGATGACCTCACCAACTTAATAACTTAATATAAATTATATATTTTTAAAATAATTTAAATTACAACTAATAAAACAATACCAAATAAATTTTAATCATATTGACAACTTCATATCCTTTTACCCTCTTACTCGAATCTGCGATAACTCAATATTTAATCATATTGACGACTTCATATCCTTTTAATCATATTGACTAAAAAATGAGTAAAATGAGTATATGTGTGTATATATATATATAATCTTTAATTTTTTAATATATATGTACGGACGTATCGTACCCAAGGGTTTTTTTAAAATTGATGTATCCGCGTATCAAACCCATACCCATATTCGTATCCTGGCAACATAGATTTTTAGGGTATTGAAATGGCTTTGAGTTTTCTGCCAGTGTAACTTTCAATCTTCTTGTCATCTTAGCATTTAGGTCTGCCCACAAGGCAACGGTACTTATGAGACAAGTGGTTTCTTTTCCAACTCTGAATTCAGGGTTGCGATCAGTTTCACAACTTCTTTTAGCTTGTTGTCATAAACTTCCTTTATAAAATGGCATTTAAATCCTTATTGTTGGTGTTTTGCGAGTTTCTCTTACAACAGTTCTAAGCTTATATGTTGTTCTTTCAACCTGTTAGCCAAACTAACATTTAGTGCATAAGCCCTTGTTATCCTTGACGAATCATCTACTATCTTTGTGTCTTTGTCGTGTAGGTTTTGTTTTGATTTTGTAGACTAGTTCTCCGTTTTTCCTTCAGGGGGCTAAGTTTGTTTTCAGTTTCAGCATTAATCACATGATTGTTGGGTATATGGGTTTTCTTTAGACTGTGGAGCATATACGCAAAAAAAAAGTTCTATAATCATCCTTCAAAGCCGAGTCTGGAGTTTCAGCTGCAAAATACGATGCTCTGTTTTTCAAGGCTTTTCAATAAAGTACATCACAAACTTTATTTTAGTATAATTGAGCTTTCAGAGGGTCATGACGTCCAAAATGTTTTTCAACAACCCGACTTCAAATATTCCTTTAGCTTTTTCAAATTTCATTTCTAATACTAGAAATTACATTTCTGGATTGCAATCTGTCCTTTGTATTTGCTTTTACATACATAACTTTCAATTTTATGCCTAAACATTTGTGCTTTGCATTCTTCTTGCTCTATTTCATGTCCTTCACAGTATGATATATCCCTTTGTAAATTTTTTCCATGACGAAGGTATATCCAGAATGATGCTTTGATTTGACTCTTTTGAGTTGTTGGACCAAATCTGAGTTGTTGGACGATGTACAGATTTATTGACATTGGACATTGTACATTGTTGGACAATGTACAGATTTATTTACCGTATAGACCAATGCATTTATAATATGCTTTATTAGGGTTTATATGTCTACTTCATGCTGTAAATGCCTCTAAGCAGTCGCGGTGTAAATATTCCTAAACAGTCACAATATAGGCAATGCATATTTAATATGCTTTTATTATAATGAGAGCAAGTACTTTAGAGCATATGACATACATGTTGGTAGTCAGAATTTATTTTTACATGTTAGTAACTGTTATTATAATGAGAGCAAGTGTACGGCTGATACAGAGACAATATTACCTTGGGGAAAATGTAGGGTTTATATAGGGTACCCCTGGCTAAAATCATGTGTATAACAGCAACATCTGTACATTTTCAAAAACACTATTTAGTTCGACAAGTTATATTTAGCTTATATTCCTCTTACATTAACATAGACCGAGACAATTGTAAGATCGGATAACCATCTAACCTTTAAAAATATACAATCCAATCTACTGCAGAATGATTTGAGAAACTGACTGGGAATCCAGAAGCACAACAACACTGGGAAAAGATTAGCAAGGCCTCAAATATTTTCTTCCTTACAGGGCTAGTGTTGTTCTTCCACTGTTATGCCTTTAGAAGAATGGTTATGATGCATCTGAAATTGAATCTTCTAAATCAGTAAGGAAACCTTGAAGGACATAAACTGACTGGGAATCCAGACGCACAACAAAACTGGGGAAAGATTATTAAGGCCTCAAATATTTTCTTCCTGACAGGGCTAGTGTTGTTTCTCCACTGTTATGTCTTTAGAAGAATGGTTATGATGCATCTCAAATTGAAACTTCTAAATCAGTAAGGCAACCTTGAAGGACTTAAACTGACTGGGAATCCAGAAGCACAACAAAACTGGGGAAAGATTAGCAAGGCCTCAAATATTTTCTTCCTGATACGGCTAGTGTTGTTCCTCCACTGTTATGCCTTTAGAAGAATGGTTATGATGCATCTGAAATTGAATCTTCTAAATCAGTAAGGCAACCTTGAAGGACATAAACAAGTTTTCCATCGTCCCTAGATCTGTTGGTTGTATGTTACATCAACAGATAGGGTATTCTTATCCTCTCCTACATGCTCATCATCTTCCAACATTTTATTAACGATTTCTTCCGTAAATTCTCGATCATTAGAAGCATTTTTCAGTTCACATTTCTTTAAGGCCAAATAACCCGTTTCATGTTTTGCATTCTTCACAGCAGCCTCAACATCTATATTTCAAAATTGTTGAGCACTGAATTCCATGGTGTAGAAGATCAGAATCAGCTATGGTTCCTTTCTTTGCTCTCATTTTTGAAGGTCTGAAATTGATTCCATTGGATTATGATTCTGGAAATGCTTCATAATGGAGAGTCTAGACTTTTGACAATGTCATTTGAATCTCAGATAGAACTAGCGAGTGCCTTTGGCGAATGCCTTTCTTCTCACAATGATATAATCCAATTCTATTGTATGAGTATAAATTTGACCTGTAGAGAATCTTCATACGGAACAGAGATCTCCTCAATATTCTACTTCCACTGTTTTCATCAGGTGGTCCTATAATGAGGGAACATAACACGACTCTGGATATTTTCATGAAGTTTGAATCAATACTATTGAATATAAATCTCCTTCTAAAGACCAATGGGACTTAGAATGCCAGTCTATAACTCAAAGCCTTTCAGTCCTTGTTATTTCAACACTTATAACCTCTCAACATTTAGGGTGGCTCCAGATCAAGAGTAATTTTGCGATAGGAGGCTACTTCTGCATCTTTTGTTTTTTTTTTACACTAAATTTAGGCTTGTGATTAGTTGCACAATTTCATTTAGTTTGGCAATCAATTCCTTATTTCCCTTTGCATTTAGGGTGGCTCCGATCAAGAGTAATTTTGCGATAGGAGGTTACTTCGCATCTTTTGTTTTTTTACACCGAATTTAGGCTTGTGATTAGTTGCATACTTTCATTTAGTTTGGCAATCAATTCCTTATTTCCCTTTGCATTTTGGCAATCAATTCTAAGCTTATCTGATGTTCATCCTTTAGGTGTTGCTTTTTTTTTAAAATTTTAATTTTTTTTTTTATTAGGATAAACTTTGAGGGTGTTGAAAGGACCCACATCCTTGTACAATTGAGGATATTTGAGAGGATCCACAACCTTGGTTACAATGAAGGGGACCACCATTAGGAACCCAATTGAAGCAACCATGAAACCATAATGAAGATGCAGCGACCAAAACAAGCGAGAGATAACAACAAGCGATGCGGTGAGTGGAGCAGCAACCAAAGGACGGTGTTACGAGAGAGAAGCAACAACAACAACGAGTGAAGCAAGGGTACCATGGGTGGGCACAACATGTGACGAGAGAAGCAAGCATGGACCAATGATTATACGATAGTGAGTGAAGCATCACTTTCTCTAAGACAAGGGTGGGCTTGGTCAGCCGAGTGATCCGAGAAAGCAGCGCCCAAGTGAGTGAAGCAACAACCAACGACAACAACAACTAGTAACGGTAGTTAGTGAAGCAACAACCAATGGAGTGAAGTAATGGAACCAACGGCAAGCGATTAGCAAGAAGCGGTGACCAAGGACCAACGACAACACAATGAGCAGAGATGCCGCATCTTGTGGCGAAACCACCTCCGAGGAGGATCGTGTCTCGGGGATTTGAACATGGGTGGGCAAACACATAACCATGTGACTTGACCGCACCACTCCCACCCCATCGCAAGCCTATGGATGGTAAACCCTTTTATTATACCAGAGATATGAACTGGAGTGGTGGAGGAGCACTTTCTCTAAGTGGGACATGAGGGTGGGTTTGGGTCCTTAATGTCCTCCGAGTGATCCGCATTCGGTGAGTGCCCCACCGTGTTCCGTTTGGTCCATATGGAGAAATTCGACCCCTACCTCAAGGTGTCCCCATGGCCACTTATTGAAAGCTTCCAATGGACTTAACAAGAATGGAACTTGGGTTGATGATTACAAACTACTTGTAACTCACCAATAGCCCAGACCTTGAGTCCTTTAGTTTGCTTTGATTGAGTATCCCGACTTTCCAATTTTGGTGAAACCACCTCCGAGGAGGATCGTACCTTAGGGGATTTGAACATGGTGGGCAAGCACATAACCATGTGACTTGACCGCACCACTCCCACCCCATCGCAAAACTATGGATGATAAACACTTTTATTATACTAGACATATGAACTAGGAGTGGTGGAGGAGCACTTTGTCTAAGTGGGACATGAGGGTGGGCTTGGGTCCTTAATGTTCTCCGAGTGATCCGCATTCAGAGCGCCCCGCTGTGTTCCGTTTGGTCCATATGGAGAAGTTCGACCCCTACCTCAAGGTGTCCCCATGGCCACTTATTGAAAGCTTCTAAAGGACTCAATGGGAATGGAACTTGGGTTGATGATTACAAACTACTTATAACTCACCAATAGCCCAATACCTTGAGTCCTTTAGGTGTTGCTTTGATTGAGTATACCGCTTTCCAATTTTAGGGTATTGAAACGGTTTTGACTTTCTGCTAATTTCAATTTCAATCTTTTAGTCATTTTAACAATTTTGACATCTTAACATTTAGGGCTGCCCACGGGGGCAATGGTACATTTTACCCAAAGGAAAATTATCATATATTTATTCTTTATTCAATTAGAGACTAAAAATGTCATGTCCCCTTTTTCAAATTAAATAAATCGGAAGACCCATAGCCTATCCTTCATTTCCCGTAGGCTAAAGGGGGTGTTGCAAGGAAATAAATTAATAATTTAATTTAAGTTGGCCAAAAGTAACTTTATGTTATATTTATAAAAAGGCAACTTATGTTATATTTAAAGGTTATATTTTTAATAAAGCAAGTCAACGACAAAATAGAAGAGGGACATTGCTTTGTGGGTGCTTTTCCTTGGGAAAAGTTAAAGTTATAAAAAGAGCGTTGGGTTCATTGGAAGGGATCACTTTTCAATCATCTATGTTTACATTGTGAGTTTGAGCTTCTACTTCAACTTTCAGCATTTGAAGATGAAAACCCTTGGCTGTTCGGCACCCTCTGGTTTCCAAGGTTGGATTTGAGGGTGAAAACCCTTGTCCATAAGAGTGATTCCACCCATGGATCAAATTTGTGTTCAAATAATTGCTACAGATTTGCTACAGCGACGCTACATTGATGTCAGCCCTAAATAAGATTGCTACAGTGACATTAACCCTAAATAAGATTGCTACAGTGATGCTATTGCCGTACTAGGGTTTCAGATCTACCATTTCAGACTTTTGGACATTGCTGGCAGCTAGGGCATCATTCTTCAGCCAGCTTGGACGTCATTTCCAGCCAATCAATTCATCCATACTGTGATCTGTACAAGCACGGGTTCTACCCTTGGGGTTTGCCGTATGTAAATGCCAAGAGGGCATAAAAATCTAAGGTTACAATTCTGAATTTTGCATGCATAATTTTGGCTAGGGTTTCAGCCAATATATTTTGTTTTGTACTTTGCATTGTAATATGATTTTAATAAAACACAATCTTTAGGTGCACTGAGGCACCATACATATCAGAGAGATTGATAATAAAATCAAATCTCAGATATGCTTATTAGGCTCCAAACTTATACAGTTAAAATACAGTCCGAAAATTCGAACTGATGACACTACAAATGAGCACATATTCTTCTCAAAAGTCATATGCTGAAAGCTCCTGACCAAATTAAAGACAAATTACAGTCATCCATAAAGATATCACTCTACATGGGCTATGAAATTAGATCAGATAATTTCACCCAGCAGAGTTGTGTAAACCTAAATGACTTAAACAGACTGCCAAGACTCTGAAGTAGACCGATCGGATGACTCTAACAATAAATATTTCCAGCTTGGACAACCTATCAGCAATTGTGTTCAGTTTGCGAAAGGCATGTGAATGTGATCAAAGAAAATAGTCTTTGAGCTGTTCTGCCAAAGAGAGTGGTGCAATATTCTGAATACTTTGTTGATTATTCATCCATTTGATGACCAAAAGTAAATCACAAAATTTACTTATTATTATCAGAGAGAGATTGATAATAAAATCAAATCTCAGATATGCTTATTAGGCTCCAAACTTATACAGTTAAAATACAGTCCAAAAATTCGGTCTTGACACTACAAATGACCACATATTCTTCTCAAAAGTCATATGCTGAAAGCTCCTGACCAAATTAAAGACAAATTACAGTCATCCAAAAGATATCTGTTTCATCTTGAATATCCTAAAAAATTTCGTTTCCCAAAGAGCCATATTAGCCATTTTCGCCAAATACCCAGTATGCCCAAAATTGTTATATTCTCATTGCCGGGATTTGTCTCATGGAAATTTGTATTTAATTATTTTGAGCCCCGTTTGAGGCAATTTGCGCTCCGATTTAACTCTGTTGTGATCGTACATATCATTATTCCTATATACCAGTAGGGTTTTAACTAGGAATGAGTTCTGGACTTTATTTGTGACTTTTGGCAACGTTTTGTGTTTTTGTGTTTTCCCTGTTTCATTTTCTGTGAAATTTCTCTAGATCAATTCCTTTGCCGGTTTGGCCTGATTCTTGGCCTGGAGTAATTGGAGATCATATACGCACGTTATGCCAGAAGGAAGTCGCCATCGAGGTCTGGTTCACTGGGAAAAGATGAAGTCGTGCACCAAAAAGCCTCTTCTGGGTTGGCCGCATTTTTGGAAAAAGAAGAATTGAAGTGGATCATGGGAAAATTAGAAGCAACAGGCAGGTGGGAATTTTGTACCTGCCTAACAAGGTACTTTTTCCCATGGAAGCAACGCCACTTAAGTGACAATGGGAAAATTAGAGGCAAGAGTAAAGGGAATTTCTTACCCGCCTTAGGGTAAAAATTCCCATCAGGAATAAAAGAAAATCACTTAAGTGAATCATGGGATTTTATTGCTGCCTCAGTAGGTAAATAATCCCATTATGAAAGTCAAGTGACTTAAGTGAATCATGGGATTTTCAAAAAGTGCTGCCTTTGGAGGTAAAAATCCTTGTCAATGTGTTTTTAAAATAGAATTCATCCAATTTTGTCAAAAAGTGCGCCCTTCGGAAAAAGGTGGTTGAAAGGCAGCCTTTAAATTAATTAATTTAATTAATTATTCAGCCCATGTCAAAAGTGCGCCCTTTGGGAGAGGTAAAAGTCAATTCAAAGGTGGCTAAAGGACAAAAGGTGGGCTTGAAAATAGATCGTTCTAAAATTAAATAAATTTAATTTATTTAATGGCAGCCCTTTATGTCAAAAAGTGCGCCCCATTTGGGAGAGAGATAATACTTTTTAAAGTATTAAATGATTAAATTAATTCCTATTTTCAAAGGGTTATAAGGTCAAAGCATACCATGAGGCTTGAGTTAATTAATGGAAGTAAGTCTAAAATTAAATAAATTTAATTTATTTAATGGCAAAAGAAAGCATGCACAAAATAGGCGCCCATTCAAGAGTGAAGCTTATTAATTAATTAATTAATTAAAGAAGTCAAGAATATTTGAATAGCAAAGGCATTAATTAATTATAGAATCACAAGGATTATATAAGCAGGGGCTGCCATAAGGATGAATTAATTAATTCACAGGTAAAGAAGTGCAGCCCAGAGGAAAAGTGCGCCCCATTTGAAGAGGATTTTTGCTCAAAAGAAGGTGAAATTAATGCTAAAAGCTTCCAATTTTGGCGCACAGGTTGAAGGAAGTTGATTTGTGTCTGGATAATTGTTTGCATAAGTGATACAGGTGCTCAGGTGAAGTTGGTAAAATTCATGCTCACTTTGCATGCAAATAAAACATCAATTTTTGGGGCAAGGAGCTTGAATTATGCAGATTTTTATGATTAAAATCCACTGTTCATGTTCCGGTTGCCATCTTTGTCTGAATTAATTGCAGGAATTCATTACAGGTGCTTTACAAAAGAAAAGGAGCTTTAATCAATGTCCAATACATTGAATATATCCTCCGAATCTGAAGAATTATCCAGATCTCGCACTGGCTTTTGAAGAATTCCGGCCGAATAAGAAGAAAAAAAGAATTATTCAGACAAAGATAGACAAAGCCATGGCAAAGAGGGATGAAAAAGAAAGCACAACGGAGTCATGCATCACTTCCAAATTTGCAGACATAGAGACACAGATCTAGGTCCGAACCTCTTTCCGAATTGATTGATTGATAGATCCAGAGCAGAAAGACTTCACCATCATGCGTGCAGTTAAAAGCAAAGGAATTATTCGAGCTCACAGCCTTTCCATACACAAAACCTGCCAAGCAGTTCGTTATGGAGTGTGCTAGGTCTTACCATCCTTCATCCAGATCAATGCGAGATGCTACGGGAAAACAATAATTCGATTGGACGCAGAGTTCATCAATTATTGCTTGAAGATTCCGGCTCGAAAGGTGGTGACTTCCATTAGCATTCAGGATGCCGGCAGCAGGTGGGAGAAGCATAGAGTTGACTGCGTGAACATAATGAACAACAGATACATGAAGAAGCCCAGATCTCCTTCTAAGTTCCCAAGAACTCTTCCGCGGTCCAATCTGGTGCAGGAGGTAGATGATATTGCCAAATTGTTATGCAGGATAAATGGCGAGGCGAACGCTCACACTTTCCGTACATGGATGTATGCTTTCATCAGACCATTGAAGTCAACAAGGTTGATTCCATAATCAATTGGTCGGAAATCATTAATGACAACATTGGTGAGCAACTCCGAACGTGAAGCGATACTTTCAACTTCAAAATGACTTCCTATTTGGTATATGCAGCAGCTTCACAAGGCATCTTCTCCAAGCTGGATAGATGTGGCGTTCTTTCTAAGGACCCCATTTTCGAGTGCTACCCACAACTTACTGTACCTACGTGCAAGAAAGATTTCAAAGTGGTCAATGATGGATTCTTCTACGAATTCATTTACAGGCTGGACAGGACCTAAAGGCCAACAGGGTGAGCAAGGAAGCATGGGAAGTCAGATCCAAAATCGCGCCTATTCATTCAATTTTGCATGATTTCACATACCTCAGGGTTACCGCTTTTCTAGAGAACCGGTTAAGCTTCCCAGATATCCGAATGATAGATTGATCACCATGGAGCTGAGCAGACAACTTGTGGAGATACACGACCTTCAGTCGAAACGACACAAGTCTACGGGCTTCTTCCCGATCACTGTGGGACATTATAGCTGCCAGAGCATTCATAAGGCCCGAGGATTGGAAGCGGAAATGTTATCCGAGTATGAGCAAGAGTTCTTTCCGGCACGACTGAACTTCGATCCATTTGGAGTAGCCAGGAAGACGATCTCCCAGGAGTACGCACATGTGCCTTCATTAGAGGATTTCTGGATGAAGTGCAAAAGTGAGTACGAGGTTAGAAAGAAGGATTTCAGCAGGCTATCAACACGGCAAGTGTTCGACTTTGGACTAGCACGGATACTTATGGATCTTAAAGATGATGGGAATGTGTTACTTGACGCTTACCATCAAATGGGAGGAGATAGAGCCGTACTTCAGGATAACGTAGGGGCTGCCATACGATTAAGAAAGGTCTGGCGCTGTTCTGGTGAATACTTCAAACTGTTGTTGACGAAGGGATACTGCCTCGATGAAGCATTGATGAATCAAATCACGGCAACTTCGGCACAGGAGATTCCCTCAAGAGGAAGCACGGAGGAGAAAGCAACAGAAAAGGTCCGAGAAGATGAAAGTGCACAAAAGATCTCAATCAAAGGAGAAGATCACTTCCACGGCTATGACTTTAGTTCCGCTTCTCCAAAGATCCAAGATTTCACCGATCACAGCACCTCAAAGCAGACACTTCCATGCCTCCACCGAATCCGCAACATTCATCTTCTCTCCTCACCACCCGCTCAAAGACTGCTCCGTAAGAGACGCTGAAGCCGCAGATGGCAGAGTTCGAAAGAGCTTTGTCCTCGATGATTCAAGATGGCAGCCATAACACTCGTAGCAGCTTTCTGATGGAGAGGAAACAGAGCGGAGATAGAGTGCACTCAAAGAACTTCTCATTCTCCGAGAAGTAACTTCTCGTAATGGTTGGCTTCAGCAGCTGGTTCCGTGGCTAGAGTGGAAATGAACTTGAGGAACACGACTCACAAACTACCCGAGTCTAGGCGAAAAGACAAGAAGACCTAAAGTTGCTAAGGTAACTTCAAGGTTGATCATCGAGGATCGGGGCGTAAGTTTGCCGAGATGTCAGTTCCGGCGAAGGAAAGAAGGAAGATGAGCTCACGGCGAAGATGTAACAAGAACTGTGAGTACCCATCGGTCAAGCCACCACAAAAGATCAAGCAGATACACAGATATCGATAGATGCTCTATTCCTTAGGCTTGACAGAGAAAAGGCGAGAAAGACGAGCTTCGTAAGGTGTATCTCAACAGGCGAGATCATAGCCAAGGTCATAAACCTTCCACTCAACCCATTTCAGAGTGTGAGTGATCATCTTATGCAGAGATGGAGGATGCAAGCAATCGTGAAAGCTATCGACGAATGGAAGAATCTGATTATTCGCAAGCTTCGTACAACTCGAGAGGTGCCACCCGCCAAGGTTATGAATGATGCAAAGAAATCAGTCAAGCAACCGGTGACGAGCATAGTAGATATGAACACAATGCGAGAGTAACCCGAGTACTTTGGCCGAAATCAACAAGTCACCGAGAGAAGTATTGGTCATGCAGAGCAGAGCATTGTACCGACGGATCGGATCAGAGAAGGGGAAGCAACTGAGTTTGCAGATCTTTCCGCTTGAGATCTCAGAGTTTTGTCAAGAGGATGCAGCACTCGAGAGTAGACATCGTCTTTACTGCATAAAGATCATTTCTTTCACCGAGGAGGAAGTGGTCGAAATGTTACTTCATACGTACGGATCATTCCTAGCAGAGTGCCTAATTCCTTGGAAGGGTCTCTTCTGATGGTACAAAAGAGAATTGATGGAGCTACTAAACCTTTCACGATGAATTCCATTAGCAGACTGGTGGCACTGCAGCGGATATCGTGAGGTTCGGGCCAAGCTTGTAGGATGTGGAAGCATGTATCAAGGTGTCAACGAAGGGATGCACATAGCTCAGACAAAAAAAGCAAGCAAAGTGGCTAAAATAGATGGGAAGATGTCAATTACATGTTCGACAAGTATATCCAAAGATCGTAACAAAAAGAAGACATAAATGTTACAACTGGCTTGACTTCTTCTTTATTCTTTCTTCTTCTATTTTCCACGCTCCCGATGAAATTGTAAAACTTTAAAGTTATTGGTTTTAAACCATTACTTAAAGTTATGTGGAACAATTCTATTAGTTAAGTGATACATGTGTCACTTAAGGAGAAGTTAGTGGAGGATGATTGCCAAATGTCATCTTTACTTGTTTATGTTTCAGTTCAATTGAGTTTCCCATTTGTACTTTCCCTTCTACATTCTATAAGTAGAAGAAGAACCTCCGGTTAATGATCAGAATTTGTAAGCAGCATCCTTGTGTTCCAGACTTTGTGCCAAAACCCTCGAGAGCCACTAAGCAAAGGAATATACAGAGCAGATTTCCGAGAACTTTGTGTCACGGTGTATTGTGTTTCTAGCTTTTATCTTAGATCTTTTAATAAACTTTGTGTTATTTTAGATCTAGATCTAGAGCTACCTTTGCTTATAATTCTGTGTTTATATCTATTGGTTTCTTCTATGTGCATGCAATCAACTCTGCTATCTATTGATTGGGATGCACATCTTCCCATTTCTTCTCTCGTGTTTATATAATTCCCTTCTTCTATAAATATTTCTTTCTTTAAACAACCAAATATTTCTATGGTTCATGTGCTGAATCATTAAAGTAAAACCCCATATAGATACTAGCATACTTTAATTGACAAATCTGACACGGGAGCCTCACCGGTAAATGAGGGAGCCATAAGTTCGCTGTAATTGTTAGTTCCCCTGCCCAAACAAGCTCTGAACTTTATATTTTGAATGTAATGGCAACACAACATTGGAACGCATTCTCTTTGTGTCCCAAGAATACAAAATGGGCACTGTTGGGGACGCTTTTAAAGCAGTTGATCATGTCGTTAGGCCTTTCTTATTTTATATGTAAGATGGTATATGACGCATTCAGAGCATTTATTGGTAAACCCACTCGGCACTAGATTCTGGAAAAGCTTTGCTTCTCACTGCTTTCACTATCTAGATTCTAATGTATTTGGAAAATAAAAATATAAGCTTTCCAGATAAATCGGAGCCGATACCGGAGAAGGAACTTGACAAACCGGGCATCAAATTTTTGGATTTGTTTGGGTACCTATCCATGTTGCTCATGAAGGGCGCTGTGGAGGCTTGAGCAACACTTGCAATTGATTGAGCTCAGGTTACTCTCTTTGTGCATGACTCCAATAGCCTTTACTGCTATGTAAATTGCCTCCCAAATCTTGTCCTCTTCAAACTGGACTGCCCACTCCCTGCAACTCTTTATTAGCGTACCAGGTACTTGTCATCCACTAGAGCATTCACACTACTGTGATTACGGCTGAGAATTAGCTTACAGACTCTGTAGTTGCTGTAACTGCTTGCTATTGCATCCCAATCCTCAGAATCCTGCAGTGATCTTCCATCAGCTTTTGCATCCCAATCCTCTAAATCCTGCAGTGATCTTCCAACAGCTGGTTTGATTTCCTGGGCTTTAAGAGTTTCTTCCTCGTGTTGGCTGCAACTACCAGGTTCTGCAGTTTCAGATGCTCTTTAGCTTCTTTGTATAGGTTGTCAATGGCAGACACAGCCCGTGCCATATCAGCTTGGCCGGATTGTGATGTTTCTGAAGAAGAAAGTACTTGCCTGCGTAGATTTAGCAGCCTTTGAAATTCATTGTAGGCAGCCACACTTACTCTATCGGCTTCAATGTCTATAACTTTAAGCAAATCCATTGAAGTGGGATGTTGAGGATCAGAATTCTCAATAAATGTCATCAGGTCCCAAGCTTGTGTGAAAGCTCTTATAGCTTCTTCCATGTGACCCACATTCCTGTAAAAAGGCAAAAGTGTGATGATGATATTGAGCAATGATATGGCCGTCATCCTAGTGCTATTTTCTTCGAGGGCGGGAAAACATGGTGCAACAATCTCCGACCGCTCAAGATTTTGTATGACCTTTTCACCATCATCGGATTGTGGGCCGAAACTGATCTCTAACCATTGAGATGAGATCCTTCATTGGCCGTTTTTTTTGCTTTTTTAAAGTGCTTATTTGATTGCTTCACAGATTTTCATTGGCTACTCATAGGCTTGCCGTTTTCAGCTTCTCCGAGCATGCATACTTGCTCCGAGTTTTCCATGTATTTTCTAAACTCTTCAAAGCCATGAAAGGTCTCTCTTTCATAATTGGAGTAGTAAGACAAACAATGCTTCCCGCTAGACACCCGCGCACAAACTTGAAGCCAAACACGAGCTCCGAGATGAACCAACAATGTTTACTATAGAAGACATACAATTTACAAGGACCAAAGCACATATTTTGATTGCTTCACAGATTTTTCATTGGCTACTCATAGGCTTGCAAAAGCTTCTCCAGAAGCATGCATACTTGCTCCGAGAGTTTTCCATGTATTTTCTAAACTCTTCAAAGCCATGAAAGGTCTCTCTTTCATAATTGGAGTAAGAAGACAAACAGTCGCTTCTACTGCTAGACACCCGCGCACAAACTTGAAGCCAAACACGAGCTCGAGATGAACCAACAATGTTTACAATAGAAGGCAGACGAGCACAATTTACAAGGACCAAAGCACATATAGTAAGTTATGTAGCTTCATTGTTGTAGCTATGTGAAGCCACAACCCGATGAATATACCATGATCTTTCATCTTTAGAAGTGCTGGTTTAGGCGCCGATTTTGATAGTTATACATTTTTATCAGATCTAAGATACTCCTTCCCCATTAGTCCTCCACATCAAAATAATAACTCCGCTCGGTGATCTTGTGTGTATTATTAATAAAGAATCTTGGATAGTACACTACTCTGTACAGTGAACCATCTCCTAAAGATGACCTCCTCCTATTATGATGAAAGCCCACTGAAACACCAATGTGGGAACCCTAAACTCGTATAATTGTCAGTAGTCACTTGCTTGAGTAGTAGCGGGTGCCATTATTTGTTTAACAACCAAGAATAGAATGCAAATTGTGACCACCAACCCTATTGCCGAGCTCAATCTGACCTTTATATCACATATTGAGGCTGACAAACGCGGCCAAAAGCCACGAAGACATTATCTCATCTTCAAATTTCTCCCACTTCTTCCATTCTTCTATTTTATTTGAATGAATTACAGAGATCCTCTCGAGTGAGCATACCACGAACTGTTTTACCCGCTAAAATTGCAGACACTGATAATAAAATGAGCAACAAAATGGACACCAACAAAATCACATTAGATAAGATGAACCATACTTTTTGAGAACGATCGAGTCCTGAGCTAAATACGTCGTACACATAATCGTAGTTATAATACTTGACATAACGGTAGTTTGGCTTAGTGCCTTTATTTGAAATAATCTTACCTCCGAGTAAAGCTTGGGCGTAATCTTGCTGAATACACCAACCACTAAGGCTGCAAGAGTGCGCTAGTCATTAGTTGTAGAGCCGGGACGAGCCATTCTGGCAGCAAAAATACCCCATGAACACACATATTACGAATCTTCCAACTAGCAAACTGATTTCCAAACAAATCCAAAAATTTGATGCCTAGTTTGTCAAGTTCCTTCTCCGCATCGGCTCACTTATCTGGAAAGCTTATATTTTTATTTTCCGAGATACGTTAGAATCTGGATAGTGAAAGTAGTGAGAAGCAAAATTCTTCCAGGAATCCAATGCCGAGTGGGTTTATCAACAAATGCTCAATGCGTCGTATACCATCTTACATATAAAATAAGAAAGGCCTAACGACATGATCAACGCTTTAAAATGTCCCCGATAGTGCCCATTTTGTATTCTTGGGACGCAGAGAGATCGCTCAAATGTTGTGTTGCCTTCTCAACTTCAAAGTCTATTAATACAAAATGGGTAACAATGGACAAAATTTGAGTAGAATAATTTCGATACTCAGGGTCTGAAAAATCTTCTTGTACTTAAAAATATCGTGAGAATTTAGGACTTAAAATGGCAATTCCACGTCCGAGCACCTCGAGGGTAAGAACTTTAAAAGCGATGAATCTTATTTAGTTTTCTTCGCCTATTCCACAAGGTATTTATTCCCTTATATATTTTTATGGCGAAGGCGTTTCCTTTGTTAAAAGCCCTCTTTTGAAAAGCGATGTGAATCAACTTTGATCATATGAGGTAATCTGATGCACATCTCGCTCATCAAACTAAGTAATCTCCACCATTTATTTGATATTCTTATTATTCGTACAAATGTTTTAGGTGGGGTGTTCTTTGCTTTGGAATGTGAGAGAGGTTTCGAGGTGGCGTGGCTCGCTATGATGAATTCCATCCATGGTTAAATTTGGCGGCTGTTTAAATGTTTTTTGTGATTTTAGCCATAAAATATTTGAAAATTTTCAAAATAAGCATCACGTGTGACTTGTATATTTAAAATATGACCGTCATTTTTATATATAGTTATATATAAATTATATTAGTATATATTAAATATAGTATCATAGGTGGGGATTATATATCAAAATGCTATGTAATAGTCTACAACTTTCTATAGGATATGGTATTGTGGTGTCTCCGAGATTTCACCACAAATGGGACTACCCCTTTAAAAAAATTTCATTCTTTTTAAAGTAACGGTCGTTTTGTGTTTGTTTTGCTGTATCCCTAGAGAGTCGTGAAAGCCAAATTCGACAAATACCCACATGCCAAAACTCACTCAAGTCCTTCGCCAAACCTTATGCTCCGAGATAATTTTATTTATTTATTTATTAAATAAATAAAGTTCTTTTAAAAATAGATTGAGCTAAAATTGGAGGATTTAGGCTATATAAAACACTTCACCCCATCATTATTACCATAGAACATTCACCCCGGGGAAGAATTTTTTGCAATTTTCTTTTGTTTTGTTTTATTTTTACGTCTTATTTTGGTTTGTTTTCTCTGAAATTCCTGTAGAGCCTATTCATTCTTCCCCGATCTTTCCCAGGCACCGAGGTTTTGAAAAGCTAACCGGTATTTTTAATTACTAATATGTCTAAATGTAATCGAGCTTAGGATTCTTTCGAGATCAGATTACGAAGTTGCTTGGCCCAAAAAGGTGCAAAAATGGATTTTATGAAAATAAGAAAAGTATTGCCATCAATGTGTAGAGCTCGAGAAAATATGCACTTTTAGAAAAAATGACACCTAAAACGAAGCCACGCAATGAGTGAAGTTATGGCACAAATGCAAGTTTTGTTCTTTATATCTTCCCAGGACCCTTTCGAAAAATGGCAAATTTTATTCTTTCCTTGTGTTTTCTTCACCAAAAATCCAAAAATGGAAATAAAATGTGCTGATGAGTTTTCACGCGACTTTAGAAGCTTTCTTCATGCAAGTCGCACTTTTTGGGAAGAGCAATTTTTTCATGCAAGTCACACTTTTGGGAAGAGCAATTTCTTCATGCAAGTCGCACTTTTTGGAAGGAAGGATTTAAATTGCCAATGGGAATTTTAGAGGTGGCAGACAGGGAATTTCTTGCATAGCAGTTACTTTTTCCCATCAAGTCAAATCACTTAAGCTGCCAATGGGAATTTTAGAGGTGGCAGGAAGGCGGGAATTTCTTGCCTGCATAGCAAGTTACTTTTTCCCATCAAGTCAAATCACTTAAGCTGCCAATGGGAATTTTAGAGGTGGCAGGCAGGTGGGAATTTCTTGCCTTCCTTGCAGGGTAAAAATTCCCATTATGAAAGTCAAGTCACTTAAGTGAAAAGCGGGAATTTCCTGCTGCCCTTGCAAGGTAAAAATTCCCATTATGAAAGTCAAGTCACTTAAGTGAAAAACGGAATTTCTTAGCTGCCTTGCAGGTAAAAATTCCCATTGCTTTGACTTCCTATTTTTAGCAATTCCTCTTGCCAAAAAGTGTGACCCATTTTGGCATAGCTAAATGCCTAAAAGTTGACTTTTTATTAATTGCCGGAAGCATCCAATTTTGGCGCCTAGGGTTGGAGAAGCTTTCTTTTTATTATTCAAAGCATTCTGCATGTTGATGTGAGTGCACAAGTGAATAAAATAATATTTTTAGCTCGCTTGGCATGCAAGCAAAGTCTAAAAATAGAGGGCAACAGACTTTATAATCAAATTTTGGTGAAGGAATTAAGCATTCATGCCATGGATTCCATGTTTGTCTGAATTATTTGTAGGAATACTTCACTGGTGCTCATATTGGTGAAAAGAAGGCAAAGTCAATGTCAGATACATTGAATATATCTTCAGAATCAGAAGGAGAAATTGCAGGTTCTGCACAAATAGATCCAGCTCTCATAATTGCAAAGGCTTCCGGCAAAAATTCATTCTCTTGTTTCTAATGCAGCCCATGTGGAAGTCATTGCATGGAAATTTCCTTTCAGGAGCTTGTGCATATGCTCCCAATCTTCCAGTTGAAGCCTTCATTGAATTTACTTGTGTTTTCCTTCGCCCAGAGTGCTTTCCAGAATTTAAAATTGCTCATATGCAATTAAAAATAAAAAGATGACGAGTTTTGTCTGAATTATTTATGGAAAACATTGCACTGGTGCATATATTGGAGAAGAATTGCAAAAGCTTCAAGGATAAGAGGGAAGACAGGTCAAAGGTAGTACCCATGCAAGCAAATCACAGTCAAAGCTGCTTCCAGATCCAGTTTGGTGAGAATCAAAGGAAAGAATTCAATAGCACATGGGAGTATCTCAGATCCATGACAGAGATATCATTCAGATCATTCATTGCTAAAATAGATGAAGCAGAAGTACAATGCATATTGGATCAACATGCAGAGTATGGAGGAAGGACAAGATCTGAGAGTGTTGCAGCTTTCTTCTAATTTCTTCTCTTTCTTCTTTTTCTCTTATTTTCTCCGACAAAGTAATTGAGTAATCAATTAAATTGTAAAACTTAAGTGATTGGTTTAAAAGCCGTTACTTCAAGTTATTGGAAGAAGTCAATTACTTGGAAATAGGTGGCAGACATGCAAAATAGAAGGTTCTATTTTCAGTTATAAATCATGCATGTCATGCAAAGAGGAATTCCAGGAGGAAGATTGCCAATGCTTCCCTTTTTCATAGCTTCCACATGTGGGAATTCATTAAAAACTTCCTATTTGTAATTGCCCTCTATACACTATAAATAGAGGAAAAACCTACGGGTTAAAAAGTCGAATTTGTAATCAACATTCTTGTGTTCCAGACTTTGAGTTGAAACCCTTGATATCTTTCTGAAAGCTAAGGAATAGAGAGGAGGCAGATTTCCGGAGAACTTTGTGTCAACGGTGCATTTGTTTCTTATTTCTTTTTAGATCTTTGCATAAACTGTGTTATCTTAGATCTGGATCTGAAACTTTCCTTTGCTTTGAATTTTGCATTTCAAGATCTATTTGTTTTGTCTATGTGCATGTGACCAACTCTGTCAACTATTGGTTAGGCTGCACATCTTCTTTCTTTTCTGCTCGCATTCAATTATTTCCCCATTTTGCAAATATTTCTTTACAACTCCTTACTTCTGTAGAATTGCGTAGCTATGGCTCATGAGTTTTGCAATTAAAGTAAAATCCACACCGATTACTCGATCCACAATTGATAAAAATCTTACACGGAGCCTCACCGGTAAATGAGGGAATTCATCTCATGACCGCCTAGGTTTTTCAGTCATGTGTAGAAAATCTAGCCAATACATTGCTACCATGATGAATCTTCAGTTATATTTGTTGATATATAATCCCCACCTATGATACCCTTACTTCGACACTCACCTCCATGTAGATATATTTATCTCTCATTTGCTCAATTTCCCTCACCGTATGATGCCTTCATGGAGTTGAGGCTACGAGGGTGCTTTATGACTATTTTATGTGACAAGAGGGGACTATACAAAAGACATTTTAGTATGTAAAATACTTGCTATAGGATATGGCATGGCTCCCATTGTTAATACTTAGGTTGATGTTGTAGATATTTTGCTGCTCCTCCATGATAGACAATCTTGCCACTCTTTTTAGCCCAAATGAGCATGCTGTATGATGGCTTTCTGTAGCTGAGGCTACTGGGGGATAAATTAATAGCATTTGAGAAGGTATATTTGGAACATACCGGCTTTTTCATTTCTTGATGTATGCTTTTTGATGCTTTGTTCATTAATAATTATATCTGATATACATGTGACCACCTATCATATTCATAGTTGGTCTTGTTTTTACGAGATATCTTGTTTTGTCATGCCTCTTTTGTATAGTCTCTTGCTAAATGATGCCTTTATGGAGTTGAAGCTACTAGGGTGCTATGATGGCTTTCTGTAGCTGAGGCTGCTGGGGATAAATTAATAGCATTTGAGAAGGTATATTTGGAACATACCGGCTTTTTTCATTTCTTGATGTATGCTTTTTGATGCTTTGTTCATTAATAATTATATCTGATATACATGTGACCATCTATCATATTCATAGTTGGTCTTGTTTTACGAGATATCTTGTTTTGTCATGCCTCTTTTGTATAGTCTCTTGCTAAATGATGCCTTTATGGAGTTGAAGCTACTAGGGTGCTTTATCACTATTTTATTGACAAGAGGGGACTACAGAAAAGATTTTTAGTATTCTACAACTTGCTATAGGATATGGCATTGCCACCATGATTAATACTTAGGTTGGTGTTGTAGATATTTTTCCGCTCCTACATGATGGACAAACTTGCCATTCTTTTTGCTCAATGGACCTCATTGTACGATGTCTTTCTAGAGTTGAGGCTATAGGAGAGTTTTAACAACACAAATGAATTTGGTGTTATTTTACCTATGCAAGTCACAAAGACTCTAAGACATTCTTGTTCTGTTTGATAAATCAACAACAATTGAGAGGTATTTGGAACTTGTTGACATTTTCCATTTCTTGATGTATGCTTTTTTGGTGCTCTGTCCATTACTAGTAATATCTGATATACACGTGACCATCTATTATGTTCATATTTGATCTGGCTTTACGAGATATCTTATTTTGTCTTGCCTCTTCATTTTTGAAAACTTGTAGCTATCTCAATTTTAAAACTTGTAGATTGGATTAATACAACTTAGGAACATGGACTAGAGTTGTTGGTTTGCTATTGGAGGCTACGAGATTATAACTAACATTTTAAACATTTGATTCAATTATTAAATTTATAGTTCTCTTCACATCATTGACTTTTGTATTTGGAATTTGGACATTATTAATAGTTTTCATACTTTCTTTTCAGTGCTTCAGAACATGGGATGCTTCATGAAATTCTGTTAGGTTCACACCTATGCCGAAAAGCATTCAATGCATTTGATGAAGTCAATATTCGATTGTGATAAATGGAAGCAAACAAATTCTGTTATGGACTTGTAGGCAGAAGCTTAAATGGTGGTAAAAATGGAATTTAACTACTAACTCATCCAACAACATTGCATTAAATACAATGGAGAAATCAGCATCACCTATCTAATTTGCAGACTCTTTTTGGAACTCTTGCAACATGGAAAACCTATTTTTCTATTATGTTGGTTCCTATGACACATAACATTTGAATAAATATAGTGGGAGAAATTAGCATCACCTGTCAACTTTGTGAACCCTTTTTGGAACTCCTGCTACACTGAAAACCTTTTCTTATTGCTTTTGATTCCTATAATCCTGGTTCTTATGACACACACACTTCATAAAATATGGGGCACCCCTATATATATGTAGACCCCCTCTATATATATGGCATATGGCTGGGCATTTATAGATTAATGTTGAGGTCCGACTAAGGCCAAACATCACATCACGTCACATCACATCTATATGCTCTAGATCTATATGTAGCCAATGGAGCTAGATATGTTGGACCCCCATCCTATTGATATAAAGAGGCTACACCCATAGATATAGATATATTATAACCACCCTCGACTGCCCTATATATGTAAAGGCAAAGGCCCCTTTTCCTATGTATAATTGGCACCCATTCCTCAACACCTCATATATAGGGGGTGTTGGATCAATTAACAACTACTGGATTCTGTATTCTATATGTAACAAGACACAAGACCCTCTCCCTATGGCAACATTTACCTCCTTCCTATTGGGCGAAATTCGTGTACGAGATAGTTGGGTAGGGGGGATAGTAGCGAGCCAAACTGTTCAATAATTGGTTGAGACAAAGATGACATTTATGCACTTTATGTGTGCAGGAAAAAAGGTCAAAGGTTGAGGGAGGAATGTAAAGCGTAATGAATAAAGCTCATTTTTCATTGACCTCGAGGGCTTAGCATGAGGAAAGGATGCCTTCCTAGCCTAAAGCTGGTCGCCATATTTCCTCACCCCTATCTATATAGGGGCTATCTCAAAATAATTTTCTAGGCCCTCCTCTCGTGCCTAGTCGTTAACATTTATGTCTTGCTTGACCGACATGAGATTGAGGCCGATGTGAGATCGAAGCCGACAAAAGTGGCCTATAATAACTAGGTCAACATAGACTCTCTCTCTCTCTCTATATGGGTTGATGTCAAATGTCGAGGAACTCCACCGATAGGATAAGTTAGGATAAATTGAGTAACCACCCTATCTATATATGTGGGGCGCTTGTGCGAACCCCACATCGAAGCGAGTGAGTGCAATGACCCAATAAAGAGAGGAGGTCAAGGGGGAGTGAGCGTAGCGAACGTATAAAGAGTGGAGTATGAGGTCGGGACTCGGCGGCCGGGCCCGACGAAAGGAGTTTTTCTTTCCTCACCCTCCTCGGGCCCTCCAGGAGTTTTTCGTCGACTCCTCCCTTGTTCTATTAGGTCAGCAAGGAGCTTTAGGTTGAGGTCATGACAAACCTAGGGATTGACCAATGACATCCATTCGTATATATGGGGTTGAGGTCCACCTATTTATATATGCAGCGCTCAACCGACAATTCTAGTTATGCTTGAGAGGCCTATCTATATATGGGCAACTCGGTTGAGAAATTCCCCAACCCCTATTATATAGGAGAGTCTACCTTGTCCTTAGCCTATATATATTTTGGGTATATAAATATAGATATAGATATAGGGAGCCCCATATATAGATAGGAGCTGCATTGAACTAGACTAAAGATTCCATTTACTCATTAATCTATGTTTGTAAAGCATATATAATATTTTTCGTTTGCACTATCCATTATCAGAAATTTCACCCCTACATCTCTCTACATGGGATCGGTAGTTGAACAAACTATAGGAATTAGATGAATATGAACTTTTATAAGGTTGTATTACATATATAACCTAGAGTAGAGTAGAGTAGAGTAGAGTAGAGAGAATGGGAGTGGAGTGCTCCTACTTCAAAACTCTATTTAGTCTAAGTTGTCGTAGGTTCAATGCCTATTATATCAGAATGCATCAAATGGATGTCTAAGCATTGAGAGTGGAATATATTTACAAGGGTAAAAGGCCATGAACATCTGAGATCCATGGATCTCTGATCGAGAAACTTGTACTCAAACAAGACTTAGCGAATTGAAACTTCTAAGTAGCAAGAAGAGTCCACCTTGTCCTTACCCTATATATATTTTGGGTATATATATATATAAATATAGATATAGATATAGGGAGCCCCATATATAGATAAGAGCTGCATTGAACTAGACTAAAGATTCCATTTACTCATTAATCTATGTTTGTAAAACATATAATAATTTTTGTTGCACTAGCCATTACTAAGGAACTCTGTTTGGTGACCGTATCTATAAAAAATTTCACCCCTACATCTCTCTACATGGGATGGGTAGTTGAACAAACTACAGGAATTAGATGAATATGAACTTGTATCAGGTTGTATTACATATATAAGCTAGAGTAGAGTAGAGTAGAGAATGGGAGTGGAGTACTCTTACTTCAAAACTCTATTTAGTCTAAGTTGTCATAGGTTCAATGCCTATTATATCAGAATGCATCAAATGGATGTCTGAGCATTGAGAGAGGAATATATTTACAATGGTAAAAGGCCATGAACATCTGATGATCGAGAAACTTGTCCACAAACAAGACTTAGCGAACTGAAACATCTAAGTAGCTAGAGGAAAGGAAATCAACCGAGACCCCATTGGCAGTGGTGAGTGTAGAAAGAATGGGAGTGGAGTACTCCTACTTCAAAACTCTATTTAGTCTAAGTTGTGGTAGGTTCAATGCCTATTGTATTAGAATGCATCAAATGGATGTTTGAGCATTGAAAGTGGAATATATTTACAAAGGTGAAAGGCCATGAACATCTGAGATCCATGGATCTCTAATTGAGAAGCAAATTGAAACTTCTAAGTAGCAAGATGAAAGGAAGTCAACGAAGATCCCATGTGCAACCATATATAGATAGGGACTATCGATTGATTGATTGGGATTGAGATTAGCTATTATTGATTAGGATTGGTGCTACCATAAAGATATAGGGTGATTAGCCCAGCCTCAGTCTCAACCCCAACCCCAACTATTTATGGGGATTATGATTGGTGTCCCATATAGGGTGGTTAGGGTTCCACCATCCATTGATTGTGACTAGGCTTGTTATATTAATTGTCGAACCACATATATTGGTTGGGACTCTTCTTCTCTGTGCAATTCATTCACCGATATGGGGATGATAATCGAATATTAAAAAGGTTGGAAGATCTGGCCAAAGAAGGTGATAGCCCTGTATATTAGTTGCTCCTCGCCTCTATGAAGTTGGGAGATGGTATCATCTATATGCTCATTTATCTGCCTATGCCTACAATGCAGATGTGGGTAGAATTTTATAAACAGATAGAGGGTGCTAAATATGTCTAAAGAGAGGTGCCTGCCCCCTGCCCTATATCCTTCATCAAATTTCATGAGTAAGTTTTGAATTCATTTGAGAGAGAGGAGGGAGGAATCCTATTTTTGACTCTAAATGTCCTACTCCAGCGCGTGGTATATGCTCCCTTAGAGGTGGTCTCTATGTTTGGAGAGGGGAGGGTGGTGACTAGGCTAGGCTATATATAGTTGTTAGTCGGGATGAATCTAGAATGTAGAATCTATATATGGTGAGAAACTTGACCTGAGCCTATACGTGGAGACAATTGATAGTGACCAACAATACCAGACAAGGGTTCTGCCTATTATATTACTCAACCAACCAAACATCTCATGACATGAGATGAAGACATCCATGCAACACTTGTATCAACTATACGTTTCACAACACTATCCCATTGGGGACATGCTTGTATTGAATTGAACCACACGCTCCATTACTTGTGCAAGCCCCTATCAATTCCTTTTGAGTTTTAGTCTTTCAACTGTACTTCCTAGGCAGAGAGTTTCACTCGTTAGTGAAGACCAGTATATTGGTAGACCAATCTTTTACAACATGAACTAATTGTCTAATCCTATTTGCTCCCCATGATCCATGGAGTTATCTTTGCTTTGGGCATTCCTTCTTAGATCTCTGGATTTAATCGCTACACGCGAAATTCCACTCCATCTTGATTCACATCCTACGTGCCCTTTATGCCTAGTCATTCAGAATACAACTTGCCCCTCGTCTTGCCAAGGTTGTTGGCACTGAGTTATTCAGGCCTTCTTCCTCGAGTCTTGTCACGATCACGCACTCGACAAAAACTTTTTACAAGAGGAATTGCACTTAGTCACCCACATAATATTGCTGGATTGGGCTTTCTTATGTAGGAGCATCATTAAGAAGACACTTCAAGAGGAAAATTCTCAAGGATATGAGGTTAAGTTGAAAGCTTAAGATGTATGGAGTCATGAAAGAGAGGTTTGAGTGAATGGGCAATTCAAATTTTCAAATTGGAGGTTTTCCCTCCCAAATGGTAAATTCAAATTTTGAATACATGTGTAGTTGTGAGAAAAGAGAACTTGATAGTTTAGAGGTATGATATGGGTCTAGACATGTCATAGGAGTTTTAGAATGGTAATTAAATCTAGCAAGAGTCATTAGTGTGTACAAGTGTTGTCAAAAGCCTATTTTTTTGGCTTGAGAAGGTATAATTATAATGAGTCATTAAAAGCCTAGAAGGCAGTTATATTAAAAAGGGAGTTACATGTAAAGAGAAGTACGGATATAAGGTGGTTAGGAGTCAGGTTGAGAATTCATTCCTCGGGAGAGAACAATGGAAAGGAGAGGAAGTATCAATTTTGTATACAGTTAGTATGAATGAAACTCTGCTTTTCTTATTCATGGAGGACTGTGTTGTGTTTACTTTGTGCAAATTGTGACATTTTCAAGGGTGAGAAGAACTTTTGTAAAGTAGAATTAATTCACCTTTCTGATATAATTAGTTTGATCTTGAGATGGCACTAAGGTGGATTGAAATGGTGTTTACTCTGTTATGAGAATGAACCTCGCATATGAACTGTGCATGACTATATATCTGTGGTTTCTTCAAAGTTTTGATTGAATCCCTCTGACAATGGATTGGCTATGATGCTATGAAAATGTCTATGTTGTCATATCCAAGGTTTGAACTCTAGTGTATTGTTGCTCTCATTACATGAACAAACTGAGACTGTACTGTCATAGAAATCTGTGTATTGTGATTGCTAGCTCTTGTTTGTGGAGGTAAAGCTATGGCATGCAGGATCTACAAATGTTCAAGGTACAACTAGTTAGGTAAGCGAAACAAATTCATTGAGAGAAAAGTTCTTGTACAGGAGATAATGATTTATGGTGACTCAAGCTTTACTTGACTGGTAATTTCCTGTTACAGTCTTGATCGTGGAGTTTTACGACTAGTCCTGATTGACAAGGTCCATAAAGGCTCGAGAAATGATGATATGAGGGTTAGAATCTTTGATTAATTGTAGAAGGATCATTTAATGAAGTTTTATGTTGTTCTTGATGTGGATGCTGGGTTTGCCTTTCCAAAACCCCGACTTCTCAGTTTTGACAGTTATGTAAACGAGAGGAAGACTAAACTTGAGGTGGACAACATCTCACTGATGGAACAGAACCATGAAAGACTCCTAGACAAACCTTTACACCAAGTCTTAGACCTTGATAACGAAATCTGTTCATAATATAAGCAATTCCACTCTCTCGGGCTTAACCCTGAAGCACAGTTAGGGTTTCAAAGAATTTGTGGATCGGAGCTTTGTTATTGTAAATTTAGGCCTAAATTTGAAAGAAAACAAGGTGGTAAAGTTGTTAAGGTGATTTTGAAAGAATTTTAGAACTTCATTGGACCATTGGCAAGTTATTTTTACCAGTCACCACTTTTTTCAAACTCAACAATTAGCCAACCCTATTAATATTAATAATACAATGGGTGCTCATAGGAGAGGAGGTCAGATGGGTTGGAAGAACAAGGGCAACGTTTGACTTGTTTGTGTTGAGCATATAGCTAGTGTTCATTTTGATCCGAGGATGAAACTTGTTTTGAGTATCATTCTTTCAATATAGTAAGCATTGAACCAAGCTACTATCTATAAAGTGGTTGTTTTTCTAGAGTCGATAGCTGAGTCACCCTCTCTATATCATTCTCAGTTTGGAGTCGTCTATAGTTGAGTCACCCTCTCTATATTATATTGGACTTGTCTACAGCCGAGTTGTCTATAGTCTGGTTGGTAGACACATAGATACCTATTCTATAGGCATTGAATGAATCTACTATCTATAGGATTGAACCAACCCCAACCACAAACTATTAGGATTAGGGGATTAGGGCCCCAACCTATTAGGATTAGGGGATTAGGCCCACTATTCTAATAGGTAGAACATCTCTCTATTTGTAGACAAATAGACACCTATTCTATAGGCATTGAGCAGATCTACTATCTATAAGATTGAACCAACCCCACCACAAACTATTAGGATTAGGGGATTAGGTTAGGATTAGGCCCACTATTCTAATAGGTAGGACATCTCTCCATTTGTGAGACTTTATCTCTAACTCCAACTCTATATTATATATATATAATACAAACTATCAAATTTAAGATCTATATTATATATTTTATACAAATGTCTACATGGTTAGTCCATTTAGAGTGTTAGTTTGATTGATTTATTTATTATCCTCTATCCTCATGGCAACATACCTACACCTATACTTCTACTCTACAATAAACCATCATAGTTTGGCTCCCTTACTATATAGACCAGAAGTGCCCAACTAGATATAGATTCTGCTATATCTCTATCTAGTCAAGCCTTTTTCCCCATTAATATATGGGAGCCAATGACATTTATGCACCCCTATATCTATAAGCAACTCACTTTATAGGTAGAGCGCCCTCACCCCCAATATAGATAATAAATTCCTTCACCTAGACAATGAAAGGGGCAGGCCCTCAATATTTATATCTATGTCTATATGGGGTCCCCTATATATATCTGCTCGGGGTCATTCAATCATTTAGGTTGAGGAGCGAGCGCGATGAACCACTCGACCTGCTTATTTATATATGACCTAACCTTTGTAGAGAGTGGTTAGGTTAAGGAGGCTATGGGGTACTCTATAGGATAGAGTAGGTGTTAGGCCCCGTATTTGAGTAGAGCCGCCTATATAAAAAGATTGTATCTATGGAATATAAATATTGGTGGGCATTTAGAAATTAACCCTATATCATTTTTGTGCAATTGCCTTATATATAGAGGGATCATTTCCTTTATTAATTTTGAGTCAAGTTGAGACACCCCCTATATATATAGGGCAACAAATCTGTGTAGTCTAGTCTCGGTTGGGAGGTCCTATATCTTAGGATTGAGCATTTAGAGATTTATGTTGAGGTCCCATCACCTTCTATTATTTATGTTCCCCCGATCGACAACTCTCTATAGTCATAGTATAATTGGGGAGGCCTTGTATCTTTATTTCACTATCTCGTATATGGGGGGCGCTTGTGAATCGTTTAGGTTGAGGTTATTTATGGTTATGGCCAAGGTGGCCCCTATCCTTATCTATATATGGGGGTGGGGGGCCAAGGGCAACTATCTATATATATTATAGGACCCAAAGGCCGGATTTATGTGGATGCAAAGAGAGTGGGAGGTTGGGGCCTCCTCTACAAGATAAGATATATCGGTTGGAAACTTGCTTGACCTGCACGATTTATATGGGTACGGGGATGCAAAGGTCCTCCTATCTATATATGGGGCTATATATACGTGTCCCAACATGGTCAAGAAAGCAATCCCGCTCTATAATCTATGGGGTGGTTAGATCCAATAGATCTATCTAGGAGGAGTAAAGTCCTTTAAAAGGGGATGGTCGGTCCTGTGGGGTCCTATCTATCTATGATTTTCCTAGTAATCTATTTATAATAGCCCTTAGCTTGTCGTATATAGGCAGGGGACCTTCTCGACCTAGTGGTAAAAGGTCCTCTACCATTAGTTGAGCCCCCATATAGATTTGATTATAATAGAAGACTAGATCTATAAGGCGGGGCGGGAGAGGCCTTCCCTCACCTTGTTGTCGCGCACAAGGGCTGCCTCTATCTATATATAGTCACACTCTCCCGACCCTAATCAAGAGAACTGGATAGGGGGGTGGGGTCTATCTATAATCTCCCATGCATACTCTACTCTTCTCTACTCTAGTCTATATAGCTCCTATTGGTCCGAGTCCATCCCCTCCTCGACCTATATACTTGGTCAAGCGCATAAATGAGACCTCCCTATCTATCTCTGGTCAGGTTTATCTCGACCCCACATAGAGTAGAGAAGAGTAGGGGGTCTTTTTAGATAGATAGCGGCGCGAGTAGCCCTCTTGTCGTTTGAGGGTACTATAGACTAGATATTGCCATCCCTATTTGTATATAGACATTGTCTATATAGATATAGGGCTATCCCCAAATAAAGATATAATTCTTTTGAGTATGGATAGTTGTCACTATATATATTATATATATAGGGCCCATGAATGACCTTGACCACAACCCCTATATAGATAGATGGCCCCACTATATACTTATAGAGATTATAGATGCTAATTCTATATATTATATCCCACCAAATAGACAGGGGTTAATTGGACAGCCTTTCTAGAATAGCCTCGGCCTCCCGAGCATTGACTATATAGAGTTTCATCTACAATCCCCAACCTAGTTTCCTCTTGGCCTCTTGAACATAATTGTGGTTGATGCGAGGGCCCTATCTATTATGGGGCACTCAATTGATATATCAAAATCAATTGAGGCCCCCCCCCCTTATCTAAATAGGGTGCCCTATATCTCTATATGCTGCCCTTATATATCTATCAGAGGATAAGGGCTGGTTGTAGGGCACCATATATAGATAGGGGCCCTATCGTTCGATTCCCCGAATAGATACACGAGGCTTCCCTTCCACCTTATATAGATAGCGGTCGGTGAAATAACATAAATGATCCCATATATTATAGACCCAAACTCTAAAAATATAGAGACAACCCTATATATTGTCTCTCAAGGTACCTATATCGAAATCTATATAGGGGTGCATGGATTGAATATATCTTATCTATTGAAATTTAGTTGTTACTACGAGAATAGAAGGGCATGAAAGTAGAGGATAAATGCCTTGACCTAAAGGGTGGGTTGGACTAGATTGTTGAGTGCCTCCCTATTTCGATAGTGGTCAATGAAATAACGTATGACCCCTATATCTAAATCTATATAGGGGGTGCATGGATGGAATATATCTTATCTATTGAAATATAGTCTGTTTTAGTATGGGTACGGGTATGGGTTCGATCGTTGAAGCGGAAATCGATTTGACATTAGGTGCGAGCCTCTGAAATCGATTTCGATTCACGAAATCGATTGTAGGCTTGGCATCTAATGTCAAATGTAGAGAAGATAGTGGTCAATGAAATAACATAAATGACCCCTATATCTAAATCTATATAGGGGTGCATGGATGGAATATATCTTATCTATTGAAATCTAGACTATTTCGGTATGGGTATGGGTGCAGTGCGGGTATGGGTTCGATGCGCTGAAGCGGAAATCGATTTGACATTAGGTGCCAAGCCTACAAATCGATTTTGATTCGACGAAATCGATTTGTAGGTTTGGCACCTAATGTCAAATGTAGAGAAGATAGGCTGCCCAACCACCAAGTGCTTCACTTGTTCCCATGCCTTCCAAATTGATCAAGAATAAAGGACCCATGAGGAGCAACAAGAAAGCCCCAAATAGTTAGTCAACCAAATGAAGTCCTTTTCATCTCTCTTGACCCTTCAGAGCCTATTGGCAATATTGAATCTCACATGAGCCAAGCCTACAAATCGATTTCTGATTCGACGAAATCGATTTGTAGGCTTGCACCTAATGTACAATGTAGAGAAGATAGGTGCCCAACCACCAAGTGCTTCACTTGTTCCCATGCCTTCCAAATTGACTAAAGAAAAAAGGACCCATGAGGAGCAACAAGAAAGCCCCCAAATAGTAAGTCAACCAAATGAAGTCCTTTTCATCTCTCTCGACCCTTCAAAGCCTATTGGCAATATTGAATCTCACACGAACTTTCCAAAGTTCAATTCCAATCAAAGCCCCTCATGTTTTATTTATTTAGTTGCACTTTAAAAAAGAAAAAAACCGTGGGTACTCTTTTTATTTATTTTTTTGCACTTAAAAAAAAGAAAAAAATTGTGGGTACATACCCACAGCCCCGGGTACTTCTCGGGTATGGATTTCGTACTGGGACGTACTAGGGCCTATGGGTACGCACTGCCGTAGCTTACCCATGGCATACCCAGACCCAAAACGTACCTAGCACAGTACGAGGGGGTCTAGGCGTTTTCTTGCTGCAGTCTAGATTGAAATTTATCTATTACTTATAGAATAGAAGGGCATGAAAGTAGAGGATAAATGCCTTGAACCTAACCTAACCGTAACCTAAAGGGATGGGTTGGACTCGGATTGTTGAGTGCCTCCTATTTCGCTAATGGCTCCTATGCCTTAAACCTAACCTAACCGTAACCTAAAGGGCTGAGTTGGATTGGATTGTGGAGTGCCTCCCGTTTTCTATAGTGGTTAATGAAATAACATAAATGACCCCCTATATTATAGGCGAAACTCTAAAAAATAGAGAGGTAGCCCTATATATTCTATCTGGGCACTTATATCTAAATCTATATAGGGGCACATGGATGAAATATATCTTATCTATTGAAATATATCTATTACATTTGGAATGGAAGGCGAGTAGAGCGTAATTGCCTTCGACCTCACCTAACCCTAACCTGAAGGGCTGAACTAGATTGGATTGGATTGTTGAGCGCCCCACAAGTTATTGATCTATCTCACCCCTAGTCCTTAGAAGAAGGACCCTAATGCCCTTCTATTATATACATAGTAGTTGCCCGTTTAAGTTGGTTGGTGTAAGTATATGGTCCCTCAGCCCCATCCTAGAGTAGAGTAGAGAGAGTAGAGTGGATATATAGGGTAGTGGTAGTTGAATCCCTCGACCTAGCTATATAGAGTAGTTCGTTGTCCCCCTCCCCACAAACACACACAAATATATACAAAGGGAACTTGAAATCCATATATACAGGCCTATTGGTTCATAGAGGCTGCCAACTAAACCTTAATCGAAGGGCTGGACTAGATTGGATTGGGTTGTTGAACGCCCCACAAGTTATTGATAAGAAGGGTTCTAAAGCCCTTTCATTATATACATAATAGCTGTCCTTTTAAGTTTGTTGGTGAAGTATATATGGTCCCTCAACCCCATTCTTAAAGTAGAGTAGAGTAGAGTGCATATATAGGGTAGGGCGATTGAGTACCTCAACCTATATATAGAAAGGGACCTTGAAACTCATATATAGAGGGGCCTATCGGTTCAAAGAGGCTGCCAACTAAACTCTATGTAGCCTATCGCTTACTCCCCATATATAGATAGGCCTACCGAACATAACTAGAATTGTCACCTATATTGTATAAGGGGCACATGAAAGACCTCCCATATATAGATAGGTGTCTTAAGCATAGCTACATCGTTGGCCTATCTATATAAGGGCAATTGATTTCTAAATGACCTTGAATAAGATTAAATTAGAAATGATCTTAGCGTTAGTTTATAAATGATAGGACCTCTTTATTTTACCATTTTATAAGGGAGCGAGGCCTTATATATACATATGGGTGCGTAAAGGAATTGCCTTGAATACCCCCTATGCCTATATGGAATATCAAGCGCATAAATGATAACACCCCTACTCTAGATGAAAACTCTATCCTCATGTATGGATTCTCAGCGCATAAATGATAATACCCACCCCACTAGATATTATAGGGAGATTTCCTCACACGTTCTATTATACCCTTTCATATAGGGCAAACATTTTCTGAATAAAAATGCCTATATATAGGGAACATATATTGGTATACTTGATACAAATAGTCATTGGTTGATTTATGTCAATATCCATTTCTTTTTTATAACATATAAAATAGAAGTTAGATGGTTTGGTGTTGGACCACCAGACTTGAAGAACTTAGGAGAGTGGTTTGATACTCTCTCTTCTCCCCCAACAATAAAGATAGTAGGTCGTCGGGTTTCTCTGCATAGATTCTCTCTTTTCTTTAGGGCCAACTATATATATCCACTTGCCACCTCCTATATTATATGCCCTAACCCTAAAGTAGATTTATAGATTTATGAGTCCCTCCCACCTTCCCATATATAGATATTGAGCCATTCCCTTCTCTATAGCCCCCATATTATAGGCCCCAACCCTATAGTAAAGTGGTTGCTTATATATATTTAGGGGTCCCATCCTCTCGGTCGGGGCTTATAAATGACCAAAATGAATTAGTAGCACGAGGGCCCCTATATAGAGTGGAGGGCGTCATTTCCTTATATAGATTTATAACACAATGATATTCTCTAAAATGTAGGGCATCGCCATATCTATCAAAGGGTGCCACCTAGATTAGATGAGAGATTGGTCCCAACTTTCCCCAACCTCCCAATCCCCACTCCACTCTATATAAAGATGGACCCTCTATCTAGATAGGGTGGGTGATCGCCTATCTATATAAGGGCTCCCATAGCTCTATAAGGTCATCGATTATATATATCGGGAGATAGGGCCATTGACCTATAAACAAGAGATAAAATATAGGGTGAGGCTATATATTTATATATAAACAAATAGTTGGGTGGCTAGGCTATACTATATAGATAGTAGTTCCTTCTTGTCCTCGTACTCCAACTATAAATAGTAGGTTGTTGTGAATTGGATTGCCTTATATCATGTTGTATGACAAATATAATGAATAGATAGATGATATAACAAAACAACTTTTGGATAAAATTGTTTAAATTTTTACAATTATCATTTTGGATCATACTCCGTGATCCATCATTTGATGCGTGCTAGCTCATGAATTCAAACGCTTCATATAGCTAAGATGTGTACATTGTTGTTCACTATCGAGACCTCGAGCCGATAAAAGGGTTCAAACTACCGCATTAGGGTTTAGTCAATTCTCGAAGTGCGTGTGAGATGAAAATATAAATAATGTTACTAAAACTAAAAATCTAAGATAATGATAATAATATTAGAAAAATACAAAATAAAAAGATAAAATTAAATTAAAATCATTGTTGTAGAATTAATTATAATGAAATTATAATAAAATAAAATAAAATTGAAAATGAAATGTAATTTAAATTAAATTTAAAATTGAAATTAAAATAGTATAAATTTTTAAAAAAAATTGGAATTGTTATTCTTTTAATTATAATGACAAATTCTAAATCTCACTATAAAGCAAAATTTCTAACTCTAGCATTTAAATAGTGAAACATAAAGGTTAAATCATTTAATTTTTAACAAGACTTGATGATTTTTTCCAATGGGTTCTTTGAACCCTTTGATCAGTTCTAGGTCTCAATAGTGACAACAATGCACACATCTTAGCTATATAAGAGGTTTGAATTTGTGATCTTGGGACATATCTTTTGCTCCTTAACGATTGATCACGAAATGTGATTAGAAATGTTGATTCTAAAAAATTACATAGTTTTATCTAGAAGTCGGTTTGTTATAGTCATGGATGTTGGAAAACTCATGTCTTTAATAGATAGATGATGCTGCCATCTATCCGTTATATGGATGACATGAGTGGCCACCGCATCTTGAGAGAGGTGTAGGGCATTTATGTGCTTTATATATATGACCATCTAATTATATCTGATACAATGTCTAGATCTATATTTGGGGCCTCCACCCATCCCTATATACATTCTATATGGTAAGAACTATAGCTAGATAGAGGCAAGGTCTTGATCGATAGATAGTGGGAGACCAAGCCTTTTATATAGTTGGTAGTCGACACCCTATATCTATATGGTGCCTTTATCTATGTAGGCAAGCCTTTCTTTGTAATGTCTCCTTTTCCAGGGCATTACTAATATATCTATTCATCTCTTTTATTTGCATTGTAACCCTTTGACATGCCTAATGCTACGAGTGGGAGTCTCTAGTTAGTTTAAAATGTGCACATAGGTTAGTTACTTTCTATTATTTAATTAGAAAATAATAAAGTGCACATAAAGTTAGTCTTTTAATACTTTAATGAAGTTTTATTAGTTTCCCCTCCAAAGGAGGTTGCAGTATGGCCATCATTTGGCATGCTGATTTGATCAAAGGAATGTATGCCCTAGCTCTTCATTGTGCTCTCTCTCTCTCATTCGACTTGGAATTGAAGTAAATCTGATTTTGATAAGGATCCATTTGTGTGTGTTGCATCTATTGTGTGGCGAATTGCTTGGGAAAGTATTCCTAACCCTAGCGAATTGATTGTTGAAGGAAATATGAGTTTGTTTGCATGTTTTGATGGTTAAACAAGTGAATTTCAGATCTGCTTGTGTTTTGCAATTAATTTCATAATTTTTGGAGATGATTTGATGCCCTAAATGTGCTAGGCAACCTACTTTTTAGGGAAAATTAGGGTTTCGTGTTTGTTGTGCGCAAACCAATTTTGGAATATTAGTCTTCATATTTTGGTGGCCCAAGATCCAAAGTTTCAGCTCATTTGGACTTTCTAGCAAAAGATATGAATTTTTGAAATTATGTTGTAGATAGGGTTTTTTAAAAATAATTTCCAAAATTATTTGGCATGTTTTTGGTGATCATAAAACAAGATCTGCAAATATGATTTGTTTATCTTTTATTTCTGAGCAAGGGAGGTACTTTGTGGTTTGTTTGGAGTCCATGAAAAATAGTGGAAATATTTTATTAATTTCCTTTAACCCTAGCGCCCAGATTTGGAAATTTAATTGCTATTTTAAGGGGTTTTAGTGCTCGAGAAAAATCTGATCCTAGTTCATTGGAAAGGGAAAAATCCCAAGTCTATTTGTGCACTTTGTTTCATGCAAAAATATATTAAGAGATGATCAGGGATCATTTTCAAAAGTTGTCCTAAACATCCCTAAATGGTGTCTTTGTAGAAGATCATCTCGAGAGCTTTCCAACGAATTGATGAGAACGCTCAAATATTTTTGCTCTAAATTGTTCCGAAAGTTTTTTTCGAGGTCAATCGGGAAAGTCAACTCCTTCTTGATTCAATATTGGACCGAATCGCACTTTGTGACACGTTTGCCACCACTCGTCGAATTTGCTCGATTTGCCTATCGGGAGATCGACAAGTTTTGCTAATTACAGTTAATTTATTTCTAGCCACATTGTTGGGTCAAATTATAAACTTCCATGTAAGATTTCCAAATGCCACATATATATATTAATGTTTATACATTAGTATTAACCGCCAACATGCCAAATTTCTTCAAGCACGTGGAAGGGAGCATGTTTAATGGAATGCGTGGTGATCAAGGTGGTGAAGCGGTTGTTGGGCTTAAAGCCATGCGTGGAATGTTCCACGTGAAAAACGGTGAGAGTAAGGGGTAATAAAACCCTACCCAAAGTTAATGGCGCCAAATGTGGGATATCCCACTTAACTAAACAATACCGCCCCACTTTACCTTAGCCGCTTTTTTGGGATTTAATCCCATTTCATCAAATGCCGCTCCTTATGGGATTTTTATCCTATTTAAAATGCTAAGCGCCCAATTTGGGAATTAATCCCAATTTTAAAATGCAATCCGTTTTAATCTCATTACACATGATACGGGATGAGGCTATTATTAGCCTTAGGATAATTTTTAATGCATTTTTTAAATATGGGCCCTATTTTTTGTATAAATAGGGAACCCATTCTTTTAAAACACACATAGTTGAACAGAAGCTCAACTAGAGCGCGGAATGGTGGACACACACCGCGTGATCATTCTAGTTCAAGCTTATTATTTGTTAAGCTTGTTGTGGGGGAACACAAACCCAAAGCTTATTATCTATTAAGCTTATTTGTGGGATGTGTCAATGTATTATTGTCTATTGCCTATTATTTTAGAACAATATTAGTAGATGAAATATTTGTGATTGGGAGTAAATTGTAAACTACCCAATAGGCCCATATCAGCCACACCTTAAGTTACTGCAAATCTTGGGTCGATCGAGTGCTAGCTTCGCATTGTTTGCGTCTATAAGGCCGATCTATCAGAAATGAAGGAGATTGATACGCCTATCAAAGGTGGATCTGCTATTTTTCACCTAAATAGAAGAAATTGTAAATTGATAGTAAGTAAAATTCCATTAGGTTTTCTTGTGAAAGTACTATTGAACTTGGATTTTGACTAGTGGAACGTTCGACCAACCCGGAGGCGTAGGCAATCACGAACTCCGTAATCAATTTGTGTGCAATTGTCATTATTGTCTTGCATTATTTTAAATTGATTACTTAAAAGGAGTAAATTATCGGCAAATAATTAAAGCCTACAAGGGTCCGAGATCGTGTAGTAATAATCAAGTTATTTTCGGATCAAGAGAGTTATAAAATTTAGAAGTTTTCAATTGTCTGCCATAAGCTATTTTAAATTAATAGTGCTACTTCTAACCCCATTTTGGGTTGTAATTAGCCGACATTGGGTTATTTGAGGTTGAATCAAAAAGATCTAATCCTTCTTGATTTGATTGGTGTGGAAGTCTGTTAAAATTCCCATTTGTCCAAAAAGGGGACATCACAGTGGTATCAAAGCAACTTTCCTCTACTCTTGTGGGGTTTGTGTTTGTAGATCTGGATACATAGTGTATGAATCATGGGGTTAACAAGTGAAGGAGAAATGAAAATGTAGTTTTACAGATTGGGGAGATGGCTTGATCCTCCACACCTTTCGAGAGATGTGTTGCTTAGCATTTTGGAGGAAGTTGCAAGTTGTTTGGCTAGGATAGAACAATCAGATTATGGCTCCATGTTTTCAGCGATGGATTCATTAGTGACTCATTTGGCTAGATCTGAACTATTGAGGCATGATGAGGTGGATGTGAGACTCATGGTCATCACTTGCATTAGCGAGGTGATAAGAATAACCCCAAATTTGCCATACCATAACAAGTGAAGGAGACTGAAAATGTAGCTTTGCCGTTGGGGAGATGGCTTGATGTTCCACACCTTTTGTCGAGTTGTGTTGCTTAACATTTTGGAGGAAGTTGCAAGTTGTTTGGCTAGGATAGAACAATTAGATTATGGCTCCATGTTTTCAGCGATGGATTCATTAGTGACTCATTTGGCTAGATCTGAACTATTGAGGCATGATGAGGTGGATGTGAGACTCATGGTAATCACTTGCATTAGCGAGGTGATAAGAATAACAACCCCAAATTTGCCATACCATGACACCACTATGGAAGAGGTCTTCGAGCTCATGATAGAAAACTTTCAAAAGCTTTGGGACACCACAAACCCTTACTTTGATAAGAGGGTTAAGATCTTGGAGAACATGGCAAAGGTAAGAACTTGTATACCAATGTTAGATCTTGATTGTGATGATCTCATTCTACACATGTTCGATGTATTCTTTTAATACTCCATAGTTTTTCTTGTCATAGATGATAGTCATTCAGAAAATGTAATGGATGCAATGCAAACTATCATGTCTTTGGTTTTGAATGAACATGAGGCCCCAAGAGGAGTCATGTATTGCTCATACTTTAGCCAAAGGTGTTTTGGATCAATGTTCAAGCAAGGTGAAGGCATATATGTTAGCAAGGTCTCCTATGAAGCAAGAAGGATCAACTCTCCAAGGTATGAGTCCTTTGGTATTTGATGATAAATTTTTGATATCTAATGCTTGCATGGAACTTGGTGATTGCAAGGAAAAATCAGATTTGAGGGAAGTTGTTCAACAACTTCATGAGCCCTTTGAAGGGCAAGAAGAAAGCATGGACAAGGACATCACTAAAGAAGGGAAAAAATCAGAGTTGAAGAGGGAACATGAGGATGGCATGGGTAGAAGTTATACCCATGGAGAAGAGGCATTTCCAGGTACTTTAGACCATTCTCAGCTGGCTGGTCTGCGCATAACAACAATCATTAGAGAGCAAATAAATGACTTCATTCACTCAAAAATGAAGTTTAAGGAAGCCCCACACAAATCACAAATAAGGTTGCATGATTCCAAGGTAGAAGGTGATGTTTGGTTTGAAAATTCTAAGGAGTATGAAGGTGTTCCATGGCACAAAGGTATGATGGGCAGCCCCAATCATTTTGTTTCAGATGTATTGCTTCCTTTCATAAGGGAAATCCATTGGCACAATGAATGGTATGAGATTCCTTGCATGAGTTATATTTCTGATTTTCCCTTTTCTTATATGAATGATGGAATAGAAACAATGGGGTATCATCATGCACATGCTACCTCATGGTATGAAGAAGTGAGCAACAACTTCGAATTATTTGTATTGCTACTTCCATGCACTTGTGAAATGATCAAGTTAAATATTCTATTGTTCTTATATCATGATGAGTTTCAGTTTTGGGTCATGCAAGGCCTTGAAGAGGATCATAAGGATGTCTCATACATGCATCCTCCAAGTATGAAGTTTAGTCATCATTATGAGAGATCTACAAGCAAAATACCTTGGCCACCCACTACAACTATATATAGATAGGATATAGATAGTGAGATTGTGGAGGAGGGAGGAGGGAACATATATGGATGGTGGAGTGTAGGGCATGGTTCATAGTTGCGCGACAACCATGCTACTTTTGCGTACCCATTGGAAAATGGCTCTTTTGGGAGTTCCTTAGGGACCGATTCACTTTGTGTGGATTGATCTAACACGAAACACCGGAACTATCGGAAATCTTTCTTTTCACATTATACTTGTTACTCTTGTGAGCATTCTCATTTCTAATATCTCCAAGAGTGCAAGCAAAGTGAGTGCCAACAAACTATTTTGTTATCCCTTTTTTGATTCATGGAACATCTTACTATTGACCCATACATCGCATTGTAAAATTTGCATAATAAAGAAACAAAATTTTCTTCCCAAGAATAAATCTTGTTTTTGGTTAATCACTTGAGCCTTGATATATTTTTGGTCTTTATGGAGCTAGAACAATTAGCTATTAAGCTATTGTTGAAGAATGACTACTTCCAAGCCCACCTCCTGGTTGTCATCGCTCGATTACCTCCTTTTCCACTTAGCGGTTAGGTAGGAACCATCTCAAATTTTGGCCTTCTCAAATTTGGATCCTAGCATAAAGTTTGTCTTTTATTGAAATGGCCTATGCTTGGAGTTTCCTTGGGGTTGGTCAAGCTTTGGGCCACCCTAGCCCATTGAGTGCTCTACCTCGGGCCATAAGCATGCACGCTCTACTGAAATGGATTTCGCGGAAAACCAGCTATATCCGATCTTGGTTGGCCTTTCACCCCTAGCCACAAGTCATCCCCTTATTTTGTCAAGGCTTGTTGGAGTTGTCTTGAACTTGCTTATGTCTGATCGATCAATTTTTGGTCGAATAAGAATAATTGCCCTATCTATATATATGGGGAAGTCGCACTAGGTCGGGACGTGCCTCACCCATATAAATGATAGGGTTGGCCTATATATAAATTGTAATTCTAGTCGTGCCTACACCTAGCCACATGTCATCACCATCACTATCTTTCTCCAAGGCCTTTTTAATCTCTCATCAACTTGCTCATGGGTAGATTGATCAATTTTAGGTCAAATAGGAACAACCGTTTTGTCTATATATGGAGTCATACTTGCCCAAGACCTCCTCTCCCATGATAGGGGTTGGCCTATATATGTAATGTAAATTGTAGTTGTGTCTACACAAAGTAGTGTAAGTTGTTCATTGTAGTTGCGCATGCACCTAGCCATAAGTCATCCCCGTCTTTTCTTAAAGCTGTTGGAGCTCTCTTCAACCTGCTCATGGCTAGATCGATCGGTTTCGGGTCAAATAGGAATAATTGCTCTATCTTATATAAATGTGGTAGTCACACATAGCAGACTATAAATTATAGTCGCGTCTACAACTAATGGTAAATGGGGCATCTCCTATCTCCTTGCGTCTTGATCAAATGATCAAAATACAACCCATCATGAAGAGTTATTTGTCCCCTATCTCTACTCTAAGTCACTAATCCCATATACTTGCTGACCCATTCTAAATATAGTTTTCCTCCCCATATACATATTGATAGAGCTTGGTGGGAGTGGGGGAACAATCTCAATCTATAGTCATGTGACCTAGCAGTAGATATCATTGTAGTTGGAGGGGTTGAGGTATGTAGGAGGTAGTTGTGGGCTATCCTTCCATTCACATGTAGTTATCAATGGAACCTCTATTCTTAGACAAGTTTCTCCTTTACCTATTGGATAACGATAGAACATAGGAGGCCATCCCCATTTAGATGGAAGGAGGTTCACCAACCCTTCAACTTCCCCACCCCGTCACTTCCCTAGTTGTAGATGAGATGAATCTTGTTATCCCCATGCCCATGACTCCATATTGGGCCGTCGAACCAAATGGTGAGGTCTAAGGAAAGGATGCAACCATCCCATCTATAAGGGGTGTAGAGCCATCCTGTCCACGCCGAGCGCACTCCCAACTCTCTTTTCTAGTCCGACATTAGTGCTCCCCGCGTAACCAATTATCTAGATCTAGATATATAGTTATACATTTTGTGCCAGCTGGTATGCTTGCTCCTCTATATCATTGTCCAGCATATATAGATAGATACACAAATCCTTTCATCGGTTGGGAGGCGGGGATGTTCACACCACCATTGGCGAAAGGGAAAAAGTATTGGAGGGAGTGATTCTCCTGGTTGGATCGACTTAGTAGATGAGACAAGAGGTTTGATGTAGGAGGGTCATAGTTGCTCCTCCGAACTAGAAAGATAGATGCCATGCCATATGGTAAGTCAAGGGCTATATAATGGGGAAGTAGAGAAACTTGTCTTATTTTTGTTAATGTAATAGGCAAACAAACACTCAGCCTATCTATATAGGCAGCTGCAACAGTTAAAGTCTATCTATATAAATGGGCTTTCCTACCCTATGATAAGAGGGGTTATACTCCCCCGATCTTCCTTTATTGCCTTATTGATGTTATCTATCTCAATATATAAAGATAGGAGTTGGGATGGGGATGATGCAAACATGTCCTTCTCTCTCCATAGCTTTATAGAGAAATGTCCGCCATCGATACTCCCTATCCAAACTCGTATTCGAATACAAGGTGCCTATCTATATATGGAGTGGGGGAATGCAAGAAGCCGCCCAAAGTCATATAATGAAGTTAGTGTGAATTGAGTGCCATCATATATGGTCATTAATAGAAGAAGCTTTTATTATTTCTTTCGAGGTGCATAGTGATCTTGCTTAGGTGACCTCTCTCTCTTAAAATTTGTGGGTTGTATGGTCTAAGGCAAACTGTGAATTAATCAAAGAGCTTGCCCCATTAAATTGCATTATGGATGATAAGCATGGACTATGTGTTGAGATCTCACTACGCCGTGTCTAAATAACAAAATCTCACAACTAGGAACGAAGAATCCATGAATATGATATTGTGTACATTCTAGCTAAGAAGTTTGGCATAGGAGGAAAAGAGGGGATTCATAAAGAAGAACCCATGGATGAGCATAATCTCACAACTAGGAACCAAGAATCCATGGATATGATAGTGTAAATTCTAGCTAAGAAGTTTGGCATAGGAGGAGAAGAGGGGCTTCATAAAGAATAACCCATGAATGAACATGATGAACAACCTCTATAAGAAAAAAAAAAAAAAAAAAGCTAAGGTAATCAACACACGCTCCTATAAAGTTGAAATAAGAAGCTACATGGTTAAAGAAATGGTTAAAGAAATGGAGGTACACTTTAGTGTGCACGAAGTAATTGAGGCGTAAAAAAATATCTTTGCACGTGTCAAAATGAAAGGTCATTGTCGATCTACATTTCTCTAACTATATATCTCTATCATCCACTATTCGTTGCCTACCTATTTGGGCATATATTTGTATAAACTCAATCGAATGGATTGATTGATGATAGGAAGGATAGGGAGGGGGTAGAAGGAGGTAGGTTTGGAAAGGAGGGGTATTCTTGGTCAAGTAGGCAAAATATTTTTGGGCTTCATCAATTAGGCAAAATCTCTTTAGGTCTTTCTATTGGCCCAAACTAAATAACTAGGCGCTTGATTTCTCCTATAGACTAGATAACTAGCGGCTCAGGGCCTCCTTTCTATATATGGCTTCTTGACCTTCTCAATGCTTATATCTTGGAGTCTTAACAATGGTAGTGAAGAGGGGTGAGTGTTTGAAAGTCATAGAGTGTTATCAAGCATGCGGTGTACCCCTATCGATACAGATGTTTGAGCAACCCCTCTATCTATTGGCTAATGTGCCCCTCTAATCAAGCGAACAAAATAACAAAATATTTTTGGGCTTCATCAATTAGGCAAAATCTCTCTAGGTCTTTCTATTGGCCCAAACTAAATAACTAGGCGCTTGATTTCTCCTATAGTCTAGATAACTAGCGGCCCAGTCTCCTTTCATATATGGCTTCTTGACCTTCTCGGTGCTTATATCTTGGAGTCTTACCAATGGTAGTGAAGAGGGGTGAGTGTTTCAAAAGTCATAGAGAGTGTTATCAAGCATGCGGTGTACCCCTATCGATACATATGTTTGAGCAACCCCTCTATCTAGTGGCTAATGTGCCCCTCTAATCAAGCGAACAAAATAACAAAACATAAAGGGAGCCACCTAGGTTTTTGACTTACCGAACAACCATATGGAGTCTAATGAGGCCAATCCGACAAAGGCTATTTCCTTAGGCATCCTATCTATATATGACTTCTTGATCATCTCGGTGCTTATCTCTTGGAGTCTTGCCAATGGTAGTGAAGAGGGCGAGTATTTCAAAGTCCTAGAGAGTGTTATCAAGCGGGTGGTGTACCCTACCAATATAAATGTTTGAGCAACCCCTCTATCTATTGGCAAGCCTCGATCAAGTGAACAAAATAACAAAACATAAGGGGAGCCACCTAGGTATTTTGATTGACCGAACAACCATATGGAGGCTAACGAGGCCAATCCAATAAAGGCTATTTCCTTGGGCCTTAACGGTAATAGTACTAATGGTTATTGTCGTCACTTGGATCGCGCACCCGCTGAATCCTGACCGCTCTATCTATTGGCTAGTGTGCCCCTCGATCAAGCGAACAAAATAACAAAACATAAGGGAGCCACCTAAGTATTGTGATTGACCGAACAACCATATGGAGGCTAACGAGGCCAATCCGATAAAGGCTATTTCTTTGGGCCTCTTAACGGTAATAATGCTGATGGTTATTGTCGTCACTTGGATCGCACACCCGCTGAATCTAGACTTCTCTATTTATTGGCTAGTGTGTCCCTCTCGATCAAGCGAACAAAATACCAAAACATAAGGGGAGCCACCTAGGTATTTTGATTGACCGAATAACCATATGGAGGCTAACGAGGCCAATCCGATAAGGGCTATTTCCTTGGGCCTCCTAGCGGTAATAGTACCAATGGTTACTTGTTGTCACTTGGATCGCACACCGCTGAATTGTTAGATGATCCAAAGGTGCAAGATGGGAACATCCCCAGGAGTGGGACCTCGGCTCCTTGGGATGAACCTTCGGAAAAGGCCGATTTTGTTGGCTAGATTTTTGCATGAGCATAAAGACAAAACCTAGCGCGTCATGAGATAAATCTCCCTCATTTACCGGTGAGGCTCCCGTGTCAGATTTGTCAATTAAAGTATGCTAGTATCTATATGGGGTTTTACTTTAACTATTCAGCTCATGAACCATAGTTGTATAGTTCTGCAGCAAGTAAGCAACTGTTTAAAGAAAGGAAATATTTATAGAAGAAGGAATTATATAAACACAGAGAAGAAATGGGGAAGATGTGCATCCCAATCAATAGATAACAGAGTTGATTGCATGCACATAGAAGAAACCAATAGATATAAACACAAAATTATAAGCAAAGGTAGCTCTAGATCTAGATCTGAAATAACACAAAGTCTATTAAAAGATCTAAGATAAAAAGCAAGAAACACAATACACCGTGACACAAAGTTCTCCGGAAATCTGCTCCTGTATATTCCTTTGCTTCAAGTGGCTCTCAAGGGTTTCAGCACAAAGTCTGGAACACAAGGATGCTGCTTACAAATTTTGATCCTTAACCCGAAGGTTCTTCCTCTACTTATAGAATGTAGAGGGGCAATTACAAGTCGGAAGCTTTTAGTTGAACTGGCACATGTGGAAGTCGGAAAGGAAACAACTGGCAATCTCCCTCCTGGAATTCCTCTTTGCATGACATGTATGATTTGCAACTAAAAATAGAACCTTCTATTTTGCACGTCTGCCACCTATCTCCAAGTAGTTGACTTCTTCAAGTAATGGCTTTTAAACCAATCACTTAAGTTGTATAATTTAATTGATCGCTCAATTATTTTGTCGGAGGAAATAAGAGAAAGAAGAAAGAGGAAAGCTGCAGTCTTGTCCTTTTTCATATTCTGCATGTAGTTGATTCTTTTGCCTTTGATTCTCACCAAGCTAAATTGGGGGAAGCAAGCATCTCGAAACAAGCTGAAATTGGAAACGGCGGATTTGAAGCACTGCTAGATCTGGAAGCGGCTGGAATTTTTCCTTTGCCTTGTCTTCTTTTTATCCTCGGCTTTTGTAGCTTCTCTGGATCTCGGAAACAAGCTGAAATTGAAACGGTGGATTTGAAACAACAAGCTGGATCTGGAAGCGAGCTGGATTTGGAAGCGGCTGGAATTTTGCCTTTGCCTTGTCTTCTCTTTTATCCTTAAAGCTTTTGCAGCTCTTCTCCTATACATGCATCGCTTGCCTTTGAATCTCCCAAGCCGGATCAGGCATTTTTGGAAGAAATTTTCCACGGATTTGGAAACGGCCGGATTTGGAAACAAGAGGATGAAGCCTTTGGATTGAAGCTGGCAATTTTGCCTTCGCCTTGTCTTCCTTTTATCTTTGAAGCAAATCTAGTTTTCTCTACGTATGAATCGGGAGCTTTGATTTGGAAGTGGCTGGAAATTTTCCTTTTTAATTGTATTCTCTTTTATCTTCGAAGCTTTGAATGCAATTTTGAAAGGCTTCTCGTAAAGATCGTGGAAGCATCAAGAAATGTTTCACGCATGATTTTCAAGAAATAACTCATCATTTTTATATTTAATTGCATACGAGCAATTAAAAATCTAGAAAGCACTTCGGGCCATGAATGCAACTTTAATGAAGGCTTCAATTAGAAGATTGGAAGCACATGCATGCACAAGATCCTGAAGAAATTTTCCACCATGACTTCCTTTTTCGCGCGATTGAAGCCTTTTTCTTTTTTTGGCAATTTGCATTTTGACTTCAGAAAAGGATGAAGCCTTTGTTTCTTTCCCGCCATGGAAGCTTTGTCTCAATTATTCCGATCTTCTTACGAATTTTTCAAAACTCTGATCTGGGCCTAAGACTTCTGGAAGAAATCTAGAAGCTTCTACGCATGCATATTTTCAAGATTCCGTTGGCGCTTTTTTCTTTTCATTTCATCCCGCTTTCTTTTAGAAGCTACATGGCTTGTATATACTCGCCATACATTATCTAATCTTTGTCTCGAACAATTCTTTTTCTTCTTACTCGGCCGGAATTCTTCAAAATCGTGCAGATCTGATAATTCTTCAGATTCGAAGATATATTCAATGTATTGGACATTGATTAAAGCTCCTTTTCTTTTGTAAAGCACCTGTAACGAATTCCTGCAATTATTTCAGACAAAGATGGCAACCGGAACATGAACAATGAATTTTAATCATAAAAATCTGCATAATTCAAGCCTGCTGCCCCAAAAATTGATGTTTTATTTGCATGCAAAGCGAGCATGAATTTTTCCAACTTCACCTGAGCACCTGTATCACTTATGCAAACAATTATCCAGACACAAATCAACTTCCTTCAACTCGTATGCGCCAAAATTGGAAGCTTTTAGCATTGATTTCACCTTCTTTTGAGCAAAAATCCTCTTCAAATGGGGCACACTTTTCCTCTGGGCTGCACTTCTTTACCTGTGAATTAATTAATTCATCCTTATGGCAGCCCCTGCTTATATAACCCTTGTGATTCTATAATTAATTAATGCCTTTGCTATTACTGACAATTAATTAATTAATTAATGAGCTTCACTTTTTAAATGGGGCGCCTATTTTGTGCATGTTTGTGGCTGCCATTAAATAAAATAAATTTATTTAATTTTAGACTTTTGCTTCCACTTAACTCAAGCCTTACAGTATGCTTTGACCTTAGCCACTGAAAATAGGAATTAATTTAATCATTTAATACTTTAAAAAGTATTATCTCTCTCCAAAAGGGGCACACTTTTTGACATGAAGGGGCTGCCATTAAATAAATTAATTTATTTAATTTTAGAACAATCTATTTTCAACCACCTTTTGTCCTTTGCCTTTGTTGACTTTTCCACAAGCCTGGCGCCTATTTTGGGTGAATAATTAATTAAATTAATCAATTTAAAGGCTGCCTTTACTTCTCCAAAGGGGGCGCACTTTTTGACATAAAGAATTCTATTTTTAAGAAACACATGACAATGGGATTTTTTACCCTGCAAGGCAGCCCTGAAAATCCCATGATTCACTTAAGTCACTTGACTTTTCATAATGGGATTATTTACCTGCAAGGCAGTAATAAAATCCCATGATTCACTTAAGTGATATTTCTTTTATTCCACAATGAGAATTTTTATCCTGCAAGGCAGGTAAGAAATTCCCGCCTGCCTGCTGCCTCTAATTTTCCCATTGTCACTTAAGTGGCGTTGCTTCCATGGGAAAAAGTACCCTACTAGGTAGGTACAAAATTCCCACCGGCCTGCTGCTTCTAATTTTCCCATGATTCACTTCAATTCTTCTTTTTCCAAAAATGCGGCCAGCCTAGAAGAGGCTTTTTTGGTGCATGACTTCGTCTTTTCTTAAGTGAACTGACCTCCGATGGCGACTTCTTCCGGCATAACGTGCGTATATGATCCCCAGCTTACTCTGCCAAGAATCAAAGCCAAACCGCAAAGGAATTGATCTAGAGAAATTTCACAAAAAACAAAACGGGAAAACACAAAAACACAAAAAGTTGCCAAAAGTCACAAATAAAGTGCAGAACTCATTCCTAGTTAAAACCCTTCTGGTATATAGGAATAATGATATGTTCGATCACAACAGGTTAAATCGAGCGCAAATTGCCTCAAACGGGCTCAAAATAATTAAATACAAATTTCCCAGAGAAATCCCCACGACAAAATATAACAATTTTGGGCATCCGGTATTTGGCGAAAATGGCTAATATGGCTCTTTGGGAATATCTTGACACAATACAAGAACTTTCTGGCAATAAAAACACAAAACGACCCATTATTTTAAAAGTACGATTTTTTTTCGGATAGGGTAGTCTCATAGATTTCAGGATGAAATCTGGGGACACCAGTCGGCTCCATCTCTGTGGACATCTTTTTCTCTGTCAGAATGACAAGGGAAAAGATGAGATCCCAACATCTCTGGTTTCGTATCTTGTCCATTGGGCACGGGTCAAGCAAACAAAAACAACACAACAAAAACAAAACAAGGAAAAACAAACAAAGTTTTATTTATATACATACAAGTTTTACCTGTTTTTTTATGTCCGAAAAGCTTCAGATGTTGCCCGTTGAAAGGCAATGGTAACTCAATTCCATCCCGGTAGGCAAGGAAGAAAGTATCCATTCCTGCAGCTCTTTTGATCACGAAGGGCCCTTTCCAGAGTGAATCAAATTTGACTCGTGCATGCCCTTCGGTTCATGTCTCTTGTCCCACCAGAGTACCCAGTCTCCGATCTCGAACTTCCTTTCTTTGGCCTTCTTGTCAAATACTTTGGGCAAGTCCTTATCAACTTCATCTGGTGGTGGCTCATCCTTTCTTCTCTCTCATGGTGGGTAAGTCTGCATCAACTTGCTCCGTTCCCAGATTTATTTGCTTTGCATTTTTGAGGAAGAACTATCACCATATTCTTTGTTCTTCTTAGTATTGATCATGCTTGTTGAAAGTCTCCACTAAGGAAACCAAACCCTTGGGGATTTTGTTACCTTTTGGTTGGATTGCTCCACTATTGTCATCATAACATGGATCAGCTTTTCCTGTGACTGTTTGTCGTGGTGGTGATTCACTCCCTTCAACATGCAGACATGCAGATGTTTGTTCAGGGACTTTGGGGTGGTAGACCATCTCCACTTTATAGTTTCCTTGTCTGAATATGGACGGTGGTCTATCCGATTCAATAGTGCAGCCGTGACTACCAAAGAATCTGCCTTGGAGTTTTGATTTATTGGAATGAAGTCAATAGAGAAGGCTACAAAATCGAATGTGGCAGAAAGTACTTTATCTCTGTAATGCTCCAACTTATCTCTTTTGACTTGATCTTTCCTCGAACTTGCTTTACTAGAAGTTCAACATCTCCTTGGGCTTTGAGGAGTCTTACTCCTTTCTTTTTAGCTTGCTCCATTCCTAGCAGCAAGCCTCATACTCCGCCGTATTATTGGTGTTCTCGAACATCAGCTTGTGGGAGTATGGAAATATCTCATGATCTGGAGATATTAGTAGAGCGCCAGCTCCTGATCCAAAAGAACATGTGCCTTTAAACTCCAAAGTCCAAACTTTTTCTTCTTCTTTTGTTGGCTCTAGCTCTGGTCGAAGTTCTGGCTCTGAATGTCTTTATCCATTTCCAAGAAATAGACCCCACGGTCGATTCTCGAAAAGAATCTCGAGATCTAGGATCTCGATTTTGTAACAATGTACTGGACTTCTTTTCCAGCTCCAGCTTATGGTTAATCCCTTTGATAGGAATATGAGCACAGGACCAATCCATCTTTACTTCTCCTCCCACTCTTTCGAAGTTTCGCTCAAGAACATCCCGTAGGAGATAGGAATATCTGCAACTAGAATTTGTCATCTTTAATCTTTTGTCGGAAAAGCTGCACGTAACAACTTGTGCATCTTTGATTTGTCCGATTAAAGGGACTTGTCTCTCCATGGAGTAAAGACCTTTTATGGTCTTTGTCACAGGTAAGCCCAAGAGCATCTGCAACTTTAGTCGGCATGACATTGTCAGAAGCACCAAATCTAGAATGCAATTGCTTAACTTGAAACCATTAAGCAATAAGGAGACATAGAAAGGTTCTACTCTTTCAGAAGATGGTGAGGGTTTAACAACTGCAGTGTTGTTTTGTGGAGGAGTATCTTTGGGCTTAGGCAAAAGGCCTTTTGATGTATTGGATTGTCCTGGTGATTGTACATATTTGACTAGCCTATTTAACTGCTCAGAAAAGCTCTCAAGTATTCGGCTTCTGACATTTGAACTTTAGTTTTCTTAACATGATCAATAATGTCAAAAGAAGAAATAGATTCAGATACCTGAGCCACTTTCTGTGGTTGAGATGAAGAACTCGCATGCTTACTTCCAGGAGCTAAGGAAGAAGGCAAAGGGATGCCCCTTCTTTGTTCGTCTGCTAATGCCTCAGCTTGGCGAGTTTGTGATCTTGTAAGTACTGCATATGTATGACCATGATCATCTTCATGAAGTTTCTCATCGTCATGTTCAAATTTGTAGTTCAGGTAATTAATGTTGGAGTCGCCAGCAGTCCTATAAAATCATCATCCTCGAGCTGATCAACGTTAGCTTCCTGTCTTCTTCATTCATCTCCACGTTGTTTCTAGGAGCAGCTTCAATTGCTAATCTTTGGGAACCAGCAATGCGGTTCCGGTTGTTGTTGAAATTCCGAGCAGGGGCAATATTGTTGCCTTGAGCCATTTGAGCCATTTGTTTCTTTATCTGCAACATCTCATTTGCTAATTTTTGCAATAGTGAATCGGAAGTAGTAGTAGAAGATGAACTTTCAGCTCTAGAAGTGTTGCTCTTTATCTTTCCAGCCATGATGAGGTCGTCTTCAATTTCAACCGCCATGTTTTGAGCTACTAACAAATCAGCAGGATGTGCTCTTCGCAGTTGATAGCTTACTTCAGGAAGTAAAGCATTGATGAAGAATACTTTTGATTCTCATCATTCAGAGAAGCAGAAGCCGGAATTTTGTACAGTAATCTTTGGAATTTTGCAATAAAATCCCGCATGTGCTCATGTGGTTCCTTCTTCAACTGAGTCAGTTGAGTTATCAATGTGCTGGAATCTTCAGCTGGTTTGAATCTTTTCAGGAACGCATCCCGCATAGTAGCCCAGTTGGTTATGGTGCCAGGAGCTAGCCGGTAGAACCATTCTCCAGCCAAGTCATGCAGAGTCTCTATGAAGAGTCTGACAGATACATCTTCATGTTCGACTGCAAGCACTCCACAGGATATGAAAAACGCAGCCAAGTGGTCATCTGGATTCTGCTTGCCATCTCCAAAGAATTTTGGAAAATTCTTTCTCGTCCCTTTAGGTAGATCATGCATAGGAGGAGTCAGATTCAAAGGTCCAAAGGTTGCTCCCCATGGGACAAGTACTATCTGGTTCTGATTCTCGCCATGATGAATGGGGCACGTCTTCTCCTTGTGTAGACTTGATGAATAATTCCAACCGCCGGATTATGCTGAAGATGATCCGGATCTGGATGAGTGTGCACTCTCCTTCCTGGTGAGAGACTAGATCTGCGGCTTCTAACTTGAGGAGGATGATTGAAATTGAATTGCTCCTGAAGTCTGAAGAAATGATCAGTCCTTCCTTGCGCCTTCACGGATCGGGTGAATGGACGTTCAACCAAGTTGAGATTTGTATGGAAAACACTCTGATCTTCAAGAGATAAGCTTTGATCTGCAAAGATAGTTGTTCCCAAATGAGTCGCTAAAATCACATTGGCTAGATTTTCTGCATAGCAAGACAAAACCTAGCAATCATGAGATAAATCTCCTCATTTACCGGTGAGGCTCCCATGTGTCGATTTGTCAATTAAAGTATGCTAATATCTATATGGGGTTTTACTTTAACTACTCAACTCATGAACCATAATCTATACAGCTTCTCGCAGCAAGTAAGCAAATTGTTTAAAGAAAGGAAATATTTATAAAAAGGGAAAGGGAATTATATAAACACAGAGAAGAAATGGGAAGATGTGCATCCCAATCAATAGATAAAGCAGAGTTGATTGCATGCACATAGAAGAAACCAATAGATATAAACACAAAATTATAAGCAAGGTAGCTCTAGATCTAGATCTGAAATAACACAAAGTCTATTAAAAGATCTAAGATAAAAACAAGAAACACAATACACCGTGACACAAAGTTCTCCGAAATCTGCTCCTCGTATATTCCTTTTTGCTTCAAGTGGCTCTCAAGGGTTTCAAGACAAAGTCTGAACACAAGGATGCTGCTTACAAAAATTCTCCTTCTTAACCCAAGGTTCTTCCTCTACTTATAGAATGTAGAGGGGCAATTACAAGTCGGAAGCTTTTAGTCAACTCGCACATGTGGAAGTCGGAAAGAAACAATCGCAATCTCCTCCCGAATTCCTCTTCGCATGACATGCATGATTTGCAACTAAAATAGAACCTTCTATTTTGCACGTCTGCCACCTATCTCCAAGTAGTTGACTTCTTCAAGTAATGGCTTTTAAACCAATCACTTAAGTTGTATAATTTAATTGATCGCTCAATTACTTTTTTCGAGAGGAAATAAGAAAAGAAGAAGAAAGAGGAAAGTTAAAGTCTTGTCCTTTTTCATATTCTCCATGCGCTGATTCTTTTGCCTTTGATTCTCACCAAACCGGATCTCTTGATCTCGGAGCAAGCCGGATCTGGAAGCAAGCCGATCTGGAAGCAAGCTGATCTGAAACAAGCTGATCTGAAACAAGCCGGATCTCGAAACAACAAGTGGATCTGAAGCTGGATTTGCGGTTGGAATTTTGCCTTCGCCTTGTCTTCTCTTTATCCTCAAGCTTTTGCAGCTTCTTCTCCCATACATGCATCAATGCAATGTCCGCCGTAAATAACTCATCATTTTTATTTTTAATCGCATATGAGCAATTAAAATTTTTGAAAGCACTCCGGGTGAATGCAACTTCAACGAAGGCTTCAATTGGAAGATTGGAAGCACATGCACAAGATCCTCGGAAGAAATTTTCCACGCATCGACTTCTACACGGGTCTGCATCAAAACAAGAGGATGAAGCCTTTGTGCTTTGGAGCTTTTGCAATTATGAGATCTGGATCTGGATCTGGGCTATTGACTTCAAAATTAGAAGCTTCACGCATGATTCCGCTGAGCTTTCTTTTTCATCCCGCTTTGCCATGGCTGGAGCAATCTTTGTCTGAACAATTCTTTTTCTTCTTACTCGGCGGAATTCTTCAAAACTGGTGTAGATCTGGATAATTCTTCAGATTCAGAGGATATATTCAATGTATTGGACATTGATTAAAGCTCATTTTCTTTTGTAAAGCACCTATAACGAATTCCTGCAATTAATTCAGATAAAGATGGCAACCGGAACATGAACAATGAATTTTAATCATAAAAATCTGCATAATTCAAGCCTGCTGCCCCAAAAATTGATGTTTTATTTGCATGCAAAGTGAGCATGAATTTTTCCAACTTCACTTGAGCACCTGTATCACTTATGCAAACAATTATCCAGACACAAATCAACTTCCTTCAACCTGTGCGCCAAAATTGGAAGCTTTTAGCATTGATTTCACCTTCTTTTGAGCAAAAATCCTCTTCAAATGGGGCACACTTTTCCTCTGGGCTGCACTTCTTTACCTGTGAATTAATTAATTCATCCTTATGGCAGCCCCTGCTTATATAACCCTTGTGATTCTATAATTAATTAATGCCTTTGCTATTACTGGCAATTAATTAATTAATTAATGAGCTTCACTCTTCAAATGGGGCACCTATTTTGTGCATGCTTATGGCTGCCATTAAATAAAATAAATTTATTTAATTTTAGACTTCTGCTTCCACTTAACTCAAGCCTCACAATGTGCTTTGACCTTAGCCACTTGAAAATAGGAATTAATTTAATCATTTAATACTTTAAAAGTATTATTTCTCTCCCAAAAGGGGCGCACTTTTTGACATGAAGGGGCTGCCATTAAATAAATTAATTTATTTAATTTTAGAACAATCTATTTTCAACCACCTTTTGTCCTTTTAACCTTTGTTGACTTTTCCACAAGCTTGGGCGCCTATTTTGGGTGAATAATTAATTAATTAAATTAATCAATTTAAAGGCTGCCTTTACTTCTCCAAAGGGGGCGCACTTTTTGACATAAAGAATTCTATTTTTAAGAAACACATGACAATGGGATTTTTTACCCTGCAAGGCAGCCCTGAAAATCCCATGATTCACTTAAGTCACTTGACTTTCATAATGGGATTATTTACCCTGCAAGGCAGGCAATAAAATCCCATGATTCACTTAAGTGATATTTCTTTTATTCCACAATGGGAATTTTTACCCTGCAAGGCAGGTAAGAAATTCCCGCCTGCCTGCTGCCTCTAATTTTCCCATTGTCACTTAAGTGGCGTTGCTTCCATGGGAAAAAGTACCCTGCTAGGCAGGTACAAAATTCCCACCTACCTGTTGCTTCTAATTTTCCCATGATTCACTTCAATTCTTCTTTTTCCAAAAATGCGGCCAGCCTAAAGAGGCTTTTTGGTGCACGACTTCGCCTTTTCCTGAGAACTGACCTCCGATGGCGACTTCCTTCTGGCACAACGTGCGTATATGATCCCCAGTTACTCGTGCCAGAATCAGGCCAAACCGCAAAGGAATTGATCTAGAGAAATTTCACAGAAAACGAAACGGAAAACACAAAAACACAAAAAGTTGCCAAAAGTCACAAATAAAGTGCAGAACTCATTCCTAGTTAAAACCCTTCTGGTATATAGGAATAATGATATGTTCGATCACAACAGGGTTAAATCGGAGCGCAAATTGCCTCAAACGGGGCTCAAAATAATTAAATACAAATTTCCCGCAGACAAATCCCGATAGAATATAACAATTTTGGGCATCTGGGTATTTGGCGAAAATGGCTAATATGGCTCTTTGGGAATATCTTGACACAATACAAGAACTTTCAGCAATAAAAACACAAATCGACTCATTATTTTAAAAGTACTACAATACTTGAAATAAACTACTCTATTTGGTTTCTTAGGAAAAGGGGTAGAAAGATAATTGGAAATACAAAAGAGCGAGGTCATGCACCAATAGTTGAAAGGACTATTAGACCAACTTATCAAGCACAAAGCACTTTTTTAGAAAAATATATTATATGCACAACTTTAAATCTCTTTAGCAAGAATTTTTATGATTATGAAAATCAGGAACAATAGTAGGGTTTTATCAATCCACAACTGAAATAAATGAACTTTAATAGCCACAAACTATAATCTCACATAAGAAAATTAACCAATATGAAGGTAAGGTAGAATATCAAATTATTCACGAGTATCAAATTAACTATTGAATCACACAACACATCAATTTAGGCACGAAGGCGAAATATTGTTTTGTATTTAGTATCTTGAGGCTAAACCACCGCATATGAGAGAAAAATTGCAGAACCTATACACAAAGATCCAAAAGTCCCTTAATACATAATGCATTCTTGTATTTATAGATTAGGAGGGTTGAGAAATTGTAGCTACTCCTCTTAATCATTACATACTAAAAATAGAATGTAGTTACAACTAGGAAACAGTCTCCCACAAAAATAATGAAATGGTTGTGCGGGTTTGAGAGTCAAACCTACAACTCAAACGGTGTTATAACATGGAGATTGTGTAAAAATGGCCTCCATGTTCAGCTAGGGCTGGTGCCACCCTTGTCTTGGTCTGATTCTTCTTCTTCAACAGCTACCTTGTGCTTGTATTCAAGAAATTATTTGACGATTGTAGCTACTCCTCTTAATCATTACATACTAAAAATAAAATGCAGTTACACTAGGAAACAGTCTCAAAAATAATGAAATGGTTGTGCAGGTTTGACTGAGTCAAACCTACAACTCGAAATGGTGTTGTAACATGGAGACTGTGCAAAAATGGCCGCCATGTTCAGCTAGGGCTGGCGCCACCCTTGTCTTGGTCTGATTCTTCTTCTTCAACAGCTACCTTGTGCTTGTATTCAAGAAATTGTTTGACAATTCCTTGAACTTCCTCATCGTTTGAGTACGCATGTGTAGTGATTCAAGACCTCGACTGATTCAGCTGCCTTAACCAATTTACTTGGTAACCTTTTAGTTCGACTTATAACTTTCTTGAGCTGACTCAAGAAATTTTGGTATGACACCAACTTGTGAATAGAATTGAGACCAAAGGATTTGGTTACATCATGTCCTCATTTACCATGCTCTTGAATTGGGTAATAATTTGTTCAACCGAAAGTGCATCAACATTTTTATCCAGAAAACCTGCAATGGATTCTATCAAATTCATCCATAATATCATTGAGGCCATCAACTGCCTCGATTCTTTTCTCATCCAGCTTAGACATGGCTTCTTGCAACATCCGGACCCTGAACTCCATGGCTTCATTATATTCAAATAATTTTGAGGTATCATCAATGATCCCTTCTTTCAGAAGTAGATTTGACTTCATGTTCCGTACCTCTTTCCAGGTCTCAAGAGTGAGTTCCAAATTGTCACTTTCCTCGGTGAGAAATTCACTCATCTTGGAGACAATATCCTTCTCAGAGTACAATTCATTGTAAAGATCAACAATGTCCTTAATCACCTGCTCTCCTTCCTGAATTAAACTTTCCATCCACGCTCCTACTTCCCAACCTTGTTGTCCAATCTTCTCTACTACGGAGAAGGAGGTGTCATCAAAGCTTGGAGGTATGGAAGGGCAGTAGTATGAGCAGGCTGTGTGATCTTTGTTAGAATAGCAGTCAACTGTTCCACCTTGTTTAAGCTCATCCTTGGTCACTTTGTCTTTGTCGAATTTATCCAAAAGTTTCCTTAGAGAAACTTGAACATCCTTCTTGGTTCCCTCATGAGTAGCCTTCCCAAGGGCAAACCTGCTGCAGTGATAGTTTCTTTAGTTTTACCGGTAGCTGGGTGACTATTTCGACAAACCTCTCCCCAGTTTGATCGACCGACAAGTTGGAAATGACCCTTGGCCACTTTCTGGTCTCCGGGATTGGATCTATGATACTAATGCACTTGCTTGGGAAAATCTTTGGAAGGGAATTATTCGGTATCTAAAGGCTATAGTTCTCTACTATTGGAGATAATTTGATGAAAAAGGTATGGTAGGACCTTTTTGGTGTCATCTATGAAAGAAGCGGATGAAACTTTGACTCACCTTTTTATTCAAAGTGCCTCCTTCCATAAACTTCCCGTGACAATAGCTCATTCTCTCTAGAGGTCCATAATTCGATTCCAACCCTTCCCCGACTTCAAGTCTTACTCCTTCTGCTACTCCCGATCCGAATGAGACTGCAATTACAAGTACATCCCAAACAGCTCGGTGACTTTCTCTCCCTTCGTCCGTTAGCTTGAGGATCGGGCTAACTCCCTTTATGGTCCCCTCTCATGCTCATTCGTTTAGCTATGGATATGATTTATGGCTGGGCATTTGCAACTTGGCAAGCAAGCATGGAGATAAATAGGTCATCTCTCATCTCTACACTAGTAAGATGAACAAATCATCATTTGCAACATTTCTTGATCGAAAGGTAGGAGCGGCAAATTGAGCAATTACAATACTAGCCATAGATATGCTTGAGCAACTCTTGGGTTCGGTTCATTTACGAATCATGCCACTATCTATATATGGAAGGAGAATGAGAAGAGAGATGCAATTATGGATAATCGATCAAATTATCAAGAGAAGCTGAATATGTTTATTTAGTCTTCACCTGAAGTGGACACACTCGTGTCTTCCAACTGAACTATTCGTATCTTCTATCGGTTTTGCTTCTCGTTGTGCATTACTGCTTTGAGTCAACGTCTTCCTCAAATTTTTGTCTTTTACGATCACCGAACTCCCCTCAATATCTATATCTATTGAAAACCTCACTTTAGCAAACCGTTTCACTAACGGTAACAAAGCATCCCTTTTATCACATACATGGATTGATTACAAGAGAATGGATATAGGGTCCTTATCCTTCCCCCAAGGAGATTCTATCAACAATAGCTCTTGGGCATCTCTAGGTTGGTACAAATATTTCTTCCCCCAATAGGTAGAGGTAGGTGCCCAATATAGGTTTGGGATGATAGGCTTTATAGGGTGGGGGAAGGTAGATTTTTTTCATAGTTTAGGACCACTTCATCAAACTCTCTTTCTAAAGAGGTTTCCTTTAGTCCATGGTTCAATCCATACTTGGTATCCGTTTGACCCCTTTGAGATGGGGAAGGGCTTCTCTCGAAGGGATCTGGATAGCCTAGACGGTTTCTCGAGAAAGATAGGAAGGGCCTTTTCACCATAGAGTAGACTAATCCACTCTACTCTATCTTGGGGTTGGTTGAGACGTGACTATATGTAGTTGAGGACCCTATGATATATATGGAGGGAGAGGCACCCCAATGGAGGTAATTTGAGCACCCTATATATATGGTGATGGGAGAGTGTAGTTATGTTGTAATAGTGTACCTTATACACACACACACACACCATATATTGCTCTCCTCTCCTCTCCCATCGGTCGGGGCCTCCCCACCACATTGCATTGTTGCGGACCCTATATCTATCTCTGGGGCCCTGAACTCTAGATATGGCAACACAACGGGAGAGGACCCCCTATATATAGAAATTGCCCTTATGCATTGGAATGGTCTTAGCTTCTAGATTTTGTGGTTATAGAGAGAAGAAGTAGAAAATTCGATAAAGCCAACCATAAATCCTTTAGAGTCACTTTTGGGATTGGTATTGGGTATTCTAGATTGGGAGTTAGTATTCGGATAGGATATTGAAATTGGGTCTTGAATGAAGGATTGGGTCTTTGGATTGCCCCAATGGGATATATTCTATCTGTTGGCTAGATTTTCTGCATAGCTGAAAACCTAGGCAGTCATGAGATAAATCTCCCTCATTTACCGGTGAGGCTCCCGTGTCAGATTTGTCAATAAAATATGCTAGTATCTATATGGGGTTTTACTTTAACCATGCAGCTCATGAACCATAGTTGTATAGTTTTGCAGCATGTAAGCAACTGATTTAAGAAAGGAAATATTTAAAGAAGAAGGAAATAATAAAACACAGGGAAGAAATAGGGAAGATGTGCAACCCAATCAATAGATAACAGAGTTGATTGCATGCACATAGACGGAACCAATAGATATCAACACACAAAATTATAAGCAAAGGCAACTTCAGATCTAGATCTAAAATAACACAAATTTTATAAGTAGATCTGAGATAAAAGCTAGAAACAAAATGCACCGTGACACAAAGTTCTTCGGAAATCTACTCCTTTGTATTCCTTTGCTTCAAATAGCTATCAGGGGTTTCAACGCACAAAGTCTGGAACACAAGAATGCTACTTACAAATTCGATCATTAACCCGGAGGTTCTTCTTCTACTTATAGAATGTAGAAGGGAAAGTACAAATGGGAAACTCAACTGAACTAAAACATAAACAAGAAGTAAGGATAACATCTGGCAATCATCTTCCTCTAATTCCTCTTCAAGTGACATGCATCTGGATCCATAGTCAAACTTACACACATCTGTCACTTAACTAATAGAATCGTTCCACATAACTTAAAGTGATGGTTTCAAAACCAACAACTTTAAAGTTTTACAATTTACATCCGGGAACATGGAAAATAGAAGAATAAAGAGTAGAAGAAGAAAGATTCGCGAGCTGTAACGTCTACATCTTTTTTTTTGATATCAATGTACTTGTCGAACATGTAATTCAGTAACTTCCTATCTATCTTAGCCACAACTTCCTTTTCTGTCCCGAATGCAGCAGAAGCCTTCGTTCAACATCCCGATGCATGCTTCCACCTCCTGCAAGCTAGGCCCGAACTTTTCAATATCTAACTCGCAGCGCCACCAGCTTCTCGATGGAATTCATCGTGAAAGACCTAATAGCTCCATCAATTCTCCTATGTACCATCGAAGAGATCCCTCCAGGGAATTAGGCACTCTGCTAGGAATGATCCTCGTATACGAAGTAACGTTTCCGACCACTTCCTCATTGGTGAAAGCAATGACATTGTCTGGTAAAGATGATGCCATACTTTTGAGTGCCTGCATCCTTTTTAGCATAATTATGTAGATCTCCAAATGGAAAGATACTGCAAACTCAAGTTGCTTCCCCTTCTCAACTGATCCGTCAAGCACAATTTGTTCCGCAATCAACACCTCTCTCGACAACTTATTTATTTCGGCCAAAGTACTCAGGTTACTCTCAGCAACTGTGTTCATATCTATCGTGCTTGTTATCAGTTGCTTTTCACTGATCTGATTGCATCTTCCATAACCTTTAGATGGTGGCACTTCTCCGAGACAGCATCTGAAGCTTGGTGAATGATTTGGCTCTTCCATTCGTCAATAGCTTTAACCTGGTTACTTGCATCTTCCACTTCCTGCATCAGATGATCACTCACCTGTTTTTGTGCTGAAATTCACCGAGTGGAAGACTTGGCAACCTCTTGCAATGATCTCGCACAACCGAGATACGTACCTACTTCTGAAGTTCAACTTTCTTCGCCTTCTCTTTGTCAAGCCTAAGGAATAAAACATCTATCAATGTCTGCGTGTCCTGCTTCAATCCTTCTGTGGTGGCTTGACCTATGGGTACTCTCACACCGTTATATCTTCGCCGTGAGCTCATCCTTCCTCTTTCTTCTCGCTGAACCGTCATCTCAAATAATTTCTACCCCAACTCCTCGATGATCAACCTTGAAGTTACCTTAGCAGCTTTAGGTTTTCTATCTTTTCCGCCTAGATTCAGGAGCAACTGCAAGTCGTGTTCCTCCAAGTTGGCTTCCTCTCTGGCCTTTGGAACCAACCGGGAAGCCAACCATTATGAGAAATTACTTCTCGAAGAATGAGAAGTTGCCGAGTGTACCACTATGTCGTGCTCTGATTCCTCTCCATCTAAAACTACTATAGTGTTGTGGCTTTCGTCCTCTGAATTGTCCAAAGACAAAACTCTTTCAAATTCTACCATCTGCAGCTTCAACGTTTCTTCAGGAAGAGGTGCTTTGAATGGAGTGGCTGAGGAGAAAAGACGAATGTTGCCGGATTCAATGGAGGAACGGCAGTATCTCGCTGAGGTGCGATAGTCGGTGAAGTACTTGATGCTGGAGAAGTAGGAACTAATACCATAGCAGTAGAAGTGATCTTCTCCTTTGAATGAGACCTTTTGTGCAGTTTCATCTTCTCAAGCCTTCTGCTGCTCTCCTTTGTGCTTCCTCTTGAGGAATTCCCCGTGCCAAAGTTGCCGTGACTTGATTCATCAATGCTTCATCAAGGCAATATCCCTTCACAAGAACCAATTTGAAGTATTGACCAAAACGGCGATAGACCTTTCCTCGATCGTATGGCAGCCACCTATGCTCTCCTGAAGTACAACTCTATCTCCTCCCATCCGATGGTATGCATCAAGTAACATAGGCCCATCATCTTTAAGATCCGTAGGTATCCGTGCTAATCCAAAGTCAAACACTTGCTGCGCTGCTAATAACTCTGAAATCTCTCTTTCTAACCTCGTACTCTCTTCTGCACTTCATCCAGAAATCTTTCAATGAAGGCACATGCGCGTACTCCTAGGAGATCGTCTTCCTTGCCACTCCAAATGGATCGAAGTTCAGCCGTGCTTGGAAGAACTTGTGGTCGTACTCAAAGAATATCTCCACTTCAATTCCTCGGGCTTTATGGATACCCAGGCATGGCTGTAATAGCCCACCGTGTGAGCGGGAAAAAGCTTGTAGACTTGTGCGCGCTTCTACTGTAGGTCATGCATCTCCACGAGTTGTCTGCTCAGCTCCATGATGACCAATCTATCACTCGATATCTAGGCAACTTAACTGGCTCTCCTGAAAAGCCTGTGACCCCGAGGTATGTAAAGTCTGCAAACTAGATGAAGATACTGCCAATCTTGGACACAGCTTCCCACGCTTCCTTGCTCACCCTATTGGCCTTCGATCACCATCCAAATGCGTGCAAATGAATCCATAGAAGAATCCATCGTTGACCACTTTATAATCTTTGTAGCATGCGGGTATAGTAAGTTGTGTATAGCACTTGAAAATAGGATCCTTGAAAAGCACCCCACGTCTATCTAGCTTGAGAAGACACCCTGTGAAGCTGCATATACCAAATAGGAAGTCATTTTGAAGTCAGTAAGTACGCCTCACATTCCGAGCTGCTCACCAATGTTGTCACTAATGATTTCCGACCAATGATTATCAATCTGCTTTGTTAACTTCAATGGTCCCGATGAAAGCATACATCCATGTGCGGAAGTTGTGAGCGTTACTTTGCCATTCATCTGCATAACAATTTGACAATATCATCCACCTCACTTGTGCACTGCATTAGATCGTGGAAGAGTTCTCGAGAACTTGGATGGAGATTTAGGATTCTTCATGTATCTGCTATTCATTATGCCCACGAATCGACTTTATGCTTTTCCCACCTGTTGCTTGGCATCCTGCATGCTAATAGTAGTCACCACCTGTCGTGTTGGGATCTTCAAACAATAATTGATGAACAAAGTGCATCCAACCGGATTATTGTCTTCCCCATAGCATCTCGGACCGATCCGACAATAGATGGTAAGACCTAGCACACTCCATGACGAATTCCGGCAATTGGGCTGTGAATGGGAATGCTACTGCACTCGATGATTAAACTGCTTTTGACCGCACGCATGAGAGAAGTCTTTCCAGCTCTGGCTCTGTCAATCAATTCAAAAAGAGGCTCTGGACCTAGGTTTGTATCTCCGATGTCAGTGAACCTGGAAGTGATGCATGACTCTATTGAGCTCTCTTTTTCATCCTGCTTTGCCATGGTTGTATTTGTCTTTGTCTGAGCAAGTCTTTTTCTCTTTATTCGGCCGGAATTCTTCACAATTGGTGCAGATCTGATATTTCTTCAGATTCGAGGATATATTGGAATGTATTTACATTGATTTAAGCTCTTTTCTTTTATAAAAGCACCTATAATGAATCCTTGTATTTAATTCGACAAAGATAACAACCAAAACATGAACACTTGATTTTAAGCATAAAAATCTGCATATATCAAGCCTGCTGCCCCAAAATTTGATGTTTTACTTGAATGCAAAGCAAACATGAATTTTACCAACTTCACCTGAGCACTTGTACCACTATGTAGACAATTATTCAGACATAAATCAAGCTTCCTCCAACCTAGGTTGCCAAATTTTGAAGCTTCCAGTAGTAAATACACCTTCTGAGCAAAATTCCTCTTCAAATGGGGCGCACTTTTTGTCTGGGCTGCACTTCCTTGCTATGAAATTAATTAATTCATCCTTATGGCAGCCCATGCTTATATAACCCTTGCCATTCTATAATTAATTATTGCCCCTCCTATTCTTGGCAATTAATTAATTAATTAATAAGCTTTTCTCTTCAAATGGGGCGCCTATTTTGTGCATGCTCATGGCTGCCATTAAATAAATTAAATTTATTTAATTTTAGCTCTCTACTTCCAGTCCACTTAAGCTTCACAGTGTGCTTTGACCTCATCCACTGAAAATAGAAATTAATTAAATCAATTAATACTTTAAAAGTATTATTCTTCTCCCAAATGGGGCGCACTTTTTGACATGAAGGGGCTGCATTAAATAAATAATATTTATTTAATTTTAGAATGTCTAATTCTAATTTCCTTTATCCACTTTCCCTTTGTTGACTTTTCCACAAGCTTGGGTGCCAAATTTGGAGAAGAAATTAATTAATTTAATGCATTTAAAGCTGCCCTTCTTTCCCAAAAGGGGTCGAACTTTTTGGCATAGTCAATTTCTATTTTTAAAAACCAATTAACAATGGGATTATTTACCCTGCACCGCAGCTCCAAAAATCCCATGATCCACTTAAGTTGTTTGACTTTCATAATGGGATTATTTACCCTGCAAGGTAGGTACAAAATCCCACACCGCTTCTTTACCAAAAATCCCATTGTAGCTTAAAATCTCTTTTTCCCAAAAATGCGACCTGCCTGGGAGGAGCTTTTTTGTGCACGACTTCGTCTTTTCGTGAGAGAACTAGACCTCCTTCGCGAATTCCTTCCTTCTCGGCATAACGTCCATAGGTGATCTCCGGATACTCCAGTGCAAAGAATCGAGACCAAACCAAAAAAGGAATTGATCTAGAGAAATTTCACGAGAAAATGAAACGGAAAACACCAAAAACACAAAACGCGTTGCTAAGTCACAAATAAAGCCCGAATTCATTCCCGGTTAAAACCCTCTTGGTATATGGGAATATTGACATGTACGATCACAACAGGTTAAACCGAGCACAATTTGCCTCAAACGGGCTCAAAATAATTAAATAAAATTTCTCATTTGTAAACCCTAATGACAAAATATAACAATTTCGGCATCCGGGTATTTGTCTAAATTGGCTCATATGGCTCTTTGGGAATATCTTGACACAATATAAAACTTCTTGGCAATAAAAACACAAAACGACCCATTATTTTAAAAGTATGATTTTTTTTTACATAGGGTAGTCCCATATTTTAGGTGAAATCTAGGACACCACTATCGTTCCCTTAGAGATTATATGGGCCCTATAGATAGATCTGGGGGCCGTCTATAGAACATAGAATATAGGGGAGATATGTAGGGGGTCTAGATAGGGCATTAGGAGAGGGGAGAACCTCACATCGACATCTTTAGTTCTCTCGGGGCCTCCCTCTCCCTCCCATAGATCTTATCTGTTCTATATGGGTTCAAGGCTCCTTTCCCGATGGCCTACTCTCTATAGGGGCACCACATCTATACCATATATTATATACGTGTTATGGTTAAATCCGCCTTCCCACCCTCCCGAATGTAGATTTCTGTCCGCTCTCTCGTCTCTAACCACATCGATAGGGGACTTGAGTTGAGCGAGCCTATTCCTCTCCCCCATACCATATATTAGATAGGTCCCCCTCATCCCGACCGGAGCCTTTTCCCCATTCTCTCACTTCAAGGCTTCTCTCTCGATGGCACAGATATACACTCCCATCTTATATTCTCCACCTTCCCATGAATGTGACTTCTCTCCACTCCTCTCTAACGATGGCCCTATTCCTCTCCCTTATACCATATATTAGATAGGTCTTGCTCACCACATCTTCTCCCCATTCCATCTTATTTCTTTCGTGATATGTCTTTCTTTGATAAAATGGTCAATTATGAAAATTCTTTCATGAATTAGGATCATCTTCATAGATGCCACCCTCCCACCCTCCGAATGAAGACTTCTCTCCACTATCCCGTCTCTAACCACATAGATAGGGACCTGAGTTGAGCGAGCCTTTCCTCTCCCTTATACTATATATTAGATAGGTCTCGCTCATCCCAAACCGGAGCCTTCTCCCCATTCACCTAGGCCAATGATATACACCAAAGAATTTCTTTTACAGCTCTACCCAGTATGACTTTCTTTGAGAAAATAGTCAATTTAGGAAGTGAAAATTCTACCACAAATCAGGATCATCTTGATAGATGGATAGTTACCAAAAAAGAAAGAAAGAATTACTTAGGCAAAGAGCTTGAAGACCGAGTTAAAGCTCTAAGCAATGGATTTCCTGTTGAAAATGTAATGGATAAAAGAGTGAGATTTTCGATAACCAACAGTGGAGAGTGCCTTCCAGAAATAAATGATCCTTTACTGAGCGGGCCATTCCGTGGGGTGATGAATCAATTTAAATCACCGTGGATGTTACCTCCTTGGGGTTTCTACCAAAAACAAAGAAAGAATTATGAAGACCGAGTTAAAGGCTCTAAGCAATGGATTTCTGTTGAACCGTGATAGACAATAGAGTGAGATTTTCGATAACCAACAGTGGAGAGTGCCTTCCAGAAATAAATGATCCTTTACTGAGCGGGCCATTCCGTGGGGTGATGAATCAATTTAAATCACCGTGGATGTTACCTCCTTGGATGACTCTACTAAGATTTGAAACTCATCAAGAATCAAAATAAAAAAATGACCATTTTACCAAAGTATTCGGACATTGTTTATTCGTTCGATTAGAAAAAATTGCGTGCCTCGCAATAAATGAACCCCATTTGTATTCTAATATACATGCCTTATTGACTTAACCCCATTTGTATCATAAAAGGCGTGCCTTATAGGCTTAACCCCATTGGTATTAAAATAGACATACATAATAATCCCGAAGGGCATATTGATATAGACACAAACAAATCTTAACCCCAAGACTACATTTGTATTGCATTTATATCAGCATATTACATAACCCCAAACCTAGGGACCCGGTTGTATTGCATTTATATTGGTATATTACATAACCCCATTGCCCAAAGTCGGGTGAGTACAACCCCTTCCTTTTTGTCTTTAGGAGGAAGGGACAAGTGGGGTGGGGCGGACAAGAAAGGGGTTGATAATTGGCTACATACGTTAGTGAGATCCTAAGGGACGAGGGACAAGTGTTGCTAATTAATTGGATTGGCATTTCCTGAGGCCGAGAAGATCCTAAGGGACAAGGGACTCCACTGCCCAAAGTTAGGTTTAGGCACCGCTTCCTTTATTGATTGGTCGGAAGCCTCGCTTCACTCGGGACCTTGATGTGGGACAAGCGGGGTGGGGGTGGATAGGAAAGGGGTTGATAATTGGTTACATATGCTAGTGAGATCCTAAGGGACGAGGGACAAGTGTTGCTAATTAATTGGATTGGCATTGCCTAGGTCAGTAAGATCCTAAGGGACAAGGGACTTCGTTGCCCAAAGTTAGGTTCAGAGGACCGCTTCCTTTATTGATTGGCCGGAAGCCTCGCTTCGCTCGGGACCTTGATGCACATCTATAGATAGGGGCAGGTCCCTATCTATATAGGCTCCGGAGAAGTCATTAATTTGGCTCTCATAGTCACTTTAGCCTCTTTTATCCCACTCGGGAACTTTTCTATGGCATTGATGGGGAACTTTTCTTTGTTGAGAGATAGGAGCATTCGGTGGAACCGGTGAACTACACTTCTCACTCATGGATGTGTGGGACAGATAACTCATGGTACCTACCGCTTACCCCAACGATAGATAGGGGCCATCCGATGCACGTAAACAATCAATCGGTCGCCACACGGGGCTATATGTGGCACACATCACTATAGTCTATAGCCGAGGTTCATTGTAGAGCTGAACTATGTACCTTCTCTATAGGAGCATTCGGTGGAATTGATGAACTACACTTCTCACTCATGGATGTGTGGGACAGAGGGCTCGTGGTTCCTACTTGCCTACCCCAAGGATAGATAGGGGCCATTTGATGCACGTAAACAATCGGTCGGTTGCAGGGCGGGCTATATATGGCACACATCACTATAGTCTATACCCGAATTTCAATGTAGCACTAAACGACGTACCTTCTCTATTCTATATCATATATAGGGTAGGGGAATGAAAGGAAAGTTACCCCCTTTTTGGTCCCTCACTCGATTCTAGATAGCGGAATGGAAATCCAATCTATCGCAAAATCTCTGCGGTGATGAGATGCACAGAGGGCCCCTCTTTCGATTCTAGGTAGGGAATGAAAGGAAAATTGTCCCCCTACCCCCTTTTCGATTCTAGGTATACCCCCTCTCTTTTCTCGATTCTAGATAGGGAATGGAAAAAATCCCACTATCTCCCAATCTCAAATCTCCATTGTAATGAGATACACGAAGGGCCCCTCTTTCGATTCTAGATAAGGCAATGGAAGTCCACGTATCGCAAGTATGGTGATGAGATGTATGGAGGGCCCTAATCCAACGAGCAACTCATGTGGCCATATCTAGAATTCCCGGGGAGTTTACTAATGCTTTATACTGAGTACATGAGTGGGCTTATCTAGCGGTATGGGGTGGGGCGCACGGTTAACGGTTACTACTGTTTGACCTTCCTCCCTCTACCGGGTCAATCCTTTCTCCCCTACCAACTATTGTTAAATAACTTACTCTCCCCGCCCCCGTGCCATATATAGATAGGGCGCCAACCATATATAGAGAGGGCTCCATAGAGAGTTTAGTTCAAATCTTATGACATTCCCAGAGCCCGACCCGCTATGCCCTAGAAATTTCGAGGGAGGGGAAAGGGTGAGAGGATAACTGCCTAACTATCTATTAATCCATATATAGCCACCCCGAGAGAATATAATATAGCCGATTTGGCTATTGCATATTGGTTTATTTATAGAGGGCTGGGGCCCTTCCCTGTAGTGAGCCGGGGTACGACCTCAATCTCTTGAGTGGTTTGTTGTTGCCTTATATGGTGTATGGGCCTTTCGACATTGTCTAGTTCTCTAATCGGTTAGATGAGTAGAATAGCCATTTCTATATAGGGTGAATGTCGAACGCCCTGGCACAAATGACCGAAATGGAATCTGAGACCCCACTTTACATATATGGGATATAGAAAACCCCGGACCTCCCCATCCCCCCTCCCTATTATATCTTATCTATATGATCCGTCCCTGATCATCCCCGGGTCTGAACTTGGCTTCTATTTGATCTTGAGCAAGAAAACCCTTTTCTTGCTCTTTAAATGATTTTGGACTACTGAACTGAAATCTACTCTATATAGAGAACTTATATCCCTTAGATTGAGATCGGACTTAACGACCACAGGGGATATGGGAGTTTTACTCATGTTCTCTTTACTCGATTCTCTGCTTAGGCTCCATTTAAGCAAATTAAGGAAAATTCAGATCTAGTTCTCTATATAGGGCGAGATAGATAGGTGGCTATATGATAATGATATGATAAGGGCTTGTTGACTCCAATCGCCTATACAACGCCGCCGGGAAAGGAAGGAAAGTATCTACCATCATCCGAAAAATAGATATATAGAATGGAGGTTGGAGATATGGATAGATTGTATAGGCATGGACTTGCTTCCGATCTATCCTTGGGGGGAGAAACAATAGGGAGAGGTGTAATGATGGGATAGGTGGTCCTTGGCTACAATCCAAAAGATAAAAGCATATCTCGGAGCTTATAGTATTTGTCGAAATGGACCGGTTTTGAAATTGTTCTTGAAGCGTGGTTATCGATCAAGCACCTTCACTTCATCCCATATTAAGATTTGATTCCCCCACTTCTAAGCTCGATTACTTGATCATGAGCTCAATCAAATTGACCTACTGACTTGACCTGACATATAGTATTCGTATCTCGTCCCATAAACTAAAGCCCTAGAGTTGTATACGACATGATCTTTGGGGTGGCTTGGGAATGAGGTGAGTGTCTAGGGGGAGGGATATATGTCTAGGGGAGGGATATATATCAAGTAGAGGGTAAGGGTAGTAGGGGGCTTAAGCGAGTTGGCACACCCTTCGACCTCAACTCAAGAGGGGAATTCACTTACAGGGAAATCTACACCTTTCTAATCAATAATCAATCCTTTCTTCTCACCAGATATGAGATATGGGGCCAGCCGCCCGCCCCTATATAGATATCTATCTCCAGTAGATATATTTCTTTCCTACTTTCCTAACCCCCATATATTGATTAGATCTCAACCGGAGGGTGAGGTTCCCAGGGTACTATATACACGAATATGGCCCCGACAGACCCCGATAGAATAGAATAGATAGGGGGGGACTCGCCATAGAAATCTATAGGGCCTCCTCCCCCAGCCCAGCTATAGAGAGGAGGAGATAGTAGGCCGGCCCTATCCCCTGGCTATATAGATATTGTATGTGAGGCGGCTATAACTGGATAATAGGTGGCTCCCTGGCAACGGACCTCGTCCATATAGAACTAGAGTAATATAATATTATATATATTTGTTTCACTATGTTGCACCCATTGTGGTTGGTGTGTTGTAATATATCTACGATGAAACCATCGAAGAATACTACTCCACCACTCCACTACTCGATGTGGCAGTGTGTGAGGCGGCCGACATTCGATTTGACATGGTGGACCGTCCATCTCTTATTGCCGGCCGATGTGCCACGAACAATAGGATCGAATGGAGTACACGTCCATCTCGACTGTACATTAGAGAGAATTCCGTTAGAATGAGACAAGTGAGGAAATATATTCCTATATCGAAGGATTTTTCGATCAAATGGAATGAAGAGGATCGGGAATGCACACTTTATTCATTGTGTGTTTGTCCTTTTATTATGTGAAAGATGGTTACAATGTGGTTGAAGTAGTTTCAACTATTTATTAGTTAACACTTAACTAATATTAACACAAAGCTAATAAATAAGTCTTATATTTTAATAGCCCCTCTTAAGGCTTACTCTATAGAACATAAAGGTGTAGTTCCCGAGCTGAATTCCCGAGTTCCCGAAGATTAAAATAACATAACCATCCAAGACCACACATTCTTGAAAAATTTTCCCTTTGAAAACAATGCTTTCACTAGGTAGATCTCCATCAAAGTGTCGCTTTTAAAATACCTCGTCGACCCTCATAAAGGTGTAGTTCCAACAGCTGAATTCCCGAGTTCCCGGATTCCACCTCCTCGAACTTTTCGAATTATAAATCTCCCATGAATTGTTGGACAACCATCCATATCATGAGCCATCCAAAAGCCCTAAGCTCCATCAAGTTGTCTCATGACCCTCGTAAGGGCAAATTCTTGAGATCCACGATTTTACTCTGTAAATCAACTATTTGGACAACCATCCATATCGAGTTTCACATACAAATCAATGGATTTCTTCATGTCTTCAAAGTGTTGCGATTCTTTAAAATACACATTCTCTATCTGCCTTTTCCAGCCCTCATGATCAAAAGGCGTCGATATTCTTCCATGGATTTTCAACACTATTTGATAGGTCTTTGTCTTGAAAAACAATTTTCCCTTCATCTTTTTTTTACGATCTTATCCGTCTCGTGAAAAATATTTATATTTATATAACTATATATAATATAAACTTTTTAAAGCACCATCATTTTTATCATTTGCTCCATGAGTAACACAATCCATTCATGGCTGTGAAATAAAATTGCCCTAGTTCAACACGATAGTGATTTTTCTAAACATCATAACTAGCAGAAAATATCCAAGTCGCAGTGGGACGATTAGTCCGAGCACGTGAATATCACAAGCCCTAAATGACTTATCACATTTTGAAATTCTCTATTTTTGCTCTCGATTTTTCCATTATGTAAAAATCAGCTTTACACAATGCTCTCGTATACACTTTTAATTAAAACGAGAGATTAAACACAATTTTAGATTGATGCCTTTCCAAATGTTTTTTTCTATTTCTTGTGATTTTTCCACCAAAAATCCAAAAAGGAAAGAATCCAAAAAGGAAAGAGTTTGACATCGAAACATGTTTTCATGTTTTCTATGCCCATACTGCGTCAAAAATTTCCATACTCATTTATTCTTCCTCGACCTCAATTTCTGCCTTTTCCAACCCTCATGCATTTCCGGCATTTTCCTGTCCAAAGGTGAAAAGGCTGCCCTCTCGTGATTCACGTTGTGTGTAAATTCCTTACTCATGACCGTAATAACAAATGGCCTTTCTCATCTTTCCCTTTTTGCTTGCCCTTCACTGATACCAATGACTCTAATGAGAAAGAAGTTTCCGGCCCTCGTGACCTTTGTTCCAAGCGTACCCACAGCTTACTACCCCTTGACCTATGTGAAAACAATGTTGTCTGTCCAAAGCCCTAATTGGTATTCACAACCACTTTTTCTGCCCTCTCGTGATTCACGTGTGTGTGTATATTCTGCCTTTCTGCAAACCCCAACATGACATGTAACAACAATAACAATGGAGACCTCTTTCCTTCTCTTTCTCCCTTTTTGCTTGCCCAGCTCGATACCAATGTTAGAATAGGTAGACGAGAAATAATGAAGAAAGACTAAAATGTACAAAAATGGAATGAAGAGAAACCGGAATGCATACATTACTCATTGTGTGTCCATCCTTTTATTATGTGAAAGATGGTCACAAAGTGGTTGAAGAGTTTTAACTATTTATTAGTTTACACTTAACTAATATTAATGTAAAGCTAATAAATAAGCCTTATATTTTAGTGCCATAATAGAGTAGGTCATTATCAAAGAGGAAGGAGAAGACTCCGTTACTTACGAGAACAAGGACAAGAGTTACATTAGGTTGTGGAGCCTGTTTTCATGTGTGAAAGTGTTGAAGATTGTACACTAAGAGTATCGGACACACTTTCCACGTTGTCTTGCCGGGTTCGCCTTAAAACGTGCCGATATATCGGGAAACGATTTTCTCATATGGGTGGGTTTTGACCCATAGGTTTATGGGAGGTTTTGGCCCATGGTTTTGATACCCACGGTTTTGTAAAACTACTTAAGTAGTTGTCTATTTATATGGTTTTGTGCATATGGTAGATATAATGTAAACATTGCAGATGTGCTTTGAATTCGGGTGTGAATTTTGTAGAGTTTGTTGAGCATAGCTCCAAACAGATCTGGGTATTGTATTGAGAGAGCGGTGGCTTGTAATAAAATCTGAGCAAGTGATTCTTGGTGGACGTAGCCCAAATTGGGTGAACCACGTTAAATACTATCTCTTTGTGTTGTGTTATTTTATTTTGCACTTTTATTTGAGATTTGTAATATTTTTGCATATTAGTTTCTATTATTGCGATTATGTGAGGGATTATTCTACATATTTTATCCCTTATTTCCTAACAATTGGTATCAGAGCATGGTTTGGTTTTCTGAAGTGTTGAATCGCAGGGAAAGTTTTATCTTGAGTGGGAGCTATGGCAGATGATGGAAGATCTAGGGTTGATAAATTCAACGGGCAAAATTTCAGTCTTTGGAAGATGCAAATGGAAGATTACCTTTATCAAAAGGATCTTTATATTCCATTGTCTAGAAGGTGAACAAACCCTCGAGCATGACGGATGTGGAATGGGATTTCTTTGGATAGGAAGGCACTTGGGACAATCCGGTGTGTCTTGCATCTTCGGTATTATTTAATGTTTCAAAGGAAAAGACTACAAAAGAACCGATGGATGCATTAGGAAGTTGTATGAAAAACCCTCTATCTTAAATAAGATATTTTTAATGAAAAAATTATTTAAATGATTTTAATACGGTTGTAAATATGTTAGCTTGATTCTGATAGAATTTGATGAAGAAGTTAGGGCTTTATTAGTTACTGTGTTCTTTACCCGAGAGTTGGAATAGCTTGGTAATAGCGGCAACTCGGTTCCAGCTAACTCAAAGTTGAAGTTTGAGGATGTTGTAGGGGTGATTCTAAGCGAGGAAATGCGAAGAAAAAACTCTAGGAATCTTCTACTTTAGGGAATGCTTTGACAGTGGAAACTAGAGGGAGATAGAAGAATAGAGGAAGCCGTGGAAAATCAAAGGATCGAACAAGGTCAAAATCCAAAAGCAAGATAGTATGTTGGCATTGTGGAAAGTCTGGGCATGCAAAGGACTATTGGGAGCTTTGGGACAAGAAGAAACAATAGGAAGAAAACAAGGAGGCAAATGTGGCAACGGGTAATGTATGTCAGGATGCTTTGATTCTTTCTTTGCACAATATTACTGAATCTTGGGTTTTAGATTTAGGGGCTTCTTTCCATGCTACTCCACAGGCATTATTTTGTTGATTATGTTCAAGGAGATTTTGGGCATGTTTTTCTTGGTGATGATGAGCCTTGCAGCATAGTTGGAAAAGGTTTTATTCAGGTTAAGATGCAGAATGGGAATACTTGGCTATTGAAGGATGTCAGACATGTGCCTACATTAAGACGAAATTTGATATCGGCGGGCAGTTGGGAAGTGATGGTTATATTGTGATATTTACAACAAACTCTTGGAAGGTTACCAAGGGTGCTCTTGTGGTGGCAAGAGGTAAGAAGGTTGGAACCTTGTATTTAACCACTTATAGCACTAATGTTTGTAATCTTGTGGCTTCAGAAGTAGATACAACATTGTGGCACTATAGGCTCGGTCATATGAGCCATAAGGGCATGGAGATCATAAAGAAGGATTTGCCCGGATATACAAAAACAGGTTTGGAGTTCTGTGAGGACTGCATATATGGGAAACAGAAGCGAGTAAGGTTTCTCAAGGTTGGACCTACAAAGAAAGAGAGTAAGTTAGAGCTGGTGCATTTTGATGTGTGGGGGCCGGCTCAGGTATCATCTCTTGGGGGTTCAAGTTATTATGTTACTTTTATTGATGATGCAACAAGGAAAGTTTGGGTTTATTGTATTAGAAACAAATTTGATGTATTTGACACTTTTGTTAAATGGAAAGCCTTGGTAGAGAATGAAACATGTCTTAAGCTAAAATGTCTCAGGTCAGATAATGGAGGGGAGTATTGCAGCAATGAATTTGATGATTATTGTTCTAAGAATGGAATCCGCAGGCAAAAGACAGGTTCCAGGAACTCCGTAGCAGAATGGGGTGTCAAAAAGGATGAACAAAACAATAATGGAATGTGTTAGGAGCATGAGGTTACATGCAGGATTGCCTCTTTCTTTTTGGGCAGAAGCGGTGAGCACAATTGTGTACTTGATCAACAGAGGACCTTCAAGTGCCTTGGATGGAGGCATACTTGAGGAGGTTTGGTATGGTAAGAAAGTTGATTATTCATTTCTTAGAGTCTTTGGATGTGAGGTGTTTGTCCATATAGACAAGGATGATAGGACCAAGCTAGAGGCTAAATTAGAAAAATGTACTTTCATTGGTTATGGTGGTGATGACTTTGGATATAAATGTTGGAGTATTAAGGACAAGAAAATCATTCGATCTAGGGATGTGGTCTTTAATGAGAAAGTCATGTATAAGTAGCAACATTGCGGAAAATAGGGAAGAATCCAAGAAAGAATATGCAACGGTAGAGGATCTTCGGATGGGAAAGTGACACATGAATCGTTCGGGAACCTCTTCAACAGAACCCCAAACTCCTATATTGAGGAGGTAATCTAGGGTAAGAAGAGAACACGAACGTTTTCTCCTTCTCTTTATTATTTATTACTCACCGATAGTGGAGAGCCAGAGAGATTTGATGAAGCAATGCAAGTAGATGACAGGAAGAAGTGGGAGCAAGCCATGGATGAGGAGCATTAAGCTCTCATGGAGAACCAAACATGGGATTTGGTAAAGCTACCCGAAGGCAAAGAGCATTACTGAAACAAGTGGGTGTTGAGTTAAAGAGGAAGGAGGAAAGAAAAGATCTGAAGGCCCGGTTGGTGGTCAAGGGTTTGCACAAAAAAAAGGTATAGATTTTGATGAGATTTTTTCTCCTGTAGTAAAAATGACTTCTATTAGAATTGTTCTAGGAATAGTTGCAGCGGAAAAGACTTGCACTTAGAACAACTTGATGTAAAGACGCATTTCTCCATGGTGATTTGGAGGAGGAACTATATATGCAGCAGGCCGAGGAGGGCTATGAGGTCAAAGGTAAAGAGGAGATGGTGTGCAAACGAAGAAGAGCTTGTATGGCTTAAAACAAGCTCCACGTCGATGGTATAAGAAATTTGATAGCTTCATGATGGAGCAAGGTTATATTAGATGTCGTTACGACCATTGTGTGTATACAAAGAAATTTGAGGATGGCGGTTTATATTATCCGTGTCTGCGTATGTGGATGACATGTTGGTTGCGAGTAAAAATATGCGGAAATAAAAGTACTCAAGAAGCAACTAAGTGAATCCTTTGTTATGAAGGATTTGGGGGCAGCCAAACAAATCCTTGGTATGAGGATATCTCGGGATAGGAAGGAACGAAGCTGACTTTATCTCAGGAAGAGTACATTAAGAAGGTCTTGGAGAGGTTTAATATGCAGGATGCTAAACCGGTTGGGACTCCTTTGGCAGGCCATTTCAAGTTATCAAAGGAACAATGTCCTAAGACAGAGCAGGAGAGAAACCAAATGTCTAAGGTACCTTACTCATCAGTGGTTGGCAGTTTGATGTATGCCATGGTGTGCACTAGGCTGATATTGCCCATGCAATGGGAGCGGTGAGTAGATTTATGAGTGATCCAGGTAGAGATCACTGGCAAGCAATAAAGTGGATCCTTCGGTATTTGAGAGGGACCATGGGGACAATTTTGTGCTACAGTGGATCGGACACCACTTTGTGTGGTTATGTAGATTCGAGATATATGTCGGAGATGTAGACAACGGAGGAGCACGATAGGTTATGTTTACATTGTAGGTGGGATAGCGATAAGATGGATTTCACGACTACGAAGTTGGTGGCTTTGTCAACCACGAAGGTTGAGTATGTTCTTTATCCCACATAGGCAAGAAAATAAATGATTTGGTTACAACAATTGCTTGAGGAGTTGGGGCATAAGCAGGAGGAAGGAAAGTTGCATAGTGATAGTTAGAGTGCTATACACCTAGCTAAGAACTCTGCTTTCCACTCTAGGACAAAGCATATACAATTAAGGTACCATTTCATCAGGACAACTTTGGAGGAAGAGAAGTTGAAGTTGGAGAAGATTCATACCAGTCAAAATCTTGCAGACATGATGACCAAGGTGGTCACAAGGGAAAAACTGCGAAGTTGTGTTTCAGCTTTGGTTGGTCTTCACGAAAACTAGTGAAGGGTCGAGAAGCTTGCTCAAAGAAAACTAGTCTCCAAGTGGGAGATTGTTAGGTTGTGGAGCTTGTTTTCATGTGTGAAAGTGTTGAAGACTATACATTAAGAGTATTGTACACTTTCCACGTTGTCTTGCCGGGGTTCGCCTTAAAACATGCCCGATATATTGGGAAACGTGATTTTCTCATATGGGTGGATTTTTGACCCATAGGTTTATGGGACGGTTTTGGCCCATGGTTTTGATACCCACGGTTTTGTAAAACTACTTAAGTAGTTGTCTATTTATATGGTTTTGTGCATATGGTAGATATAATGTAAACATTACAGATGTGCTTTGAATTCGGGTGTGAATTCTATAGAGTTTGTTGAGCATAGCTCCAAACAAATCTGGGTATTGTATTGAGAGAGCGGTGGCTTGTAATAAAATCTGAGCAAGTGATTCTTGGTGGACGTAGCCCAAATTGGGTGAACCACGTTAAATATTGTCTCTTTGTGTTGTGTTATTTTATTTGCAATTTTATTTGAGATCTGTAATATTTTCTGCATATTAGTTTCTCTTTATTGCGATTTTGTGAGGGATTATTCCGCATATTTTATCCCTTATTTCCTAACAAGTTCTTGTATGGCAAGATAACTTGAACTCCCCTTATGGTTCCCTCTTCCAAATAGTTAGATTGGCGTATCACGAAGAAGTCAGTAGATGGAGGAACAACAAATAGAGCATGAACAAGATCCAAATTGTGATCCAATTAATTATGTTTTCAAGGAGACTCCTGATAGCCCATTGTAACTCATTGAGCATGAACAAGATCAGCCCCTAGAGCACACAAAATGAGTGGAGATCCAGTTTGGGATTGATTCAATGCCCTCAAGTCAAGTTCTACAACCACAAAATTTCAAAGTTCGGTGGATGTCCTTGTACCAATTTTCTCCCAATTCCAAATAATGCACTTGGTGTCCCCTGTTTCACAAATAAATCTGGGACTACATTTAATTTTTTTGTTCTTTTTAAAATAATGTGCTTTTTATGTTTTTATTGCCGAAGATGTCTGTATTACGTTAAGAGGACGAAAACCCTCTTAGAGCATGTGAGAAATTTCTGCACAAGGAGTTCCATGGAGTTGCAAAGATTTTTTAGTATTTTCCAGCAATAGAATAAAGGGATTTTGGAGATTTTGGTCAAAGGGTTTGAAGAGAAATTGTTATCAATTTTTATATGCCTTAGTTCAGCTTGAGTGACCACCTATGGAGATGATACTTCATGTTCTAGGGCAGATTTGGAGCTGTTTTTAGTGGCTGTTATTGCTCCATATTTTTATATATCAGATTCTCCATTTTCAGAATTTTTGGTGTGCAAAAAGGTACCATTTTATTTAATTTCAGGGACAACACATCTGAAGACTTTTATAAATTATTGCAGCCTATTTTACCTTCAAAAATCTGTATTTTTATTCATGCATGGGCTGTTAAAAATATGGAAATAAGTTTGGAGTGAATGGGTATGAATTTTATTGCTGATTCGTGTGATTCTTCACTAAACCCAAGTCGCCATTCCCATATTTTTGCATGATATTTTATTGGTAATTTGTCTATAAGTTGCAGTTAGTGGTTGGGATTGGCCTAAAATCCATTTGGGGTGAAAAATGTCCATTTGGGGACATTACAGTACTTGAGGGGGAAATACCCAAAAATTGGAAAAATTTAAATTAATAGTTGTACAAATTACATATTATCGTACAACCTGTACCCAACAATGGTGTAAAACAACCAATCACAAGGCGACACATCATCTACTCAACTTTTAAATACCCAATGCACAAGTTTAGGTCTAACCCTTTTTTAGTGCATTTCAAATTTACTATTTTAAATCAATTCAAAAGGGAACTTCCTCTGCAAATAAACACATGAAATGAAAAATCCATGTTAAATAATAAATAAATGTTAAGTCAACTATGAGACAAATTTCAAGTGCTGATTGTGGCATCAGTTAATTGCCACCTAGGTGCCAAGTTAGCTATCTCCACTATTGGTTCCACTAGCAATAATAATCTTGTAAAAGTAGTTTTTGTATGTTGTTGTATCTTGATGGAAATATTGTTTTCTAAATTTTTTGGGATGTCTTAATATGAAGGGCACACAATATAAAAAATTAAGCATGTGGTTCTTATTCTTCAACATCTCTTTAGGAGGGCATAGGCTCTTTCTGACTTCTTCAGTTATGAGGATTAGAAGCGCCTCGATTTATACTTACAGGTGGCTCTGAGGCTTTGTAATATCCCTCTCACGGGATTCAAGGAAAGAGCAACACTCAAGTAGAAAAACAACACCAAAATGATTAGAACATCCCTACAAGTGATGAAACCCAGCCAGTAGTGCTCAGATCTTCAATAAATCATCAAAGAGCTCATGCAAACAATGGATAAGTCCAGATGATTTGTTAGGCAATGATTTACTCAATCAAGACTCAATCAAGACTAGCCCCTTATGCTATGAAGTAATTAGTGCAAACTGATAATGGGATACCAGTATTAAATACACACATACTACCAGCGAAATCTTCCCTACAACTGCTGCTGTGAGCTCTTATTTTCATAAAATCCATTTTGCCTGAACACTGCACCTGGAAGTTAATCTAATATATGGATGCTTTTTGTATGATTTGTCTAAACAACACAAACCATGCTCTATTTTCGGATCACTGAACCTGCTTTAAATGCATGTAAGATCTGATCCAACTATATTTCCCAATGCTGCTGTCACAGATCGCTGCACCTGAGGGCTCTATTCTTTAAGCATATGTAAGATCCATTAATCTAAATTAGCCACTTAATAAATTAGCCACTAAGCTGAGTATGCAAATAAATAGAGGTCGCTGCCAAATGAGGGTTAAAACATGCATAAAACTCAGATTATCTTCCTCATATAGTTCGCTGTTACAAAGACCTTCAGAACACCTTAATAACATGCAAAATACAGTTCGCCATGCATGGTAGAGACCAGCCACAAGAGGACATTCAGACAAATAAGATTCGCTGCCCCAAAATATATATTCTTCACGCAAATATGAGCTTCAAACAAGGTCGCCAATACTGGAATTTAAGAGCTATCAAGGATATTCGATTTAGCTTGAAAATTGCTGTTCAAAACACTCAAATCAGATCTGAATTAATGGATCTAACCACCCCTATGCTGGCGGTAGGCAAGGAGCATTCAATATCCTTAGATCCTGCACAATACAGGTCACTAGGGCTTAGCAAAATACTCTAAACAGTTAGCTGCTCATATGTGACTCAAAACACTTATCCCAAATGTTTAATAACTTCCCAATGAAGTCGCTGAGTGTAGGGAGATAGAGCAGATTATTATTTATCAAATACTAACACCAAACTTTCCCTAAATAAGGCTGTAGAAAGGAGACAATATCAAGCAACCAGCTGATAATTCACATCAAATAAAGCTCTAAAAACAGTCCACAAACACCATGAGAAATTTGCTAGGGCTAGGAGTTATAAACCACTATCACAAGGAATATTAAATCAGCCAAATCGATATGCAAGGAGCAAGCGATCACACCAAAAACCTAGCTGCTACAGTGATTGCTATAGTAAAACATGCAGATTTCTACTTGCAAATTCAACCAAAGCAAATAACCTCTTCAATTTGATATTCAAAGATCAACTACAAAGATCTCCCAAGCATGAGAGAGAGAAGGAAAATATCAATGGGCATGCATCCCAACTCCAAGCATGGAGTATCAAATAAATCTCATCATAACATAATAATAATAATAATGATCCCAACACTCCTTTTATAAGTAAGGAGGCACAAAATTCAAAATCCCTAGGAGAGAGAAATTATTAAATAAAAGCAGTTTATTTCCCCTAGGTGTGGCGTCCCCTTTTCAAAGTGTGAGTTTATCAATAAAAGCCACCTAAATATTTATTTAATTAATTTCCCATTTAATTTTTATATTTTGGGAATTAAATTAAATAATCTTCATAATTAAATAATTAAATAACTATTGCTCCAGCAATAATATTTAATTATTTAATAAAATGTTCCCTTGCAATATCCCAAAGCCCACGGGAAATATAGGCTAAGGGTCCCTGGGGCCGTAAAATAGGGACATTACAGGCCTCCTCCCCCAAGATTGTTTGCCCTTCAAGCAATAGCAAGCTCATGCATCCGGTACCAAAAGGGTAGCACTCCAAGAACCGGGTTCCCATGCCATTCAAGTGGAGTAGCATTTGTAAGATCTTTGGCTGCTTCATCCTCCTAAAAGTTAGGAGTGTAAACTGCTGCAATTTATTCCTCAAACCTGCACATGAAACAAACCAGTTAGAAAAATGAGTGTTGAAGAACACTCTTCTTGCTTCTTCTTGGTATCTCCATGGCTTGGATAGTGCCCAACTTTTTTCATGCATGGGCTGCCCCCACAAACTGCTATGTAGTCCCATACTCTGCTGTAGTCATGCCATTTATCATCAAAAATCAGACTTGGCCCTTCCCAATCAATCATGCATGAATTACAAACAAACACCCATAACCATATCATCATGTGTATATCAAAAATCTGAACTGTAAAAGGAATAAAGAGCTGATCATGACGATGTTAGATACCAAAATGATGGGGCAGCAGTTAGTCTTCCATGTCATCATCCCAATATCAATTCCTGTGTGTTGGGCAACAATTTTAGAAGCTATCAAACTGAAAATATTGGATACAACAATCCCATCTTGCATGGGAAACAACTCCAACAATACATATTCAATTTTCTTGTCATTTTCTAGCAAGTACTCAATGTGCACCTGTTTTTTCTTGCTTGGGACAGCAAGATGACATCCCCCTTGTTTATATTCCAAGATAAACTCTATGCTCCCAATACTTCCTTCAAAAGCTAGAAGTTGTAAATTATCATGGCATAGGGAAAGTAGAAGATTTGATCCCAATGTGCAAGACATCAAAACATTCATGTGAAGAAATGACATACCCCTCATGATGATAGAATCCATGTCCGTATCCTTATGCCATCTCCCAATCTCATTTGCATGTAAAATGATAGGCAACACATGATTGAGCTTTACCTTATCACTTACCAAGTCATTTAGAAGGTCACTTCTCCCATGCTTGGCTGCCCCTTGTTCTTCTTCCTTAGCTGCCATAAGAATCATAGAATATGGATCATGTGAAGACCTTATACCATGGCCCTTCTTCTCCTTCAAACTCTTTGTAGAAGCCCCAAAATTTGTAGCCCCATGTAATGTCCCCATAGAAGACCATTAGCCTAATGTCCCCGTGGGCTTCGGGATGTGCAAGGGGAACATTTTTATTAAATAATTAAATATTATTGCTTGGAGCAATAATTATTTAATTATTTAATTATGAAGATTATTTAATTTAATTATCCAAAATATTAAAAAATAAATTAATGGGGAATTAATTAAATAAATATTTTTGGTGGCTTTTATTGTAAAATCACCCTTTGTAAAGGGGATGCCACACCTAGGGAGAACAAACTGCTTTTTATTTAATATTTTCTTCTCCTAGGGTTTTGAATTTTGTGGCTCCTTGCTTATAAAAGGAGTGCTAGGACCATTATTATTATTATGTTATGATGATATTTATTTTATGCTCTATGCTTGGAGTTGGGATGTATGCCCACCCTTGATACTTGTTCTCTCTTGCATGGGAGATCTTTGGAAGCTAGTTTTGTTATCAATATTGAAGAAGTTATTTGGGAGATCCATGTTTTTGGTCTTGGTAAATATTTTGGATTAATTTGCAAGTAAATCTGCATGTTTCTACTGTAGCGATTCACTGTAGCAGCTGGATTTTGATATCAATTGGAGTATTTTCATGTGCTTTTGCAAATCGACTTGTGTTGTGTGATTTCTACTTGCCCTAGCGAACTCTAATGGTACTTTGGTGATTGTTTTGGAGTGCTTTAGCATCATATAAATCATTCTGCCCTAGCTGAAGCAAATCGATTTGATTTTTAAATTAAATCCCTGGAATATTGTTACTTGAAGGGGTCTAGGATTGGCGAATTTCTTATGGTGTATGTAGACTGTTTTGCATGCAATAATTGGAGTGAAATCGACCAGCTGGTTGTCCTCTAATTTCAGCGACCTCTTTGACAGTGCTTTGAATATTCCAATGCATGTTTGGTGTGCTAAATGCCCAGCGAATTGGCTGATCTTAGTTTACTAGCTACAGCGACTTCATTTGATGTGTTAGGGTCTGATTTTGGGTTTGAAATAAACTGCTGTTCTTTCCTTAAAGCCAGCAACTTCATTTGGGGGTAAATGATGAATGTTTTGGTGCATATTTAAGCTTCATTTGATCCACGAACTGTTAGTACTGTTTGCATAAGCCTAGCGTCACCATTATGGTGTGCAAGCACTGATTTTAGCATCGATTTCCATGCATATTGAGTGTCTCTAATGGTCTGAGTGTAGCGGCTGGGTTGAATACATGATTTAACGATGAATAGAAGTCTTATGGGAGCGAAATATATGAGGAAGTTAATCTGAGTTGTGTGCATGCTTTATCTCTCACTTGGCAGTGATTCCTTTTGGATTGAGTGCTCTTTCTAATGGCTGATATGTCACAGTCTTGATGAACTGTGTTTGCATATTATTAAGGTGACCTTGAAGCATTCTAGCAATGATCCATATGTGGCTTGACTAAGTAAACATACCTTGATATCTGAGCACATTTCGGTTGAGGTTTTTGCATGATAAAGAGTGGTTTGCCTTGTTTGCATTTAGGAGAATACTGCGATCAGATTTCTATTACAGCAGTCTATATTCATAAGATTGTGGAATTTTAGTAGATGAGTTAAGGCCATTAAACCCTTACCCTCGGGTTTATTGAGTCATTTACTCAACTGGTATAAATAGTTTGTTGTATTCAGTCGATTGATGCATTGAAGAGTTGGTTGTTTGCCTAATTCCCATTGATATTAGAAGTGGGACATTACAAGCCATGCAAACAATGTCAACAAGATTCATCCCACACACTTCCTTTACCAAATTTTCTTTGAAAACACAAGAATCAAATCATGCTTAAGGAAGAATTGAGAAGGGAGGCATCATGCATTTCTCAGCCCGTCATGTACAAATTTCATAACAGCAAGATAAAGTGCATGAAATGACTCTAAATGGGCCTCAATATTGTGAAGAATGACTTCATACCTTTGAGGGATGACATCACCTAGGTAAAAACCCTCATCATGATTGAAATTTGAACCATGCTCAATCCACAAGAGTTGAAATTTACCAAGATATAACTGCTGCATCAAACTGAAAGTGAATTTCTTACCATGTAATATGTGGTCCATGTAATTCCCTTATTTTGGAAGGCCTTCATGATTACCACTTGTGCCTTGAGCTCCCCAAAGTGAATGGTTGAATATTGCTTTTCCCATTGGTGAGAAGAAACAAGAGAATCAACAAGATTAGACACATCTTTCTTCAAAGCACTACCGAGCTTCCCATATTCATCAACAACTTCATCATTCTTATTAGCCAAATCAAATTCTGAATAATCCATTACCTTAGCATCTGATTTTTTTGTGCCTTCACATTTTGTGCAAGTATTAGATACAAAAAGCTCATTATTATGCATCAAAGAACTCATACCTTGAGGATCCATTCTCATATCTTTTTCTGAAGACTTGGCTGCCATATATGTCTTCATCTTGATTTGGTTCATGACACCTTTTGCCAAGGTGTGAGAAATGCATGATGCCTCCTGTCTCAATTCTTCCTTAAGCACATTCAACAAATGTAGAGGAATATCATCATATTCATTTAACACCATGGACATGATGGTTTGCATTGCAACCCTTATATTTTCTGAATGATTATCCTGTATGACCCCAAAGAATACCTCGAACATATGAAGGATAAGATCATTGCAACCAAGATCTAACATCAATACACAAGATCTTACCTTTGCCATAGTTTCTAGAATTTTTACCCTCTTGTTGTAATAAGGGCTTGTGATGTTCCAAAGGCCTTGAAAACTTCCGACCATGTGTTCAAAATGTCTCTCATGATATCATCACTGTAGGGCAGATTAGGGGTTGTGACCCTTGTGACTTCAGCAATGCAAGTAACAACCATAATTTTCACTCTCACATCTTCATGCCAAAAGATCTTAGGCTTAATCAATTGAAACATCAATGAATGAATCATGTACTTATCTGATTGTTCGACCATGGCCAAACAATTTGCTGTTTCCTCCAAGTCCTTAAGCAAGGCATCCTCGGAATGATGCGGATGCTTAAGCTTCTTCCCAACCTTGATGATCCTTTCTTTCAAACCACCTTCACTCATTAACTCCATGGTTCCACTCAGCCTCTTATCTTTGCATGCAAAAAATAACCCACACGAATAAAGAAAGGAAGCTCGATACCATTGTAATATCCCTCTCACGAGATCAAGGGAAAGACAACACTCAAAGAAAAATAACACCAAAATGATTAGAACATCCCTACAAGTGATGAAACCCAGCCAAGAGTGCTCGGATCTTCAATAAATCATCAAAGAGCTCATGCAAACAATGGATAAGTCCAGCTGATTTGTTAGGCAATGATTTACTTCCAACTCAATCAAGACTAGCCCCTTATGCTATGAAGTAATTAGTGCAAACTGATAATGGGATAACAGTGATTAAATACACACATACTACCAGCGAAATCTTCCCAAACTGGCTGTAGCTCCAAGCTGATCGACAAGTTATCATACTTCAAACAACACAAACCATGCTCTACAACCACTGAACCTGAAATGCATATGTAAGATCTGATCAAATATTAATCTACAGATCGCTGCCAGAGGGATTCTAAGCACCATTAATAAATTAGCCACTAAGCTGAGTATGCAGATAAATAGAGTCACTGCCAAATGTGGGTTAAACATGCATAAAACTTAGATTACATACAGTTTGTTGTTGTAAAGACCTTCAACACCTTAATAACATGCGAAATACAGTTCGGCGTGCATGGTGGAGACCAGCCACAAGAGGATATTCAGACAAATACCGCTGCCCCAAAATATATATACTTCACACAAATATGAACCTCAAACAAGGTCGCCAATAAATTTAAGAGCTATCAAGGATATTGATTTAGCTTGCTTTTCAAAACACTCAAATCAGATCTGAATTAATGGATCTAACCACCCCTATGCTGGCGGGAGGCAAGGAGCATTCAATATCCTTAGATCCCTGCACAATACAGTCACTAGGGCTTAGCAAAATACTCTAAACAGTTAGCTGCTCATATGTGACTCAAAACACTTATCCCAAATGTTTAATAACTTCCCAATGAAGTCGCTGAGTGTAGGGAGATAGAGCAGATTATTATTTATCAAATACCAACACCAAACTTTCCCTAAATAAGGCTGTAGAAAAGGAGACAATATCATGCAACCAGCTGATAATTCACATCAAATAAAGCTCTAAAACAGTCCACAAACACCATGAGAAATTCTAGGGCTGGGAGTTATAAATCACTATCACAAGGAATATTAAATCAGCCAAATCGATATGCAAGGAGCAAGCGATCACACCAAAAACCAGTTGCTACAGGTGAATCGCTACAGTAAAAACATGAAGATTCCTACTTGCAAATTCAACCAAAGCAAATAACCTCTTCAATTTGATATTCAAAGATCAGCTACAAAGATCTCCCAAGCATGAGAGAGAAGGAAAATATCAATGGGCATGCATCCCAACTCCAAGCATGGAGTATCAAATAAATCTCATCATAACATAATAATAATAATGATCTCAACACTCCTTTTATAAGTAAGGAGGCACAAAATTCAAAATCCCTAGGAGAGGGAAATTATTAAATAAAAGCGGTTTATTTCCCTAGGTGTGGCGTCTCTTTTTCAAAGGGTGAGTTTATCAATAAAAGCCACCTAAATATTTATTTAATTATTTCCCATTTAATTTTTATATTTTGGGAATTAAATTAAATAATCTTCATAATTAAATAATTAAATAACTATTGCTCCGTGCAATAATATTTAATTATTTAATAAAATGTTCCTCCTGACAACATCCCAAAGCCCACGAGGAAATATAGGCTAAGGTCTTCGAGAAATGGGGACATTACGGTGTTCGTGAGCACACTCTTCAACCACATTCTAGATCAAATTTTTCCCAGAGATCACTTCCTTCTTCATAGTGCTACCTTTAGTGAGAGGCACCAAGCACCAAGATGAGGCCACCTCCACTTCTTACTTCAGATTTGTTCGGCCCAGGGAAACCATCCACAGTTCCCTGAGGCATTTTAGATAGGCCTCTGCACTAGAGATAGACTCGATCTACCGGTGCCTTCAAGATATAGTACAGTAGTGTCCAAACAACAACATAGTAGGCATCCTCTACACTCTACCACCTCTTCGTCTGTTGTCATTCCATCCAAAGTTTCTTCCATTCGGCCTCGGATGTTAGGAGAGTTGGATCTACCATTCCCTAATAGACTTTCCTCATTGCTTCACCCTTAGCCGTCTCTCCCTTTCATCTTCTCGCTCGCATTTCCACCCCTGTTTTTAGGTTTGGGGTTTACTCTTTCGGTTCGCCAACTTCTTTGTGTTTGTACTCTTCTTGCTCGGGTAATACCTATTTGTTCTCCCGCTATGAATTTGCTCATGGTGTTTTCTATAGTCCCTTTGACTGAAATGTCCCAAAAGGACCTTAAAGGGCATACAATGGATTTTTGCCAAACCCAACCTCAAATGTACCATTATTTTTTCACAATAGGTAGATCTGAAATTAATATTAGAAAATGCGACTTGCACCAATAATAGAAAATGCACCACAAGTTGCCACACAATGCTTTTCTCTTGTCCAAATGAAAGCAATAATTTTTGGAAGGTCAAGCAAGAGAAATTTACCAATTCAAAGCTCCAAAATATATGATTTTATTTAATAAAATCTGCAAACCCTTGTCTGCAGTTACAACTGGAAAAGGAGGGTTTGGACCAAGAAAATACTCCAAAAATAGCAAAATAGATAACTGAAAATCAGCTCCTTGCAGCAACACTCAGATTTGAAATTCATACCCTTCCTTCATGCTAAAACAGTCCTTTAACTGGGTCTCTCCAACTGGAGAAATTACAATACCTCAGCAAATAATTTTCCCTTGAATGTTTAACACACTGCTAGATGAATCCAAAGAGAAGAGTTTTCGTTCTTCCCTTCACTTCTCATGAGGGTTTTCGTCCTCAGAGAATACAACTGCAAGCACTAGGCTAACAAGCAAATTTCAGAATTTTTGATAAAAATAGAATGATGCCCAAAGCAAGTCGACTTGCCTCTTTTATGAAAAGAAAGGACCCAAAATGACCACCCACCACAACCAATCAACATTCTCCAATTTTTAACGTCTCCTTCACATGTTTTCATCCCAAGGGTGGTCGCATTTTTCCCTTAGGAATATAAATTTGCTAAGTCTTTTTACCTTTCTATTTGCACTTTATTATTAAGTCATAATAATTAATTATAAGTGCTTATATTTTTTTCTTTTCTTTTTTTGGCACTTTATAATAATTTATTATGACTTAAGTCACCCTTATGTTCACCCCTTAGCCATCGGGTAGACAAAATAGGCCAAGGGTCTTCAACAATGTTATTTTAGAAAGAGGGACATTTTAGTCCTCCCTTCCTCAAATTGCTTGCCCACAAGAAAATTGCAGATTTGGGTGTTCTAAAATTTCTGCACCTTCCCATGTTGCATCCTCAAGAGGTAACCCCTTCCATTGTATCAAATATTCCCTGATAACTCTATTCCTCAACCTTTTTCACGTACCTCCATGATAGCTTCCGGTTCCAATACTAATTTTCCCTCATCATCAAGAGGGGCAGCTCCATGGAAGGAGAGATATGCTGTCCCAAAGCCCTTTTAAGGCATGAAACATGGAACACATTATGGATTTTGCTTTGAGTCGAGAAGTTCAAGCTCATAGGCAACTTTCCCAACCTTCCTTATGACCTTGTAAGGGCCATAGAACCTTGATTCAATTTCTTAGATCCTTTCCCTTTGAGGGAAGATTGTCTATAAGGTTGTAATCTTAAAAAAACCATGTCCCCTACCTCAAATGACCTCTCAACCCTTCGCTGGTCCGCATATAATTTCTGCTGATTTTGTGCATGTGAGAGGTTATCCTTGAGTGCTTTTAAAATATCTTGGCTCTGCTGCACCAAATCTCTAGCTCCCGGCACTCTACTATTCGGAAGAACAACATCCACAAAGGAAAATGCATCGTAACCATATAAAGCTTTGAAGGGAGACATACCAATAGACATATGGTAAGATGTGTTGTAGCAAAACTCCCCCAAGTATAACCATTTTATCATGTTGTTTGCTGCCTTGTAATAGCTCCTTAGGTACCCCTCTATCCATTTGTTGACAATCTCAGTTTGCCCATCCGTTTGTGGATGGTAACTTGTGCTAGGGGTCAACTCTGTACCTGCAAGATGGAAGAGTTCTTGCCAAAAAGAACTCAAAAATCTGCTATCCTGTCACTCACAATGTTTTTAGGCAGCCCATGAAGTTTGAAAACTTTTCTTAAAAAAATTCCAACCACCAATGGTCCATCATACTTAGTAGTGGAAAAAATGTGCATACTTGGTCAATCTATCCACTACAACATAAATGACACTCTTACCTTGCATCGAAGGGAGTCCAATGATGAAATCCATGGAAATACTCTCCCATTTTTGATTTGGGATAGGTAGAGGCTGCAAAAGACCCATGAAACTCATGCTCTGCTTTACATTGTTGACATGTGAGACACTCCCTTATGTGTTGGAGTACCTCCCCTTTGAGTCCTTTCCATACAAACTTCTCTCTAATTTGTTTGTATGTTTAAAGTAACCTGGATGACCGGCCAAAGGTGAATCATGCATAGCTTCTAGAATCTTACGTTTCACCTTGGATTCAGGTACCAAAAGACCTTGTTTTTGTAGAGTATAAGGCCATCCACCACTTTATACTTTTCATCTTCAATTCCACCTTCTAGGACAACACTAGCAAACTGATTTTTTGCATACTCAGCTGTTATAACAGCCCTCCAATCTGCTGCAATTTCAGACATAGAGCAGCAATATGGCTTCCTAGACAATGCATCTACTACAACATTATTTTTCCCTTTCACAAACTCAATTTCAAAGTCAAAGGACTGAATTTTACTCACCCATTTTTGTTGTCTATCATTCAAATCAGATTGGCTGAGAAAGTACCTCAAACTGTTGTGATCTGTTTTCACCACAAACTTGCCACAAACTAGATATTGTGAAACTTAACCAAGGCATGCATGATTGCCAACATTTCCTTGTCATAGATAGAGTACTTTTTTCAATCTCTTTGAGTTTTCTACTTTCAAATGCAATGGGGTGTTTGTTTTGCATCAAAACAACCCCAATACCATCACCAGATGCATCACATTCAACAACAAAGGGAATAGAAAAATCTGGAACAGCGAGTACAAGGCATGTGCTCATCACCTTTTTAAATTGTCAAATGCATCTTGGGCTGTCCTAGACCAGCTGAAAGCTCCTTCTTTGTTAAATCAGTCAAAGGAGCTGCAAGTTGAGAGAAACCTTTGACAAACCTCCTGTAATAACTGCATAATCCCAAAAATCCTCTCAAATGTGTCATGGTGGTGGGTGGAGGCCAATCCAAGATGGCAATGATCTTCTGTTGATCCACATGAACACCTTTGGTATTGATAATGTGCCCAAGTATAAAATTTCAGTCACACCAAGTTCACATTTTGATTCTTTGCATAAAGTGACTGCTGCTCCAAAATGCCCAACACAATATCCAAGTGTTGAAGATGTTCCTCCCATGATTTGCTATAAACCAATATGTCATCAAAGAAGACCAATACAAACTTCCTCAAATGCTCTCTAAAGACATGATTCATGCATGATTGAAATGTAGCAAGGGCATTGGTCAATCCAAAAGGCATCACAAGAAATTCAAAGTGGCCAAAATGACACCTAAATGCAGTTTTGTAGACATCTTCCTTCCTTACCCGGATTTGATGGTACCCGGATCTCAAGTCTATCTTGGAGAAGTAGATAGCTCCATGTAGCTCATCAATTAGCTCATCAATTCTAGGTATGGGATACCTATTTTTGATGGTCCTTTTATTCAACAAGTGGTAGTCAATGCACATTCTCATAGTCCCATCTTTCTTTTTCACAAGAACCATTGAAGATGCAAAGGGACTAGAGCTAGGCCTTATATGCCCCATTTCCAACAACTCCTTAATGGCCTTCTCAATTTCTTCTTTGTAGGCTCTAGGATGACGATAAGGAGTAGTAATCACAAGCCTTAGTACTTGGTTCTAATTCAATGGTATGCTCAAAACCTCTATCTGGAGGTAACCCATGAGGAAGGTTGTCAAATACCTTGGCATGCTTGTCATGGATAGCTTGAATGTCTTCATTATACTGCTTGTTGTCCCAAAATCTGATCTGCAGATGTGATTAGACACTCAGCTGCCCAAGCAATCTGCCCTCTTTGAAAGGCTCTTTCCATCCGCTTAGCAGTCACTACCATAGGAGCTCCATTTGCCATGCCATGTAGCACTATTTCTTGATCTGCTGATCTGAATTTCAGCTCCATTGTTTGGTAATTTTGGGTGAACTCCCAAGAGAATGCAACCATTGTACACCCAAAACTAAATCAGTTTCACCAATACCCACCACATAGAAGTCATCTGTTACCATATGCTTACCAAGTGTGATTTTCAGCTGTGATATCTTCTTGGTACAAGGGATGGTGAAGCCATCCACAACTGTAACATTAAATCCTTTGAAATCCTCTAATGGCAGCCCCAATCTTGCAACTAAATCAGCATCAATAAAATTATGAGTTGCACCACTATCAATCAAAACAATGACTCTTTTACCTTTTAGTTCCCTCTAACACAAAAGGGTGGTACCTTGGAGCTCCGGATAGTGTGGCAAGAGTACTATCCAATTGATCAACTTCTTCTTTCCTTTCTTGCTCTTCATCCTCATGGTTTTCTTCCTTGTCTATTTCTTCTTCCTCTCCATCAGAAATGACTTCAATGTAATGTACTTGGCCCTTCCTAAACAATACTGGAGTCCATGGATCTTTGCATGTGAAGCAAATATTCTTCCTTCTTAATTCATTTCTTGTGTTCTCAACATCTTTGTTCCTTGGAAGCTCTCTTTGAGGGTTTGTACCTTGCTGAAATGGCCTTCTTGCTTGATTAATGGGGGCTGTCCTTGACTGCCCTTGAAATGTGTGTCTTGGCTGCCCCAAATAATTTGGTTTGGACTGTCCAAAGGGCAGATTTTTACCCTTATTGCTGTAGATTCCAGATTTAATGACCTCTTTATTGCATCTTGGAGAGAGGGAGGCTCAAAAGCCTTTACCAACCCCTTAAGAGGTCGGTTAAACCTTCCATGAATAATACCACTAATCTTCTCTCACTTACATCTGAAACCATGACTGCTAATTTCTGAAAATCAGCCACATACCTCTCCATGGAAGTCTCTTGTTTGAGTTGTGCTAACTCTCTAAAATGCACTTTGGATCTTTCCTATCAAATCTTTCAGTTAACCTTTGACTAAACTCTTCAAGTGTAGTAATGGAGCCATGTCCTTGTGTCACAAGACCATGATACCACCATTCATGAGCTATACCTTCCAAGTGTAAGGTGACAAACTTGAGAGCCTCTTCTTCATACATAGGATTTAATGATAGGTAGGTGTCTAATTTTTGCAGCCAAGCCCTTGCAGAACATTTATTTGAACCATCATACGTAGGGAGAGTGATCTTACCCAATCAATGTTGGATATCTTTCCTTGGCTCTTGTGGATGATTCACCTTCTTCCTTGGTCCTTCGTTCCTCCTTAGTTGGCAAAAGTCTCTGAATGAAAGTAAATCCCTTGTGTTGGGATTTAATGATGCATACTCATCTCCATATAGGTTTATTTCTTCTGTAAACCCATGTGTAGGTGGCTGCTCTTCCTCCCTCTTGTGGCTCATTTCTTTGAAGGAAACTAGCATGAAAGAATTTGGAGGAGTCTTGTTTGCACCCCTATCTGCATGATGAGTAGAAGAGTTTCCTCACCTTGAATGCCTTGATTTCCTTGAGGGTTTTCCTGTTATTACTTATCCCTTGTAGGGATCTACCCAAATCTGCCATGGCTCCTATAAAGGAGTCTCTTAAATCTTTGTGTGACTCCATCAAATGGTTCTGCAATTCTCTGTTACCTCGAGTAAACACCTCATTCATGTAGCTCAACTCATCATTTGGAGGAGGTCTTTCTCTATCATCCATCTCTCCTCTTCTTGGAGTTTTCTTGAATAATGATATTTGAAACCGTCTTCTTCTCTATCCATGCAAGTTTGATTTACCCTTTACAGGCTAGGAGAATCATTCATCAGTAGTGTCCCCAAATGGACATTTCAACCCCAAGTGGATTACCTACAATTCCTACTAGGGATAAATTTGATTAATCCAAAAAGCCAAAAAAATCTCAATTGCTATAAAACTAAAATTTAGAATGAAATTAGGTCACAAACTGAATATTTTTCAAAATACCCTAGTTTGCTGCCCGCCAATGATTTAGCAAAAATAGCTTTTTCTACCTCAAAATACCTCCAAAAATTATGAAAATTTGTTTACAAGTAGATAATGAATAATCAAAATAGGATCTTCAATCAGATTCAAAAAATATCAATGCTGACATTTATTAGGGAAAAAAGTAGCAAAACTTGTAAATTCAATAACTTACAAAATACTCCAAATTTCGGGCAAATGATAGCTCAAACTAAAGCTTGAAAAATAAGCTTTCCAATGAACCCAAAATCATAATTTTTCAATGGCGGGAAGACATCCAAAACAGATCTGCAATTCTAGAACAATGTAGATAAACCCTAGTTGTAAGTGAAAGCTGGAAATACAATTTTGCCCCACTTAGGAAAGGCCCAAAAACACCTCAAAACTGATCAAACACTTCAGATTTGATCTCTCCTTGAATTTAGCTTGAAATCGGTCTTCAACAACTGTTGGAAAACTACTGGAAAATCAGCTAACTCCTTGATATGCAATGGAAACCCCTGTGTGGAGAATCCTCTCAACTAGGAGAAGGGTTTTTGTCCTTTACTAGGCTCTTTGAGGGTTTTCGTCCTCAAGAGTGAATCTCTAAGGGTTTTCGTCCTTAGAAGATTGAAGATGTAGCTCAAAGCTCATCAAACAAATCTGATTTGAGAAAATAAACAAGTGATGTCTCTCCAAGCAAGTTCACTTGCTTAAATAGAAGAATAGGGCCCAAATGGCCACTCTCACATCCAATCAGAATTTTCCCTTCATTTAATACTTTTCCCCACTTGCTTTTCTCCCCTAGGCAAGTCGCATTTTCCCTTGAAATAATAACTTTTGCTAAATGCCTTTTGCCTTTTTTCCTTTTTCTATTTTTATCTTATTATTAAGTTTATAATATTTTATTATAAGTGCTTTATAATATTTCTTTTTATTTTTTTGCACTTTATAATAAACTATCATAACTTAAGTCTCCCCTTTAGTTTATTCCTTAGCCGTCAGGAAGACAAAATGAGCTAAGGGTCTTTGACTAGGAAGGGGATATTACAATCCTCCCTTCCCAAAATTGTTTGCTCATGAAGCAATTGCAACTTGTTTAAGTGTCATGCACAATAAACGAAACATGTTGAAGTGATTCAAAATCCTTGCACTTGTTTGTCATCGAATGAGAGAGCTCTTGCCACAATATGTAGCTCTCATAATGCCCACAATCATAAAATTGGAACTAAGGATCCACATCCTCCCTTCCCAAAATTGCTTGCTCGCAAGCAATTGCAACTTGTTTGTCTAAGTGTCATGCACAATAAACGAAACATGTTGAAGTGATCCAAAATCCTTGCACTGTTGCTGTCAAATGAGAGAGCTCTTGCCAAAATATGTAGCTCTCATAATGCCCACAATCATGAAATTGGAACAGAGGATCCACATGTTCCATATTACACTTTGTATTACCATACTTCTCATGAAGAAAGCAAATCTGAAATGATTTAATATGCAGCAATAAATTTGACACATGTTCATTCCTTTCATACCTTGGAGTACCATCAAGATCTTCATCATTCTTTTTCTTCAGCATAACTTGACTTCGCTGCACCAAATCCTTAGCATTCTTGTCCCTAATAGGCTGAATACCATCATGATAGAACTGCTGTAATAACATAGTATGAAGATGATGCAATGAATCCTTGCTACTACTAACCTCCTTATAGAGAAGATCATCAAAATGTTTACCTTCAGCTGCTGATTTGGAAACCTCCAAACAACACCATCCCTATTGTGACTCATGATTTCAGACACAACACAAGCATCAACATTCTTCACAATTTCATGCCCATCAATACTATGGCTTGGAAAATCCATCCCATATGACAATGACTCATTGATATGTTACCTTTGGAACTGAAACATTTTCTCCAACTTGGCATCCAACAAGCAATGTTTGTTCCTCACTAATGCAATTATTTTGCTCATCAGTAGAAGTCATACCTCTTGAAGCTTCTTCTTCTTTACTTTGCATGGTGGAATACTCTATGGGCTGATTTCTCTCCAATTTTTGCATGGTAATTTTATCCTGTTGATATCTTCTATTTTTCTTTGTGTTTTTACTATCTTTCAATTCACAAAAATCAGCGAAGGTCAACATAGCTCTTACCTTGGGACTGAGTGTTGCATACTCTTTTCCCCATGTCTCCATGTCATCATCCTCAACTGGTTGTTCCTCCTTTTGGAGAAACATGGTTCTGCTTCCTTCACCATTGTTGCCTCGATTTCCTTGAGAGCTTGATTTGATAGTACTCATTCCTGTATAGATTTGCCCAAGTCAGCAATGGCTCCTATGACTCGAGTCTCTTAAATCTCTCTGAGCATCCAACCAATAGGTTTGCAATTCTCTGTGGCCTCTAGTGATCTCTTCACTCAGATAGTTTATCTTATTGTAGGATGAGATCTCTGATTATGCCCATCCATGGTCACCTTCTTCATCTTCAAATCTGATTTTTCTTTCACAGGCTGGGAGAATCATCGGTTTGATACCACTATAATGTCCCCAAAGGACCTTAAAGGGCATACAATGGATTTTTGCAAAAACCAACCTCAAATGTACCATAAATTTTTCAGAATATGCAGATATGAAATTAATATTAGAAAATGTGACTTGCACCAATAATAGAAAATGCACAAGTTACCAAACAATGCTTTTCTCTTGTCCAAATGAAAGCAATAATTTTTAGAAGGTCAAGCAAGAGAAATGTACCAATTTAGAGCTCCAAAAATATCTGATTTTATTTAATAAAATCTGCAAACCCTTGTCTGCAGTTACAGCTGGAAAAGGAGGGTTTGGACCCAAGAAAATACTCCAAAAATAGCAAAATAGATAACTGAAAATCAGCTCCTTGCAGCAGCACTCAGATCTGATTTTTATACCCTTCCTTCATGCCAAAACAATCCTCTAACTGGGTCGCTCCAACTGGAGAAACTAGAATACCTCAGCAAATAATTTTCCCTTGAATGTTTAACACACTGCTAGATGAATCCAAAGAGGAGTTTTTCGTTCTTCCCTTCACTTCTCATGAGGGTTTTCATCCTCAAAGAATACAGCTGCAAGCACTAGGCTAACAAGCAAATTTCAGAATTTTTGATAAAAATAGAATGATGCCCAAAGCAAGTCGACTTGCCTCTTTAATGAAAAGAAAGGGCCCAAAATGACCACCCACCACAACCAATCAGCATTCTCCAATTTTTAAATGCCTCCTTCACATGTTTTCATCCCGAAGGGTGGTCACATTTTTCCCATAGGAATATAACATTTGTTAAGTCTTTTAATCACCTTTCAATTTGCACTTTATCATTAAGTCATAATAATTAATTATAAGTGCTAATAATTTTCTTTTTGGCACTTCATAATAATTCATCATGACTTAAGTCACCCTTAAGTTCACCCCTTAGCCATCGGGTAGACAAAATAGACCAAGGTTCTTCAACAATATTATTTTAGAAAGAGGGACATTTCATTGACCTACTTTGTGGTCATTCGTTGGACATTAATACATCTATCTTATCTTATCTTATCTTAGTTGCAAAACTGACATTTTTTTTTCTAAGATAATAGCTTGCTTTGCATTTCCAAAGAAATATAAAAGTATACGTTGCCATCCAACCAAGAAAGAAGTAAGAAGTTGAAAGGATGCTCAACACAAAGGAGCAGAGGCGGCATGGCATACAAGAGAACTAATTTTTATCAATTTCTCAATGATTAGGAGCAGTTCACCTACATTCCCCAACAATTGACCATGCTCTTGCGAACAATAGAGTTGGGCTTCCTTCCTTTCCTCTTGAGCTCAGAAGGCACCTCTTTCCTATTTTTGGAACAGTTGTTTTCAGCTTTAAGCTGGGAATATAAGATGAAATAAATACTTTTCAATTTTTTAATTATATGAGGAATTTTGTTTCCTTCACCATCTTTTGACCATGCTCCTTCAAGATAATCACTTTGGCTTCCTTCCTTTCTTCTTGGGTTTAAGGCCCTGTATCCTATGTTTAAGCAGTAGTTGTACTCAACATTAGGTCTAATGGCATTTGAAGTAACTATTATTTATGATCAAGACATTCAAGCAATATATGGCCATTTGATATTGATCTTTACCAGTACCTAATTTTATTAGTTAAAGAGATAACTTGATAGTGACCACATAGGTCATTAGGATTTTAATTGAGATGGTATATCTTGTCACATTCCTAAAGATGTACGTCATATGCCAGGTTTGAGGCCTTCTAGAAATGCTATTTCCTTTTCGTGCAATCAAAAATTTTGGACTCATAAAATTGATCCACCGAATGATGCCATTGGCAAAACCCTTGCATTTTTTAACATTGCTGGTATGTTACTTTTGTAGGATGTTGACCCATCTTCTAAGATCTTTGAATGGGTACATATGCAATAAGGATATTATATATTCAACATTGAACTCATCATTACTAGCTTATTTTTTTGTTTTGATTTCAATGCATGAGTGTTTACTTTTTATGTATTTGGATAGCCTTAATGTTCCTTTTATAGTGCAGGTATCTAAAAGATGATGAATGAATCAAAAATTATTTTGCAACATCTCGGTGTCCCCAGATTTCACCTTGAAATCTGGGACTACCCATTTAAAAAAATTCATTCTTTTTAAAATAACAGGTCTTTTGTGTTTTTCATTGCCGGAGTCGTCTCTACTACGTTAAAATATTCCTAGTGAATCATATGAGCTAATTTCGACAAATACCCAGATGCTCAAACTCATTTTATCCCTTCGCTAGGTTTTGTCTGCGGGAATTTTATTTAATTATTTATTTAATAAATAAAGCTCCGTTTAAAGTAAATTGTGCTCTGGTTGAACCCTGTTGAAGTTTTCCATGCCAGTATTCCCACATCTCAGTAGGGTTTTTACTAGGAATGAATTGAATGATTGTTTGTAACTTCTGACAACGTTTTTTGTTTTTTATTTATTTCTTTTTGCATTTGTTTTCGGTTTTCTCCACAGTCTGTCTGTTAAATTCCCCTCGATCCGGTCTTTGTTCTGTATAGCCTGTTTAATTACCTAGAACATCTGGAAGTCATTTATGGCCTCAACAATGGAAGGAATCAGTCTCGGAAGGCAAACTTCTGACCAAAAAAGATGAATTTAAGTAGAAAAAGCCTCTCCTAGGCAAGTCACACTTTTTGGGATAAATAGATCTAAGCTGCAATGGGAATTTTGGCGTGGGTGGCAGTGGGAATTTCTTGTTTGCATAAAGCAGTAATCTTTCCCATCAAGTCAAAATCACTTAAGCTATAATGAGAATTTTAGAGGTGGCAGGCAAGCGGGAATTTCTGACTTGCAACGCAGGGTGAAAATTCTCATTATAAAGAAAAATCACTTAAAGCACCGGCCAATTTCTTGTTTTCCTAACAGTTAACCTTTCCTATCAAAGAGGTTTATTAAGCCATGCAAGTCACACTTTTTGAGAGATGATTTAAGTTGCCAAAGTGAGAATTTTGGCAAGTGACATGCCGACGAGAATTTCTTACCCGCCTCAGAGGGTGAAAATTCCCATGAAGGACAAATCACTTAAATGAAAGATGAGATTTTTAGAGATGCAAAGTGCAGGTTGAAATTCCCATCAAGTTGACTTCCTATTTTTAGTTGTTTCCCTTGCCAAAAGTGCGACCCACCATGGAATTAAACCATGCATTTAATGATATTTATTTATTGCTTTTCTATCCAGTTTTGCACCATAAATGGAAGGAAAGTCAAGGATGCATGCTAAAAATAAATTCATAAAAAGCCACCAAGCATGCATACTTAGGCACCCAAATTGATGAATAGACATGGCTTTTAATTAATTAAATTGCTTAAATAGGGAAAGACAATTATTAAAAATAACATACGATAGTTATATAAGCATGGGATGCCATAAGGGAGAAGCAATTAATTTTTTTATAAGCATGTTTTGGAAAAGGAGGATTTTGTATTAAAGATTATTTTCCACTTGCCAAGCTAAGGGAATAGCCTAATTTTTAATGAAGTTTGTAGCAATTTTGGTGCCAAAAGGAGAAGCAATTTTTTTTTAATGAAGTTTGTAGCCCAGACAAGTTTTGGCACCAAAAGGAGGATTTTATATTAAAGATTATTTTCCACCATCGGAAGCTTCCAGGTTTGGCGCCTAGGGTTGAATAGCCTAATTTTTGTCATTCTAAGCATTTGCATGTTGGTATATGTGCCCAAGTGAATTAAATAATATTTTTGCTTAATTTGCATGCAAGAAAACCTCAAATTTTAGGGCAGCAGGCTTTATATGCAGATTTTGGTGATAAAAATCAAGTACTCATGCCCTGGCTCCATCTTTGTCTCGAATTACTTGCAGTATTCATCACAGATGCTCATATTAGTGAAAGGAAGTTCAAATCAATGTCAGGTATATTGAATATCTCTTCCGAATCAGAAGAAATTGCCAGATCTGCACAAATTGAGCCAATTACAAGGGATTCCGACAAAATTAAAAGAAAAAAAGCTCAGACAAAGATTGTTCCAGCCATGATGACACATGATGAAAGAGAAGGATCAGCTGAATCATGCATAACTTCCAGATTTGCTGACATCAATGATACAGACATAGGCCTTGAACCCATCTCCGATTTAATTGACAGATCTAGAGCCAAAAGGACATCTCTCATGCGGACAATTACAAGCAGCGAATTATTCAAGCTTTAACATTTCCAGTCACAACTCAGTTGCCTGAATTTTTATGGAGTGTGCAAGGTCATATCATCCTCTTTCCATAACAATTCGGGATGTTGCGGGAAAGACAATAATCAGGGATGCACAATTTATTAATTATTGTCTAAAGATTCCGACACGACCTGTGGTGATTGCAATTAGCATGTTGGATGCTGACAATAGATGGGAGAAGCACAAAGCAAATTGCGTGGGCATAATGAATAGCAAATACATGAAGAAGCCTAGATCTCCATCAAAGTTCTCGAGGACTCTTCCACGATCCAATTTGGTGTAGGAAGTTGATGATATTACTAAATTGCTTTGCAGGTTAAATGGAGAAGCCAATACTCATAACTTCCGCTCATGGATGTATGCTTTCGTGAGAACCATTGAGATCAACAGAGTTGATTTGATAATCAATTGGGAGGAGATCATTAGTGACAACATCGATGAGTAGCTCCAAAGTGTGAGGCGAAGACATTTAACTTCAAAATGACTTCATACCTAGTATATGTAGCAACCTCGCTAGGGTATATTTTCCAAATTGGATAGACGAGAGTTTTGTTGAAAGATCCTATTTTTGAGTGCTTCCCACAGTTAATAGTTCCTAAGTGCAACAAAGATTACAGGGTGGTCAACGATGGGTTCTTCTATGAATTCATCTGCAAATTGAATAGTGATCTAAAGACTAAAGAGAGTGAGCAAAGAAGATTGGGAAGTCAGATCCCAAGATGGCTACATCTTCATCTAGTTTGTAGACTTCACGTATCTCAGGGTCAGTGGATTTTTAGGAGAACCAGTTAAGTTGCGAGGTATCCAAGTGATAAATGGGTCATCATGGAGTTGTGCAGGCAACTCGTGGAAATGCATGACTTACAATCAAAGTGGCACAAACCTACAAGTTGCTTTCCGGTCATGGTGGGTTATTATAGCTGCGCCAGAGCATCCATAAGGCGAGGGGAATGAAGCTGAAATGTTTTCCGGATATAAGCATGAGTTCTTCCCAACACGATTGAATTATGATCCATATGGGATAGCGAGGAAGACAATCTCCCAAGAATATGCACACGTACCTTCATTGGAAGACTTTTGAATGAAGTGCGTTTAGTATAAGTCGGAAGAAAGATTTCAGCAGGTTATCAGCGCAACAAGTGTCTGATTATGGTTTAGCACGGATACCTGCAAATCTTGCGGATGATGGGCATGTGATACTTGACACATACCATTAGATGAGAGGTGATAGAGCTGCTCTTCAGAAAGCATAGGTGGTCATTAAACAATTGAGGAAAGTTCTTCCACGATTCTTGTTAACACCTCAAACCGGTTGTTGACAAAGGGGTATTTCCTGGACGAAGATTTGATGAATCGGATCACATGTAAATTTATTGCATGAGACTTCAACAAAATAAAGCATGAAGGTGAAAGTAAAGGAGACCGATAAGCTTAAAGTATACAAGAAGTCTCGTGCACTGAGAATGTCAAGTCTACAACTATTCTACCAAGCATTCACTTTCAAACGAAGCTTCTCCGATGTCAACTCATAGCACTTCAAAGAGCCCCCTAAACCCCGCATGCATGTTGTTCCTCCATTAAATCCAACATCATTTGTATTTTCTCCTCAACCACTCAGATCTTCACCTCCCCCACAGAGAAGCAAAGCACAGATGGCAAAGTTTGAAAAGCATTGTCTTCGGACAATTCGAGAGGATGTCACCACAACATCATGTGGCAAATTTAGATGCAATAGAGTTTGAGCATGAGAAGCAATTTTTCATCATAGTTGGCTTCTGCAGACCAGAGAAGCTTTGAGGAGATCAACCCGAAGAGCATGACTTGAAGCCTACTCCTAAGTTTGGGCGAAAGGATAGAAGACCTAAAGTCTAACTTCAAGGTTGATTATTGAAGAATCAGAAGAAGTTCGCCGAGCCGATACTCTAAGAGAGGGAAAGTAGAAAGGAGAACTCACGGCGGTAGATATCTCAAAAGAACCAAAGTGCCACTAGGTCGACTACCACTGTATGATTAAAGCAAGATACACAGACACTAATAAACGCTTTATTCCTCAAGTCACGAGACAGAGAAGGAAGAAAAACCAAACTTCAAGAGTAGGTTTCCCAGGTGCAAATCATCGCTAAGTTTTCCAAACCTTCCTCTCAAATTACTCTTAGACATGAGCAGTGAGCAACCATCCGATCGATGAGGTGGAGGATGCAGATAATCAAGTCACGGCTATCAACAAATGGAAGCCAATTTTTCATCATAGTTGGCTTTGCAGGCAACAGAAGCTTTGGAGAGGAGATCAACTCAAGAGCATGACTGAGCTACTCCTAAGTTTGGGCGGAAAGATAGATCCTAAAGTTGCCAAGGTAACTTCAAGGTTGATTATTGAAGAATCAGGGAAGAAGTTCGCCGAAGTTGACAGTTCTAGTAGAGGGAAAGTAGAAGGGAGAACTCACGCGGTAGATATCTTAGTAACCAAAGTGCCACTAGGTCAGACTACCACGGAAGGATTAAAGCAAGATACACAGACACTAATAAACGCTTTATTCCTCAAGCTGGACAAAGAGAAGGAAGAAAAACCAAACTTCAAGAGTAGGTTTCCCAGTTGTGTGAAATCATTGCTAAGTTTTCCAAACCTTCCTCTCAGCCAGTTTTAGCACATGAGCAGGTGAGCAACCATCCGATCGAAGAGGTGGAGGATGTAGATAATCAAGTCACGGCTATCAATGAATGGAAAATCCAAATCATTCATCAAGCTTCAAAACAACTCAAAGAGGTACCAACTAGTCTGGAAGTTATGAAAGGTGCATTATCGCAGCTGAAGCAACTGATGACAAGCATAGTGGATGAGAATACAATAGCTGAAAGTAACCTGGACATTTTGGTTAAAATAAACAAGTTGTTAGAGGAAGTTTTGATTGCGGAACAACTTGTGCCTGATGGACTGATTGAAAAGGGTAAGCAACTCGATTTTGCAGTTTATTTCCACATGGAGATTCTCAAGCTTATGTTGAAAAGAATGCAATTGCTCGAGGATAGGATATTGTCATTGCTAGGCAATATTGCTTTCATAGAGGAGGAAATAGTTGGGGGTGTTTCTTCCTACAGAAGAACCATTCCGCACAAGGTGCCTGCTTCTCTTGAAGGGTTGCTTTTGATGGTTCAAGAGAGGATTGATATAGTTGTCAAGACTTTCACGTTAAATTCAATCAGAAGTCGATAACACTTCAATCGGATATTAAAGAGTTCGGGCCTAGTTTGAAGGAAGTGGAAGTAAACATTGACATTTTGTCCAAAGGATTGCTGCAGTTCAAGACCGAGAAAGAGGTTGTTAAAACAGATGGGAAATTGTTGAATTATATGTTCGACAAGTATATTCAATATCATAACACGAAGAAAGCGTAGGGTGTAACATCTAATGATATTCTTTCCTCTCTTCTTTAAGTTATTCTCGGATGAAATTGTGAGATTAAAGTTATTGGTTTAAAAGCCATTACTTTAAGTTATTTGGAAAAGTTCTCTAAGATAAGTGACACATGTGCACAAGTTTGGCTTAACCTCGAGATACATGTCACTCGAGAGGAATTCTAGGAGAAAGATTGCGATATTCCCTTTACAACTTTCCACATGTTCTAGTTCAGTTGTAGTTTCCACTTGTTATTTCCCCTCTATACACTATAAATAGAGGAAGAGCCTATGGGTTAAAAAATCAAAATTTGTAATCAACATTCTTGTGTTCCATACTTTGAGCTAAAACCCTTATTATCTTTCTGAAAGCTAAGGAATTGAAAGGAGGCAGATTTCCAGGGAACTTTGTGTCAACAGTGCATTTGTTTCTTACTTCTGTGTAGATCTTTGCATAAAATTTGTGTTATCTCAGATCTAGATTTGAAACTTTCATTTTTATAAATTTTGTATTGTGAGATCTGTTTGTTTCATCTATGTGCATGAGACCAACTCTGCGAACTATTGGTTGGATTGCACATCTTCTTTGCTTTCTTCCCGGATTCAATTATTTCCCCCATTTTTTTGCAAATATTTTTTTACAGATGCTTTCTTGCTGCAGAATTGCCTAGCTATGGCTCATGAGCTTTGCAATTAAAGTAAAACCCACAAACACTTACTCAAATCTATAATTGATAAAAATCATGCACGGGAGCCTCACCAGTAAATGAGGGAGATTTATCTCATGACTACCTAGGTTTTCAGCTGTGTAGAAAATCTAGCCAACAATTTCACATGCATAAGATTTCCCAAGAGTTTTTATTTTCGACAATTTATGTGAGTTTTTTGATGAAGGGTGCAATTTTTTTAGCGATTTTAAGAATCTCAAAGAAATGGTTAGAAGCTAGATCGCTGTGAGTGCAGTACGAGTATGGGTTTGGTATGCCGGAATGACAATTTTTACAAACCCCATGGGTACGATACATTGCATGGGTATGTTCGCATAAATATGTTTAAAAAATATTAAAATCTACATATATATAAAAATTTAAATAAATTTAATACTCATAAAACCACATGGATTCATAATTTTATCATTCATAGAAAACAAATTTCAAATACTTTGTATACATTCAACTTGCTTCACTTCTATTAGAACATATCATCTCGATGATCCTCAAAAATCATCTCTATGAATGACACTTGCAACTCCACTCCCACTTGCACTAGCTCCACTGTCCAACCCTTGTGAAGGGCTCCCTGGATGTTCATCATCGATGCCAAGTAGTGAAACATTGGACAAACAAGCAACAAAAGCTTCAAAGTCAGTGGTTTCAGGATGAATATCCCAAAGCTTGTTAGGACCTCTAATATACTCCATCTTGTGCGTTAGTAGGTGTAAGTTGAAATTTACGTATATTAGATCCCCAACCTTCTTGGATGCCAACATGGTCTGTTTGGTTGAGTGGATGAAGCCATAAGTACTCCAGTTTCGCTCTGTTGAAGAATTACTAGCCACTTGTCACAAAAAAATATTATTAATATACAAAAATGAGTGTTATCATCTTAAATTTTAATTTTTAATTGGTAATCAAAATATCAAATAACAAACTTCATACTTGTGAGAGTAGTTTAATGGCAACAAGTCGTAGGTACTTGACATCATGGCCATGTACATACCACCACTTGATTGGAGTCATGTTGGACTTGTCACAAAGAGCCTCTACCTCTCCCATGCTACCTTCTGAAGATACAAACATCCCCATTTCATTGCGGACTACATTAGATATAGATGGATCAGGAAACAACCTTCCGAAGATACAAACATCCCCATCTCATTGAGGATTGTATTAGATATCGATAGATCATGAAACAACCTTCTGAATGTTTCCTAGTCCCATTTGCAACTTCTTGTTCATCATATGGTGGCTGCCTACTAGGTAATCCAACTATTTCATTGCTATAATATTTGGGATTTAAGGCATAGGAAAGGAGATGCAATGGGGTGGTCATTTTGTTCCACCTCTTCATGACCACACTCTTAACTTCATTATAGAAGTTTTCTTCAGGGTCTTTTTATTTGGCTTGTATGATTTCTTTCATTTTCTCAAGCATGGAGTCAATTCCATCATAATTTTTTTATGCAAGCACTTTGTCTAAAAATCTAATCATCCAAATAATAAGGTCTATAAAACTTATCAAATACTCAACTTGTGCCACCATTATCATCAAGGATCAATGCTCATGCATGAGCATCACTCCTAGCTTGTATATAAGGTTGACATCATCAATTTTGGCTTTCTCAGTGTGTTGATAGGTCTAGGAGGTCATCTAGGGTCTTCTAGGTGTGTTTGTTTTGTATAAGACCTTCATAAATTTGAATTTGTCAGTTTCCCTCCAAAACTATCAATTTGAATCTAGAAGGAAATTTTGGCTTGTAATTGGGGTTTAGATGTAATCTTGGAGCCTAAAAGCATGTAATGAGGTTGGGAGAAGACATAATGAGGTCTAGGAGTCCTAATAAGGTCAAGGTTGTGACCTAGTTCTTAGGTCCTAGGGTTCTAGACTAGGTGGAGTCTTATAATGTTGTAATTAAGGACAAACATGTAATACAAAGGGTATAAAGGGCCAAGAATCGGTTAGAGACGATTGTAGATCATATATAAGCATCTTTGTAACTGTTTTCAGGCCATTATTTGAATGGTCATGAATGGAAGGAGCAGCTCCAAGAGAGTTTGAAGAAGAAATTTGATGTGTACACATTCTGTGACAAGTTGCAAGTGTTTTGAGCATCGTATTGATCAAAGAAATCTGTGCATGTAATCTAGGTGAGAGTTAAAGGAGGTAAGAAGCCTTATTTTATGTGTTTGTATTGATGATTGTGAGACTTCATCTCTGTGTGTGTGTATAAGCTTGAATACAGTTTATAAAGCTATGACAGACAGTGTGGAGAGAATTTAAGAACAAATGGTGAACAGTGAGGTATGTGCCTATTTGGAGAGTTGAACAACGTAGCAAAGAGAGAGAGATAGTGATCACCGACGATGTCACTCTCTTCTAATTAAGTTTTTACAACAAAAGTTGAGAGTATCTCCTTAAAAAAGTTGTAATAGTCAGTTTGAAGATCTTTTATGAACAAAGGCAAACATTGGTGTGACTGTCTACAAAGAGGGTTAAAGAAAGAAGCAGTTAGAAACTAATCTATAGTCCCATTTCCTTCAAACAATGATCTTACAAGCAAGTGGAGGGTTTATTTCTTTGTGTGGATTGTCATTGAGTCCCTTGTCTTAGAGAACAGAGTAGTGGGGTTTATAATCATTTTTGAGTTTAGAGTCATATTGAGCACTACTAGTAAGGAATAATCGAGAAGAAGCTTAAGACAGGGCTTTGAGACAAATTTTAAGATTTGAAAGGGAGTAGTTTTCATTTGGTAACAAAATTCCACCTATCGGGCTGAAGAGAAACCCTCCTTAGGGTTTTGTGGAAAAGAGAGGTTTGAGAGAGTCAATGAGTGAATTAGACCCTGCAATCTCCAAGGAAGTCTGGTAAGGCCTTTATATGATGGAATACAATGATTAGGGGCTTTGAACTATCTTGAGTAGTGAGAAAATCGTGACAGTCCCAATGCAAGACCTATAGGTGTGTAACAGTGATCCAAGAACGAGGTTGTTGAGAGCATTTGAAGGCTTTACGGAGAAAAATGAAGGTTGAAACTCCTAGGTTTGCCCTGAGCTTCAAAAACAAACATACATTGAGATTATTGAAGGGTAAAAAACTTTATTTGTTTGATTTGTTACTAACAGTTAGAGTCCAAAGAAGACTGCTACCTCACAGAGTTGCCCAGAAAAGGTCTAAACCACAAGATTGAGGTATGAAAGTTGAATCAAGGATTGGAACTTTGAGCTTATAATATTGAAACCCTAAGGTTTGCCCTGAGCTTCAAAAACAAACATACATTGAGATTATTGAAGGGTAAAAACTTTATTTGTTTGATTTGTTACTAACAGTTAGAGTCCAAAGAAGATCTGCTACCTCACAGAGTTGCCCAGAAAGGTCTAAACCACAAGATTGAGGTATGAAAGTTGAATCAAGGATTGAACTTTGAGCTTATAATATTGAAACCCTCGTTTCAGATATTTTGAAGGTTCTAAGGCTTGCATCATCACATATTTTGCTTAGCTCTAGACATTTGTGAACACAAGCCTTAACATAGCCTAGGAGGGCTAAAAATAACTGTGAGAGTGAGATTTGAACAACTTTCTGAAAGGAATCTACCTCTGGTGCAAAAGTTAGATCAGAAAAACCTTTAAAGGATGGCTAATAGAAGCTAAGATTGAAAAAGGAAAGTGGGTGATAAAAAGTGGGCTTAGATTTAGAATGAGGATCCCAAATTTGGACCACACCTTCAAGATTCAAAAGGGTATTAGGAAGTGAATTTGATTTGTTCTGGTTGCTCTAGTTTTTATAACCATGAAAGTAGCAAGAGTATTTGCTTAAGAAGCCTACCAAGCGCAGTTTAGCAAGAAGGTAAGTTAAGACTTTTGATTGGTTTGATTCCTTTTAATGGTTAAATGGACTTGGTTTAGGGTCTAAGGATGTGATCAAGTGAATGGATAAATGAAATAAGGTGAATGAACAAGAATTTGCATAAATTTGAGTGTTCTAGACTTTTGGAAAGGGCTAGTTTTGAAGGTCTAAAAGGACTGAATTGAGTTTGTGAATATTCTAACATTGGGAGTTGATTGAAAGTGATATAGGCTTTGCATCAAATGCCTTTATCTTATGGGTATTTCTATTTTTGATTTCCTCTAAACGGTTCAAACATTGTCAATCACCATACTTTGCTCAAATGATGCTTTACTTTCACAAGTCGTCTCTCAAGACGAGTGTGTGAGAGGCAAATCTAGTCTCAAAGCAATCTATACGATATTTTAAAAACTATTTTTTTAATAACAATAGAAATTGATTTTAAAACTAAAATTTAAAATAAAAAGTTATTAATTTAAAACTAATGAACGGTTCCTTTACTTTCAACAACTCCAACCTCGAGAAGCTTTTGAAAATGACTTGAGACATGATGATTGGTGATAAACATCTGAATTTCGTTTGCTTTTGTGTATATTTTCTCAATCCATGGGATTTTTCTAATCTTCTACAACATCAAGTTGAGGGAGTGTATTACACAGAGTATCTAAAATATGTGCTCATATTTGCCCTCTACTATAGATCCCGATGCCTTGCAATTTTTTACGTTGTCTGCAATGACGTGGACAACATATTTAGGGCCCACTCGACTCAATAGCCTCAATTAGAATGTTTGAAATAAATTATACATTTTTAATTTCCCCCTCACAACCAACAATCTTAAAAAACATTGTCTCTTTAGGGCTTACTGCAACAATGTTAATAAGAAGTCTATTTCGGGAGTCTTTACATTCATCCGATATAATAGACACTCTTGAATTCTTTAAGGAATCTCTAATTAGCTGCAAAGAAGTCTGTATGTGGTCCACTTCTTTCACCAAGAGAGATGTGCAGACCTTCTCATAATTAAGAATTTAATATCCCTATGACACTTCATTAATGTCTCTCACCATTTCTTTGCCAATATGGTGACCTCAATAGATCAAGGGTAGCCCACATGCATAAATACATCGAGCTACCTATTCATCTCGTAATGTCTTGCTTCTTCCAAGTTAAATTCTTTTTCTAGACGTCATTTGTTCTTTTTCGTTATGTGGTCTTTTCATCCAAATGAGTTTCAATTGGTGGAGTTTCAATCAATGTCAATGAAAGGATGGTATGATGGTGGTGTTGGTGGTTTTCCTATACCTCGTTGTTGCAGAAGGAACAGTTCAAGAGCGACCTCTTACAACTTGCAAGGTATCCTCTTGTTCTTTTAAGTATATGGATATTATATTCTTGTTCACCTTCTTACATGTTGTAATGTTTGTTTTCCTTTCCCAGCTAAATGAGTTTTCAATCGTGTATACAAGGACTTAAATATCATGTTACAATGGGGGCATACCCAAACACAAACACCACTACCAACAATGTGCTCTAGCACTTCTACATGCCTCCATAAAGAATAGGAAGGATCCAATCTCAAATTCATGGGACTCGAACACTTCCTTGTGTGCCTCCCTCATGGCTTGCTTCCCCATGCCCCCTAAAGCTAAACTTGATGCCATGGCTACAATTTTTATTTGCTTTAACCTACAATGAGAAATATTTTTAAAAAATTGCAAAATAATTTAATAAACTATTAAAAACAACAAATACAAATTATATAATTAATTTATTAACCCCTACACATCATTCTCTGATTCTAATCACCAAGTTTGCCATAAATGGTGCGAGGTGAGAGCATACATAGAGGGTAGACGTTTAACAAATTAAAACTTCAAAACAATGCAAATTTATTTAAAAAAATCTGATTCTACACGTCATTATCTGATTCTAATCACCAAGTTTTCCATAAATGGTGCGAGATGAGAGCATACCCTAAAATTTTAAACTTCAAATACATAACAAAATTTAAAAATTAATTAATATTACAAAGAAAACGTAAAATAAATAATAAATATAGATAGATCATGATCAATGATCATTGATCACATACTAGTTAATACATAACAAATTTGATAAAAAATGAAAACAAAAAAGAACAATGGATGCATGGAAAATACTTGAAATCACTCCCTCCTTGTTGTTTGAAATTGATCCTCCTTCAAACTCTTATCGTCCTCCTCCAGGCTTCTATCTCTCTCCTTCAACTTTTATGCTCCCAATTTGCAAAAATGAAAACATGAGTGTGTGAATAGAAATGGAGGCAAACACATCATTCATGATCATTGATCATTGATCGCATACCAGTTAATACATAACAAATTTGATAAAAAAATGAAAACACAAAAAACAATGGATAAATGGAAAATACCGAATTCACTCCTTCCCTTCTTCCTCATTGTTTGAAGGTGATCTTCCTTCAAATCGTTATCGTCCCTCCTCCAGGCTTCTATCTCTCTCCTTCAACTTTCAAGCTCCCAATTTGCAAAAGATGAAAATTTGAGTGTGTGAATAGAAATGGAGGCAAGGGGTGTATAAATAACATTGTAGTGGTGTCTTTATGAGGGTTGGGTAGGTAAATTAGGGTTAGGGTTCACTTTTTAAAGTTTGGGTGTGTTTTTATTTTTTTTTGCACTTTAAAAGAAATCGTGTGGGTGTGTACAATTACACCAAGCTACCCCAACATACAAGTGTGGGCCGGTACTAGATGCTTCCTTGCAATCTAGGTTAGATGGTAAGCCAAGCCCATCAAGGGTAGAAATATTTCCAATGACATGCCATCCCATTTTCAAAGAATTGCAAAAAAAAATGCACAATCAAGAGCATGCAATATGGCAATGGTCGAACTTTGGCCGTATGTTGTGATACAATAAATCACGCAAAGTAGAATTCACTAGTACATCTAGAATGTATTTATTTTCCTCTTTGTAGAAATGGTGGTCTTATTACCATTCCCATCTTAAAATCTATACTTGTGTCAAATTTTATTTTTGTAGCAAAAAGCTACCTTCCAAAGAGTCATACAAACACTTAATTTCTGAAACTCGTGTTGGAGAAACTTCCAAGCTTCTATATATTTATTAGAGATGGCTGCAATATTTCCTTACATAAAAGTTGGACTGTAGGGAAACGTCTAGAAGTGGCCCGTACTAGGTCTCAAACGTGCACTGTATAGAAACCAGTACTAGTATGTTGTGGGTACGTACCTACGCAGTTTTTTTAAGTACAAAAAAAACACACCCAAACTTAAAAAAATAAGCCTCAACTCTAATTTACCTACCCATCCTATAAATACACCACTACAATGTTATTTATACACCCTTGCCTCCATTTCTATTCACACACTCAAATTTTAATCTTTTTGCAAATTGGGAGCTTGAAAGTCGAAGGAGAGAGATAGAAGCTTGGAGGAGGATGATAAGAGTTTGAAGGAGGATCAACTTAAAACAAGGAGGGAGAAGTGATTTTAGGGATTTTTCATGCATCCATTTTTCTTTTTTCTTTTCATTTTTAAAATCAAAATTTCATGTATTAACGCGTATGTCATCGATGATCATGAATGATGTGTTTCAGCACACATCATTCATTACCATTGATCGTGATCTATGTATATTTATATTTAATTTACGTTTTCTTGTACTATTAATTAATTTTTAAATTTAGTTTTGTATTTAAAGTTTAAAATTTTGGGGTTAGTTGTTTTTCTTTAAGTTCTAATTTGTTAAACATCTACCCTTTGTGTATGCTCTCACCTCGCACCATTTATCAAGAATTTGGTGATAAGAATAAGAGAATGATGTGTAGGGTTTAACCGTTTAATAAATTTTTTAATTAGTTGTGTTTGTTTTTTTTAATAAGTTTTAATTTGTTAAACATTTACCCTCTGTGTATGCTCTCACCTCGCACCATTTATGGCGAACTTGGTGATCCAAATCGAGAATGATATGTAGGGGTTATTAAATTAATTTTATTTTTTTTTTTCTATTTGTTAATAGTTATTAAATTATGTTTAAAAAAATATCTCATTGTAGGTTAAAGCAAATAAAAAATTGTAGCCATGACATCAAGTTCAGCATCGGGGGGCATGGGGAAGCAAGCCATGAGGGAGGCACACAAGGAAGTGTTCTAGGTCCCATGAATGTGAGACTGGATCCTTCTCCTTTATGGAGGCAAGTAGAAGAGATCAAACTCATTGCTAGTGGTGGTTTTTCATGTTTGGGTGTGCCCTATCAGTATTGTACCATGACATTTAAGTCCTTGTATACCCAACCGAAGGCTCATTTAACTAGGGCAATGAAAACAGCATTAGACCATGTAAGGTGGACAAGAATAAAATATTTATATATTTAAAAGAGCAAGAGGAGGATACCTTGCAAATTATAAGATCTCGCTCTAGAACTGTTTCTTTGCAACAAAGAGGTATATAAAAAACTACCAACACCACCATCATACCATCCTTTCATTAACAGTTAGATCGAAACTTTGCTAGTTGAAGCTCCTTTGGATGAAGAGGCTACATAATGAAAAATAACAAAATGACGTGTAGAAAAAACATTCAACATGGAGAAAAGAGACATTGCAGATTAGTAAGTAGCTCGTTGTATATATGCATGTGGGCTACCCTTTAATGTGTTGAGGTCGCCATATTGATAACAAATGGTGAGAGACATTAATGAAGTGCGGTAGGGGTATAAAGGCCCCAACTATGAGAAAGTTTGTACATCTTTCTTAGTGAAAGAAGTGGGCCACATACAAACTTCCTTACACCGATTAAAGATTCCCAAAGGATTCAGAGTGTCTTTTATATCGGATGAATGTAAAGAATCTTGAAACAAACCTCTTATGAACATTGTTGTAGTAAGCTCTATAGAGACAATGTTTTTGAAGACTATTGATTGTGAGGGGAAATAAAAAATATATAATTTATTGCAAACATTCTAATTGAGGCTATTGAGTCGATGCACCCTCAAAATGTTGTCCTAGTCCTCGTGGACAATGTAAAAATTGCAAGGTAGCAGGTTAGTAGATGGTAGAGATGAGTACATAGTTTGGACATCATGTGCAATACAATCCCTCAATATGATGTTGGAGGAGATTGATAAAATATGCAAAGAGACAAACGAAATTCAGATGTTTGTCACCAACCATCACGTCTCACACCATTTTCAAAAGATTCTTGAGGTTGGAGTTGTTGAAGGTAAGAGAACAATTCATTAGTTTTAAGTTTTTAAGTTTTTTATTTTAAATTTTAGTTTTAAATCAATTTGTATTGTTATTGAATTCTTTTCATTCCTTTTTAATATTTTATAGGTTGTTGAGACTAGATTTGCCTCTCACACACTCGTCTTGAGACAACTTGTGAAGGTAAAACATGCTTTGAGCAGTATGGTGATTGACAATGTTTGGACATGTCAAGGCAATCAAATACAGAAAGAGCCCATAAGATAAAGGCATTGATCCTTGATGATGATTGGTGGGCACAAGTTGAGTATTTACTTGAGTTTCACAAAGCATGTTCTTTGTATGATTAAATTTGTAGACAAAGATAGTGCTTGCATAGGAAAAATTTATGATGGAATTGACTCCATGCTTGAGAAAATGAAAGAAATCATACAAGCCAAAGAGAAAGACCCTAAAGAAAACTTCTATAATGAAGTTAAGAGTGTGGTCATGAAGAGGTGGAACAAAATGACCACCCCATTGCATCTCCTTGCCTATGCCTAAAATCCCAAATATTATAACAATAAGATGGTTGGTTTTACACTGGTAGGCAGCGAACATATGATGACCAAGAGGTTGCAAATGGGATTATTCACGAGGTTGTTTCTAGATCCATCTATATCTAGTGTAATCCGCAATGAAATGAGGATGTTTGTATTTTCAGAAGGTAACATGAGAGAGGTAGAGGCTCTATCTCGACAAGTCCATCATAACTCCAATCAAGTGGTGGTATGTACATGGTCATGATGCCATGTACCTACGACCTTGGCCATGTACATACCACCTTTTGCCATTAAACTGGTCTCATAAATATGAAGTTTGTTATTTGATATTTTGATTTTAATTAAAAATTAAAATTTAAGACAATAACACTCATATTTGTATATTAATAATATTTTTTTGTGTGATACATGACTAGTAATTCTTCAACAGAGTGAAACTAGAGCACTTATGGCTTCATCCACTCAGCCAAACAGACCATGTTGGCATCCAAGAAGGCTGAGGATTTGGTATACGTACATTCCAACTTGTGCCTCCTAATGCACAAGACGGAAGAGTATACTAGAGGTCCTAACAAGCTTTGGGATATTCGTCCCGAAACCATTATAATTGAAGCTTTTGTTGCTTGTTTGTCCAATGTTTCACTACTTGGCATCGATGATGAACATCCAGGGAGCCCTTCACAAGGGTTGGACAGTGGAGCTAGTGCAAGTGGGAGTGGAGCTACAAGTGCCATTCATGGAGATGATTTTGAGGATCATCTAGATGATATGTTCTAGGAAAGTGAAGCAAGTTGAATGTATTATGTTTTGAACTTTCATGAATTAATACAAAGTATTTGAAATCTGTTTTCCATGAATGATGAAATTATGAATCCATATGATTTTATGAGTATTAAATTTTAATAAGTATGCATTTTTCTTTAAATTTTTATATATATTTATATTTTTTTATTTTTAAAAATATATTGTACGAATGTACCCTCAGTGTATCGTACCTGGGGATTTTTAAAAATTCTGTTTCAGAGTACTGAACCTGTACCCATAACCTGGCAGTCTAGCATGAAAGGTATGTTACCCTCATTTTTTTAATGTTGAAAAAATGTCCATTGTATTTCATGCAGTATTGGTGTGTTTTTCACCTTTCATTTGATTATGTACTTGCTGATATATCTTTCTCTTTTATAATTGCTTGAAGAACGCGATGGATTTACATTTACAAAAAAATCAACAACCCAACTTCCTTACAGTATCTTACATTTGTGGAGATGCAGAACAATCAATCAATCAACAAGGTATTGCAAATATTCATTTGTTGTCTTGAAGAAAAGACCATTCAGGCCTTCCTCTAGTCTTTCTGTATGATTCAGACTTTGGTACCAAACAAAGCAGATGAAATTGTGACAAGAATGTATGATTCAGCTCGAATCCCCCTTTTGGCATACCACATGCCTGTTGTACTGGCTTTCATTTCCGTTACACATATCAGATACTCTCTGTTTTCATGTTAGGACTTTGGTTGCCACTTATTTTAATTTTGTAATTAATGTGATATTTTTGGCTGCAACCTGTTTTATGACTGGAGTTGATTGAGATGTTATTGATTTGTTTATAACAGCCCTTAGATGTAATAATTTCATTTTTTTGACTAATCAAATTCAATGCCAGATTAAGCCCTAGGTAAACTAGGCAGTTGCCTAGAGTGCCAACAGGTAGGGGCGGTTAATTTAATTGATTTCCACAGGTCTGGTGGCCTTATTAAGTTTTATGTGTATAATACTAATTCAAAATTTCCATTTATAGTCACAGAAACAGTCCACCGTTTAAACGCAAATTGAATTCAGAACTCCAACCAGATAGCGAATAATTGTGTGTTACCTTCATCTTTAACAGCAGAGAAAGTTTTAAGTTTCTCCGCAATTTGACCATTCCATTTCCAACATTCTCTTTATTTCTTCTGATATGGAAAAATTTATGCAGCCAATGACTCATAGAGAATTAAATGTTTGAGATCTTAAATTTAATTTTATGTACATATATGCATCATTCGCCGAATAATCCTCTTGGCAGCCACCTATGCTATTAATTGTATTTGAGTTATATTCCATTACATTCAACATACAAAATATGATATAGGATAATTTACGGATATAACATTGTTACGATCAAGAAAAATATTTCTTTATGAAAGTTATATAATGTTTATATCATTGGTCTCAATGTATTTGCTTTCTTAATTAAAACATTAATACATTCTGCTATTTTTCATCCCCACTTCTTATTTATGATTTTTTTATTTTTTGAATTGTTGTCTTTTATGCAAAAGATTTTGATTGATATTATTTAGTTGATTTGTTAAATTTGACAGTCAATTTTTAGGTGATTTTAATTTTTAAATATTGTGTTTCAAAAAATAAAACTATCTTATGTATACACTATTGTATATATATAAGACTATTCTATGTTTATTGAATTGTTTTTAATATATGTTTATGTATAAAGCTATATTAAAAATGATGGTTATACTTATTATATGCAAATCTATGAGACAATTATTTCAAATATTTCCAAGTATTTCATTGTTAAAATCATGAAAAATGTTTAAATATGCGTCAAATTTAAACCCTAGTGTTGATTACACTTATTGTGATAGAATCTTAGGCTTTCTTCCTCGATTTATGAACCACTTGTATTTATTTATATCATTTGGGTGTTTCTATATACTCCTTGTGGCAACTCTAATGTTTGTTCCGATGCCCTTACAAATAAGGTGGTACAATTTTTATCTACTTTTCTAAAATGCCATTTCAATTCTCTAGTTGTCTTATTTCTTAAATGAAACTTGTCTTTGTATTACAATTTAGCTACTCTAGAAATTATGAAAATGTTTTTCTATCTTTAATTATGTGCTATTAAAAATTCTACATTATAATTTGTAAATTTTTTTAGAGTGTTGGCTCCATGTACTACAGGGTGCATAGAACCCTTGATCGACCCTGATCACATTTTACAATTATTTTATTTTTATGCGTATGCAAAGTTTAATATTAGAAAGTATGTATGGATTGTTCTATGTGTCTTATTGCCAAATATTCTTTTATTAATTTGAAAATAATAGTCGACCTTAGTAGAAATATAAATTTTGAAATAAAAACAATACTAAATCTTAGTAAAAATCTAAATTTTGCATGTAGTGTTATCTTTGTCCATTTTAGGATTTTTAGAACTTTTGGGATAGCTTCAAGTATGCTTGCCTATACAATTAGGGTGGTGGTGTATTGGTGTTTGTAATTGATGGTGAAATGAGTCATATTTTGGTGGCAATGACACTAACGTGGATTGATTTATAGGTCTTTCCTCAATAAATTTATCATTTTCTTTTGATTTTCAATGTTCGCCATGGACTTTCTTAAAATTGTTGCGATGGCAAATGTTATTTTATCGTGCATGCGTATAACTTGATTTTAGGTTATAGAATAAGGTGTGCTTCCAATCCGTTAATTGATTTTAAATTTTTGTATTTTGGTGTATTTGATTTTTTTGCACTTTTTTTTTTGTTTCATAAGGTGTTTTGTTTGTGCACAATACCCCAACAACCATTGAGGTGGGTATGAGAGTACACAAGCTAACAAACATGATATAACCGGAAAGAGTCACATGAGAGTTGGTCGGGGAAGCTAAGAAGGCACTAGCAATGATTGTGCTATGATGAATATCGACCCTTGTAATCCAAAGTTTGGTCAACAATGTGCATTCTACATGTAGACCATGTGGGTATGCCTTTTCCTGTCGGTATCCCTTTGTTTTTCAAACTAAATATTCCTCAAGACGTTTGCCTCCCTCAAACTTAATATCCATTTGAATATGTTCACAACAATTAAAGCAAATTAGAAACTATGGTGATGCATTATGTGGTAGTTCTTGGTTGTTATAACCGAGTCAAAGAATTGCACACATGTTTTTGTTTGCAAAGTTGCCTCAATTATTGTATTTGTGCTATAATGATGTTTCTATTGTTCCCCCATAACACCTCTCTCCATGTTATATTCTGTTCTTTTACACTCGCAACAACCCTTGATTCAACACCACAACATAAGTATCTATCGTAAACACCTAAGTATTGTAGGAGGTTGAGACATTATTTCCATACATTAAATGCTTCAAGATGACTTGCTTATTCTACATCTCGTGCACCATTCTAATCTTCTACACAATCACATTTTCCCCTACCCCCGCCCCCCTACTACCCTGCCCTCTTCTAGTTCCTCAAATCTTATATATTCCAACAAATTTTGGTATAGAACTATAAGATGCTAACAATTTAAATTTTGAGTTTTAGTGAGTGTGAGCCCTCTTCTAGTTCCTCAAATCTCATATATTCCAACAAATTTTTCTATAGAACTATAAGATGCTAGCAATTTAAAATTTGAGTTTTAGTGAGTGTGAGCCCTCTTCTAGTCCCTCAAATCTCATATATTCCAACAAATTTTGATATAGAACTATAAGATGCTAACAATTTAAATTTTGAATTTTAGTGAGTGTGAGCCCTCTTCTAGTCCCTCAAATCTCATAAATTCCAACAAATTTTGATATAGAACTATAAGATGTTAACAATTTAAATTTTGAGTTTTAGTGAGTGTGAGCCCTCTTCTAGTTCCTCAAATCTCATAAATTCCAACAAATTTTGATATAGAACTATAAGATGCTAACAATTTAATGTTTACAATCCACAAACCGAAAATGAACTCCAATACTAACACTCACAAAATATGCGTAAAATCTTTGTATGGTCCTCACCCTTAAGGAGGTCATGGGATGCAATTAGAAGAAATAAGGCCTCATATGAAGAGATAATTATGGAAAACATCATGAGTTCTAGAAAACAATTTACCGTTATAGAGGATGATGATCAACCCCACATGAGGCTCATTTCTAATTTGGAATGAAACACCTAGGTGCATATAAAGGTGAACACAATTTGGTTCTTATTTCATTTAGTTGTCTGGACACTTTTTGATATCTAGCCCAACATGAGGAGATTGTGAACACCAACCCATTATATCTCGAACGGATTGAATCAATCCATCCTCGGTCGAGCTCCTCAATCCCTTCAAAATTTTAGCATGGAAACCATGTATTCTCTCCTCAAGCGTTGACCCCTTTACAATGCTAGACAAATTAACGATCTCAATTGTAATAGAGGGATTGGTGCGTGCCCTCTTATCCATCAATAAATATTCTCATCTTCTACACCATCAACTTGCTCTTACCCTCTTTTAGTTCCTCAAATATAATAAATTCTAGTAAAATCGGTATAGAGCTATAAGATGCTAACAATTTAATGTTTACATTCTACAAATTGAAAATAAATTCAAATATACACTTACCTGGATGCAAAAACTCACAAAATATGTATATAATCTTTGTATGGGCCTTGCCATTAAGGAGTTCATGAGACGTAATTGGTAGAAATAAGGCCTCATATGAAGAGATAATTATTGAAAACATAATAAGTTCTAGAAAACAAATTACCCTTACAAAGATGAATGATTAACTCCACATACGACTCATTTCTAATGTGGAATGAAACCCCTAGGTGCATATTGTTGTCATGTGTTTTGCAAGGGCAAGATTCAGTGATGAAACATGACAACTATACCCTAGTGTCAAATTATTTGCTTATAAACCCTCCCCGAGCACTTCTCCGATCATGTCCTCCTTTGTGTCAGAATATCCCAATACTTTGAGTGCTCATGTGTTGTAATGACCTTGCCCATGTGTTGGAAAGATGAAAACAAGTTCATGAAGTTCTTCCAAGACAGTGCCTCTCAAGGCAGATTTTTCAATAGACTTAGAAATGACTATTTTTAGCCTTTCTAAGGCGAGGTGTGCATCCTACGGAGTAGAGTTGAAGGCCCAAATTCATCGAGAAATGGTATTAAGGAGCTAAGATCATAGTGCAAGTGATTTATGAAAGTTTAGGGAAGATTTGAAGGTTTAGAGACAAGTTTAGTGAAAGTGGGTTTTTGAAGTCAAGGAGTTTGTAATTAAAAAAGCACCTAAGTTTCGAAGATAATACCAGTGCTCTAGAAAGAGTTAGAGGCCAAACAAGATACCATTGGAAAGATAATTCAATTATCTAAATGATGGTGCTTTCATATTTTCACAAGACCAACACATTTCTTTCCACAACCTATTTTTGGCAAGCACACCTTGCGGTCCCGAAAAAATATTATTTTAGGGAGTTTCAGACAGAATTAGATCACGGGAGCCATCCTATTCTTCTCAAAAGGTTGTTTGGAGTCCAAATCATATGAAAAAGTGCCAAAAAAGACCTCATGGGGCTTTGACAACGTCATCTTTAAGCTCTCTCTCTCTCAAGGTACTCTCTCGCAGTTAGAAATTTTTTCAGGTGGACACATGTCAGTGTGGGGCCGAGGAGCAATTTTTTGTCCCTTCTATCCCATCCCAAGGGGACAAAAAATGCGCCCCATGCCCAGTTGAGCCCATGGACCCACCATATGACCCTGAGAAGCCTTGGTAAGCCCCTTTTCCTATTTTCTAGCTCCTCGCCTCCCGCAATCACAAAGTGCAACTTATCATCATGAGGTTGAGGCGCGCTTTTCTGTCCTTTCCATCCCAAAACAAGGGAACAATGGGGACACAAAATGTGCCCTCCCCTTTTCTCCCACATGGTCTCTTGCATGACCCAAATGCAGTCCCCTGATGCTAAAAACTAACTTTTCTCCCTCATCCGCCAACAAATCAATGATCGTCCAATTTGTCATTATAGGGCTCAGTGGGTGTAATTTTATGTCCCTTCCATCTCATTCCAAGGGGACAATGGGGACAAAAAAATGCGCCCATGAGTAAGTTAATTGAAAAACCAAAAAATGGCTAAGTCCTTAACTCTCATGTGCTTCCTTCCTCCATCCTCCACTCCATGAATGCATCCACTTATGCTCACCATTACTCACAACATGAAAGCACAACTTTAAAACATACATTAACCTCCTTGGAAGCCATTAAAGAACTTTTTCAAGCTGGTTCATAACATTCAAGCATGAAAAAACCCTTTGTTGTGCCTTATCTCCCAAATCAAATTTTGCTCATATCTCACGTTCTCGAACTTTGTTTGCCACAAAATTTTAACCATGGATTATTTGTGTGAATGCCTTTAAGAAGAATATTTGCATGCTTTCATTCATGCCCTCATGTATTTTTTATAGCCACAAAATTTCCCACAAGAATCACCTTTTCTCAGATCTCCTCAACTCCAACGAACAAAATCCCCTGAAAATTGGAGTAGAGCTTTGAAATGAATTATGTAAACTTCTGCAAGTGGATTCATTTGAGTCCGACATTAGGAAGACCACTTCATATTTTTAGTAAGTCCTTACCATGGAACTTATTAAAAATAGTTAGTTCGAGGAAAAGTTGATTTCCGGTTTCTTAAGATACTCCTTCAAGTGCAAAACATTCAAAAGTGGCAAATTTGGCAAAAATGGCAAAATTGGCTAAAATGGGCACCCATGTGAAACATGCTAAAAATAGTAAGTGGGTGAAATGAGCTAAAAGTGGTCACATTTCAGTCCTTCACACATTCTCAAATGATCTTGGTACTCACAGAGGTCTCGAGGCATCATTTTGGTCACATTTGCAGAATAAAACACTATAGGGCACAACAATTGTAAATGAGAGGCATTGTGCAGTCAAAGGAGAATTAAAAAGAGCCAAGATGTCAGTTGAAAATTCAATCCAAGGTGGTCATTGTAACTTGTCAATCAGGTTAGATCCATCCACATCTCCTCATTGAGTTGTCTAGGTGAACTCAGTGTGTTATTCAAGGTGAATCGGATGTGGTGAGCATAATGTATCTCAAAGAGGAAATGCCAATTTTGGAAGTTCCTATAACTCTTCACCTGTCACTAAGTGGTGACCATCTCTCTGGAGATTTCCTCATGGTAATGGTAATGAAAAATTCATGCTTACAGAGGAGTGAAAGATGAATTGTGACTCATATGGATTGGTTCCTAATTTTGGTCATCAATATCCTCGAGGTGGCAGAATCATCATGGTTGCATTATATAAGAAATTGTTTCAAGTTCTCATTCATATGCATGATTGGTCAAAAAGGAGTGGCAAATTTTCATGGTTTGTTCAAGTGTGAGGACATCCTTCATTGTCTACAATGGTCTAGTGATCAAGTGCTTCTCACTTCTTCACTCAATGTACCTAATGGGCTACAATTGTTGATCATTCAAGGAGGTTTCTCATGGTGCAAAAGAGTTCAAGGTTGTAAGTGTTCATCATTTAGGAGGAGGCTTCTTTCAGCCAATCATTCTATTGGATCATCACATGAGTGAATTTTCTTCATGTTTGGAGCTTCTCATCTCCTCCCTCCTCTCTTTCTCCCTCTTCCTTCTCTCCCCTTTCTAATTCTTCGTTGAGCATAATCATTGTATTTTGTCATATTCACTTAAGTGACATATTTTTAAATTTGTAAAAGTATTTTCTCAAAATTATAAGAGAAATACTTAATTTGTCTCTTCTAATGGAAAATGAAAGGTCACAAGTGGAATAGGAACATGAAGAGTCATGTGGAGGGAGATGAGAGGTCAATTCACATTGCTATAAATTGGGATGGCTTCTCCATTCCAAGGGATCCTGAAAATGCTAGATTTTGATAGCATCCGTGTTGTCAAAATTGTGGATTGTGATTTGGGTATTGAGCTTTGTATCACCAACACATGAAATAAAGCTACATTTCTTCCATTTACGTTTTCTCTTGTATTCTTCTATGTTCTCTTATATATGTACTTTGTAATCATAATGATAAAAAAACTTTGTATCTTCGATGAATGGGCCTCGAGAGAACTATGTGTCTCTGTGTGTGTTTTATTTGTCTCACTAATAGCTTCATTGTTGCTTTCCTCTATATTGAATGTTGAACTACTCCGGTTATTGGGTGTGAATTCTGCTTGTGCCTACTCACATCAATAAGCTTCCTTTATCTAATTTCTCTCCTTTACCCGCATCGTTGTAATTTCCTCTCTTGTACCCTATACAAGCACTTCTGCCACATGTTCAAAGTGCGGTGTTCTCGTGTGATCCTTGACCTATTTGGCCAACTCAAAGGATTTTGATAAGAATAGATTAGTTTACATTCAATAATGGGAGCTACACCATTCAATGCAAGAGGGTGTAGCCCCATGAATGTTGGTTACACCCCATGAATGTTGGTGAAACACCTAATTTCCCATATCGAAATTTTTTTCCAACATTTTTGGTGACTCAGTTGGGAGAGATTTTCCCAAGTGCACCCAAAAAGATCTCTGCAAAATACAGAAAAAGTATATATTACAAAAATAAAAAAATCATATTTCAAAGAAAAATCAATTTTTGAAGGTGACTCCGTCAAGGAACGAATTTGTGTCACATTCGTTTCCCGCAACACAATGAAGAAATTTCTAGATTGGAGTGAGGTACCAATGAGTGACAGTGAAGAAGAAGAAGATGGTTGCCGAGAAATGCAAATTTTTGATTAGCCATCATTCGGACTAGTTCTTGCAAAGAGGAGAATTTGAGAATGACAAAAAGGTCTCTTGCTTCAAGAAAAAATCTGCAATTAGACAAGGGAAAGAAGGCTAGTGGCATGTCTCCAAAAATCAAGGAAAGATTGTGTAGAATGAAGAAAATTGTTGTTTGTGAAGAACCTATCATCAAATCTTGGTGGCTTTAGTTCAAGAAGACTATTGCTAAAGGAAATAAAATGGGACTTGTTGATGAGGAAGAAGGTAAGAACTTGATGAAAAAGATGCAAAGAAGGTACAAGATGTTGTATGAAGCCAACAAAGACGAAGAATCTACCAAAGATAATACTTTCAACCTCACACAACCGGACGATGTATTTTTGTGTATAACGTTAAAGTTTATCAAGTAAATGGTAATGTAGGAAATGATCATGGTGATCTGTATGTTTCTCAAATAAGATAGTCTTCTCGTGATAAGGTAAATGCAAAAGCGGGAGATGTTTTGGCTACGATTAAAGAATTTTATTTAAAAAAAAGAGTAATAAATAATATAAATCATTTATCATTGATCTATCCAAATTATATCATAGATAATAAATAAGGTAACCATCTCATTTATGTGTTAAAATAAGCATCTTTCGGGAGCTGATGTGGTTATGGATAAAACAATTTAAAATAAATAAATAAATACTTTAGTGTTTTGATACTAATTTCTAAACAACAAAAGAAATATGAAAATAATTAAACCATTAAATATGTTGAATGCTAAAATTTTCCCAAGTTATTGAGGCTTGTGCCAAAGCACTTACCAAGAAAGAATTAATGGAAATTCTTTTGGGTAATGTGAAATTCACCCGTGAGAAGGATTTTTGGGAAATTCTTTTAGTTTTGTAAATTGCCTGCCATGAGAGGATTTTTGGAAAATCTTGGTCAAAGAATGTAATTCTGGGCATGCATACGGTGGTTGGGAATACCTCCATTGTTTAATTTTTGATTGTGTGGAAGAATGCATTGCAGGCCATGAAGGCTTTGTTGAAATGTTTATTTAGGGCTAAACTCCACAGCTTTTCCAGCATCCTCCCCAACATTTGAATCAGTTTGTTTTGGTCTCACATCCAACACAATAAGAGGTGAAATTTTGTCTTTATTGTGGATTGAGATTGGAAGTGGGCGGCATTGGATTTTTATGCTTTTGTCTCTATTTTGATTAGTTAGAATGGTGCAGAGAAGACTAGTGTAGCCTTGCATTAAGGATTGAGAGTTGTTTGACAATAAATGTGGCCTGCTAGAGAAATGCGGGTCTCGTGGAATGCCCATGGTTGGGCTGCACGCAAGACTGTTGAAAAGGCCGTGGAAACTTTCAATCAAATGCAATTGGGTAGATTAGAAGTCGTCCCCACAATCTTATCAGCATTCTCTTTGCCTATGCCAAAAGAGTGGCCACATGGTAACATGGACTGCAGGTTCTGAGCTGGAAGGTCTACATTTTTAGCAAAGAGAGCATGCCGTGATACCCTTCGAAGCCATAAGACGATGAATCTTCCTGTCTAATGTTGTTTCACTACCATGGTAGACAGGTATGCAAATGTGCAAGCATAGACTGACACGTGAACTGTTTGTCTATATGCCATTTTTTTGGGGCTTGTGGAGGACCAGGGGTGCAAGATGTGCCCTGTTGTTTGTTTAAAAAAAGGCTCTAGAAACTTTTAAGCAAATGCATTGGCGCAAGGTAGCAATTGTTTGCAAAATTGCCCAAAGAAAAAACAAAATGGGACAACTTTGATTGTTGGTGGTGCTATGTGGAATCCTGCACAAGGCTCATGATTTGTTTGGTTTAATGTCTCCAAAAATGTGGTCTCAAGGACTGTGATTGTTGGATGGGTGCGCACCAGATGGGGTTGTTGAATTTGACCTTGGAAACTCCAGTAAATTACGTGTATACTGTCATGTTTGTGAAACATGGGAAGCGTGTTCAATGCTCATGAACCATTTGATGAAAATCCCCTTCTTAATTATTGCTTGTCTCAGTACGGGGAAAATAAGAGGTTTGGAGCAATTGCAAACCATCATTAACCATCAAATGCGGTGTGTGGTATTTTGTGTGAAATAGGTATGGTTTTCCCCTTCTTCTTGCATTTAAATTTCACACTCTATCGTGTCTTATGTGGTTGGTTTTCAATAGTTTGGATCATAGAAATTTAATCTAGAACGAATGTTACAACCTTTACCATGCTCAAAACCTTCAAAACATAGAAAAATTACCTTCAAATCACGTGCATGGAGCGCCACACCCAAATGTACCGTGAATCTGGAACTTCTAATTTGATCCTGGTAACGTAGGACACCATGTGGGAAAAACTTAGCTTTGTTGTTTGAACTCTTTTAATGCCTTTTTGAGTCGAGTCTCGAATCCATTTTAGTATATCTGCCACTTGTGGTGATGTGTACAATTTAATAAAATGTGATCGGTTCCAGCTTGCAGATGGCTCTTCGTTTGAGCGAAACTGAAAACTACCGCCGCCTACCTCTAGATGCTAATAAGAGAATTGGAACCAACTCTTAGTTATGCAAAAACACTATCGGGATTAGTTTTGCAAGTGGGTTTTGAGGCCCTTTGACCATTGGGCGACATAGAAATTTTAGTTGTGATTACGATTATCATCCCCGGAAATACCCTTGTAACTTGAGCATTGCTCATCGTTTTTGACTTCTGTCGAATGTGATGAAGTCTTTGTATGTTGGGAATAAGTAGGAATCATCCAAATTTGTGCTTTAACTCAATATGAGTGTTTTCGGGACCCAATTTGTAGGCACTTTTGTTGTTTTGGTTAGTTTTCTCAACTTGCTACTTTAGCTAGAAACTCCTTCTAAGGGTCTCGTTTGACTTCTAACCACGTGTGTGACCTTTTAATACCATCACAATGTTATGTAGAGTATTATTCGATCTTTAGCTTGTGTGAATGGATTTTGAAATGTATGGTGTTTTTCTCTCTCCTCCCTCTTCTCTCTCCAAAATGAATATGATACTTTGGTTGATTTTGAAAACGTAAATGAATTGAAAAAGGTAAATTGGTTTGAAATTGAAATGTTTGAAATGAAATGGTAATGACATTGTAAATGAAAATGTCTCTTAACCTATTCATTCATACTCTCTCTCTAACCAAAAACATAAAGTGCAATGAATGAAAATATGAATGCTTGAGAAATGAACTCTCTCTTCTTCTTCTCTCTCTCTCTCTCTCTCTCTACGTCTCTACTTTGGTTTGAAATTGTTTGAAACGATGAATGTGTGGATTTATGCTTGAGTGTAGGGGATTTCCATACTAGTTCTAGGACTCACCCTACAATGGTTGCAGAGTACATGAGACAAGAAGAAAATGACAACATTAATTGTGTTTTTTTTGTAACCATGAGATTATTTCTTTGAATACATGTAATATTGTATAGAATATACTAGCGATATAGTTATGAATAAAATACTTTATTCATTGTTTCCATGATGTATTCAATCTTGTTGCCTATTGGTGAAATGTACTATTTCTTACATAGTTGTACTTTTGCATTATTAACTAATTCCACACTTAGTCATATTTCATTATATTTGGTTAGGTAAATGATGTCTATTGTATCATGTTGTAGTGGAAAATGTTGTAAGAGGATCCCTTTTATTATATCCAAATCATCATCAAGAGAATGAAATTGAAATATTGTTAATTAAAACTATTTGTACCATCGTAACCTTGGATGTGATTGTACCAGTAAAATTTGAAGGTAGTAATATGGTAATGGCATAATTCATCTATATGCTAGTGGTGTATGGACCTAGGAAATCTCTTAGCTTTCAAAGAAAATTATAACTTGTATGTGTGTGTTTCCCTTTTGGGCGGAAAGTGTTAACCAAACTTATAGTTTGAAATATCAACCCTGGTGGTATGGAATGGTCCCCTTGAGCTTAATCTCATGCCTTGTTTCTTTAGTGGAACCAAACTCCACTTGGGACATCTCTATGCCTTAGGATTGGAAGTGTTTTCTTTAGCCTTTGATTAGAGGAACACCTTTGAGTTCTAGAGGTCATGGGTGATTCAGTTGTTGAACGCTAGCTTTGGCCCGTGGTAGGGCGTAGATCCCTTGGGGCATTTGGAAATAAATTTTGAAGGATTTGGAAAAAAACTAATTCTAGGACCTTTTTGAAGGGTAATATGTGGACATGTTTTGGTATCTAAACCTTATCATATGGGTTTTGTTAACGGTAGAATGTTGACCCATTAGAATTGTGAGAATTGTGATTGTTCCTTACTCCTTGCTAAGTCTCCATTT